>FR989929.1:8381063-8842723 GCA_905404155.3 Plebejus argus | reverse complement strand
TTTTCTTTTCTGAAAATAAGTAGATTTTTGTGTTTTAATTCACCTAAAGTAGTGAATATAACTCAATTTCGAGTTTTAGCACACGTAGTGATATTATTCTCCATGTTTTAGTTCTTCAATCGCGGATTCGGAGGTCCTTTGTTCTCGCGGCCACATGTGGCCGCTTGGGTTTTGAAGAGTTGGTGCAACGCAGTGTGTTCAGTGTAGTTTGTGCTGTGAGTAAGTTGTCGAGTGAGCAACAGAGTCGCTGCGAATTCCTCCAGCTCTGAATCCTCGGATTTGGAGGCCGACTTCCAAAGGGTAAGTCAGAAGAACTAATACTAATGGACGGCGTGAATTGGGCGAGGGTGGCCTCATTTGATAATACTGCATTTCTAATAGCCCTAAAAGCCAATCCGGGTGTCAGGGTCGGATTTTAAACTATTAGCCGCCCCTAGGCACTTAAAAATTGCCGCTCCATTATTGAAATATCACTGAGAGTTGTTTAGCTTTAACATTCTGCATTAACTAAATTAAGCTGGAAATAAATGACTTGTTACACCAATGCAATTACTAGGTATGCATAAAAGTTATAAACGTCATAACAATGTCAAAAAATAGCCAGCCAATGTACATAACTCCATACCTCATTGAATACACTGGTTTAGTCAATAATGGATTGCACCATTTTAGCAATGGTTAAAATATCATCATGGTTTTAACGATAAACCATAAGTAGTCAATTCTAGCCAGTGATTGTCCTCAATTGTTGGTATTCCAGACACAATGGGTGTTCTATTGTTGTACGGCCACCGGGGGCCGCTTGAGAGTTGATGAGTTAATGTTTAGTTAACAAATTTGAAAAATATAACCCATTCCACTTGTTTCATTACAATATTTAAGTTAAAGAACTAAAGATTTATTAAAACTGCTATCGTCTGCCCCCCGTATATTTGCAGCCGTATCCAATTGGGTTGCGGTAACCCTACGGGCAAAGGGGGTGCGACTGCTTGCATACCTAGACGATTACTTCCTGGCTGGTTTTATAGATTCAGAATATAAACCCAAACTTATACATTTAAGTAAAGGTAAAGAGTATCTAGCGGAAACAGTGAGAACTATGGCTGGCTTAACTTATGGCCTATTAAAACAAAGAGAATTAAGCTTCGATTTACTAGGGGTTTGACAGATGGTGTATGGGGCTTATGTCAAATTTTTAAAATAATTACATTTAAGTAATTAATTATGTTCTACTCTGAGTGCGGAAAGTACTCATCAACAGAACTATGCAATTTGCAAATTTAAATGTCAATACATTTACCTCAATGACAAACTAGGTTGCGGAAATCCTTCCTGCCAGGGGAGTAGTGAGAGTCCTTTTTATTGTCTTGAGGGAAGAATCAATTAGAAAACATTGTTTACTTGGAAACCAGGACTCTACCAAGCTGGCCTTCTTCTTCTTCTTCTTGTAATAATGACTGACTCGGTGAATTGCCAATATCAGAGTAGCTCGAAAGACTCTGCTAAGCTGGCCTTATGAGTTGTGACTAACAGGCTGCGAAAGCCAAGAAGTTTAAGAGGTCTTGGGCTGGCAGGTAAGCTGTCAAAAATCAATTTAGAAACCAACCCAACAGTTGCAGTATCTAAGAATTGCCTCGATCACAAAGGAAAAATTAATGTTCCTGGCACTAGAAAGGAAGTTAATGATAAGAATTATTTCTTTCTCAAATATTACAATATTGAGAATACAAGAGTAAAGTATGCAGTTTAGTCAGGTGCAAGGAAGTTTGGGTCAACTGAGTTCCAACAGGATCATCCCAAGTGGCCACCTACACCATTGGGATTTCCACTAAGCCCATGATCCATGAGTCGGATAGAGATGCGAAAGTCAGTTCTGTGCCTGATCTCTCTCCAGTCGTGCCGGCCTTCCGCCACTGGGTTATGAGAGTAAAAGGAATAGAGGGTGCTCTTGCGTATTGAGCACACACTTGGGCACTATAAAATTACTCCTGTGTAACTGGCTTGGTTTTAATAAACTGACCATGAGCACCGATACCAGTGTGGGAATTAATATTCAAGGCAGTAGACAGCAACAAGGAGTTGTATCTGCGCCCATATACATTACCTGACAACCGATGCAGCAAATGCAGCTGGTGCAGGATGAAGATTCTCCAGAGGGGGTCCCCCATATAAGTACCTACTTAACATTACCTGACAACCGATGCAGCGGATGCAACGGATGCAGAATGAGGAGTTTCTCTCAGTATATGTCTTGATTCGGAATCAAGCTCAATTACTGCAGACAGCGCATAATATAATATTAGTCCCATGTGACATTCGCGCGCTGATGGCTTATATCCCAAAGAAGGAAGGTACACACTAAGCCTGCTCAGTCCAACTCGCATATTGTTGATATTGACAGTGAGAACATTCTCTTGTCGGCAGTATCAGTACCTTTCGGAAGGGTACAATTATTACCAATTGTCTATCAAGGAAACGGCAGCGAGCGGAATGGCACCTACTACCCACTGCAACAAACAGACTGATTAGTCATTGGGGCACTCCAGACGTCGACAGATTCGCGTCTGTAGACTCAACTGTGGTCAGCAGACAGGTTTTGCCATATCCAAATTTTAATCGCTATTTTTAAATGCTGAAGACAAGTCAAAATGAGACTTTCAGTATGCTTAGCATGACCACCATAGACGAGTTTGTTATTATGATAAAGAAGACAAGGTAATGGATTAACAAAGGGATTCTGTCAGTTGTGCACAAAAACTGGCAATGTTTCTATTCCTTCACATTTCTACTATGGCCATGCTAAGCCTGCAGTTGGACTGGATGTTCCCACCTCCTAACCTTGTACTAGCCCATCTGAGCAATGCTAGAATCAAGAAACAATATCATTTATTGACAGATATGTAGTCCAGGGGCAGATACAATCTAATACACACACAGGGCATAAGCCTCTGAACCTTCTGTGTAAATAGAAATACTCTCGGAGAGTATAGTGGATACAACAACGGGCCTGCCACCCGAAGTGAACCAGCTAACACAACTAGTCTGGATGATGAGAGGTGGGGACAAACTATCGCTGGATGGTCAAAACCAGAGAGACAATAATTATTGACCTATAGCTGAGGACAATCCCCTCTGGAAACATTTTTGCCTCAAATAAGAGCCAAGAATGGTGGCAAGCCAAGAGTGGTGGCAAGAATGGTGCAAAAAGTATTGAGATCTAACCTAATTTAAATATTACATTTAAATACAAATTTAAATGAAGCTAACTCTTCATATAATAGACAATCTTAGTTTATAAGATTGTCCTTTTTACACTTCATGGATTGGAACAAAATGGTCAAAACCATATATCCTTAAGGCTAGTTCCTCAGCTCAGCCTTCTAAGTCAAAAGGCCGAAGATGGGATCCAGAAGTTCTGCTTAATTGGCTTTCTAATTTAAGTTGTCAGGATAACATATTCAAAACATCCCAAGGAACAACAGCAATCCTTTTATTAGCTCCTGGTCAGGGGGCGCTCTATAAAAATTACAGAAGCCTATCTTAGCATCTCTGTAGGCAGGGCAGTTTGTTGCCCACATCTGGATAAAGGACTATGCCCCGTAAAGTGACTGCAGAAGTTAATGTCTAAGTACAGAAGATAAATATTAGACAATTTAGTTTTAACTTTTCATTGGCCAGACCACATCTGATATCCAGAACGGTAATAACGGGTTGCCTAAAAAAAGCAAAACTACATGAGAAAGCAGGAGTTTCTGCCTTACTGATCCAAGGTAACCTCAGCAGGTTGGTTAGATAACCACCCAGTAATTACTTCCTAGGAAAGGCTGGAGAGGTGAATCACCAAAAAAAAAAAAAAAAAAAAAAAAAAAAAAAAAAAAAAAAAAAAAAAAAAAAAAAAAAAGTATCGCTAGGAAATTGGCATAAGTAATAACAGATTTTTTTACTATTTTCTCAATACTACCAAATAATAATAATTAAGTACCTAATTGGAACTTATAAACCAAGTTTATTGGGTATTATTAAAATGACCTACAAAGCTTTAATTGTGACCTCAGGAATCAATTTATGTGGGTTAAATTGAGGTTAAAATAGGAATTGTAGGGGCGAGTTGCACCAGAGGCATAGTTTAAGTTAAGGTTAGCATCAAATATGGCGTCCATAATAGACTTTTACTAGGGATTTGATAGTTCATTTGACCTTTTGTTATGGTTAAAGTTGAAGTTATAGTTAAAGTAAGTTGGTGCAGCCCACCCTAGGAGAGTTGCTACTGCCCACTACCTCTCATTTTACTAATTGTTGTTTTAAATATGCCAAAAGGACATATTATAAAAGTTTTTTTGTCTTTTGGGAATTTATTTTATGCTTATAATATATATACTGTTTATTTCCTTATAACATTTGTGTTGTTGCAATTATTATTATTTTGCATTTAGGTATGATATTGATATTATACTAAATGTAACAAAGTTATTTCACATAGCGTTTTGTGTTTTGTCACCAGCAGATATCAAACAGGTCTTCATATCGACGCTGTGTTTATGTGAAAACACATAATATGATATTTTGCACTACAACAAAATAGTTATTATGTGTTGAAGCATAAACACAGCGTCGCAGGAAGAACTTCCTGGTGAAGACTATGAGCGGAGAAGCTAGTGTTGCCAAAACATATTAGCTGAGATCAAGGGTGGCAAACAGAGAAAATTGTCAGTAAGTAGAGACAATTAAGGTAAGTTTATGACAGTTTACAAGCGCAATCTTCATATCGACGCTGTGTTTATGCTTCAACACATAATAACTATTTTGTTGTAGTGCAAAATATCATATTAAAAACCCAACTTAACACAATTTTAGGAAAATAATACAAAATCACAACATCACTCTTTCACATTCCCGGCAAAACTCCTCGGCTGTGGCTCTGACCGCTGACGTTTATATCATGTTTTTTTTTTCTTATTATGGCACTACGGCTATTGAACCATGGCCAGCTGATCTCTATTTACAAGTACGCTGGATACGTAGCTCTAGCTGATGCCGCGGCCGCATATGCGTGGTGCTTCGCGCTCAAACCGATACTATAGGCTACTTGACCTATATTCAATTTCATTGAACAAAATATGCATATTTCTAGTAGAACTTGGCCTAGGAAACCGTATTTTACCCTTATCATCAAATAAAAGCTTATGATTGATAAATAAAGTCGATTTGAAAATATTATGAAGTTATGAAAATATGATTTGTACTGACGAAAACGCTTTTGCGGTACTTCCGATTTGGATGTGACGTCATCACACTAGTAATTTAATATCTTTTATTTATCGCGCTCGTTATTTATATGTATTTGTTCATAAATAGTAAGAATAAGTCTAGAAAGATTTGTAAAATATATTTTCTTGAATAGTTCAAATAATACATCAGTTTTAAATAATATCTCCATTAATTATTGTAGTTGGGAAATGAAATGGCCAAAACTTTTCTAAAAAAGTTTTCAACATTACAAATGATTTCTAAATTCTTTTCATACGTTTAGCTTCAGAATTTTTCAATAAAGAAAGTATAAAATACAAAAAATATGACGTCACACTATGGCGGACAGTGTTTTCGGCGCCATTTATAAGGCATATTTTTCAACCAATATTTTTATGGGTTTCTACTGTTTAAAATATTAGTTTTTTTGGTGAAAATGAATGATTAAGAAGCGATTAACACGAAGAAAAAAATTAGGTCAAGTAGCCTATTGGACGATCTGCGTGTATCGTCCAATAGTATCGTCTCGTAGCACGAAGCTTCGGACGATAGACGCAGATGCGGCCGGGCCGTGATACACTTAACACACCCGCTTTTTAGGGTTCCGTAGCCAAAATGGCAAAAAGGAACCCTTATAGATTCGTCATGTCTGTCTGTCTGTCTGTCTGTCTGTCTGTCGACAGACAGACAGACAGACAGCCAGACAGACGGATGGACAGACAGACATGTCTGTCCATCCGTCCGTATGTCACAGCCACTTTTCTCCGAAACTATTAGAGCTATACTATTGAAACTTGGTAAGTAGGTGTAGTCTGTGAACCGCATTAAGATTTTGATGCAAAATTGGAAAAATTGTTAAAAATTTTAGGGGTCCTCATAGGTACAACTGAAACAAAAAAAATTTTTTTTCATCTAACCTATGCGTGTGGGGTATTTATGGATAGGTCTTCAAAAATCATATTGAGGTTTCTCATATAATTTTTTTCTAACTTGAATAGTTTGCGAGAGAGACTCTTCCAAAGTGGTAAAATATGTGTCCCCCCCCTCTAATTTCTAAAGTAGGGGCATGATAATTCTAAAAAATATATATGATGTAGATTACTATAAAAACTACCAACGAAAATTGGTTTGAACGAGATCTAGCCAGTAGTTTTTTTATATGTCATAAATGGTAAACCTTAATCTAAATTTCATTAAATCGACTGAAATATAAAAATAATTAAAAAACATTTTAATTTAATAAAAATAAACCTTATTGCTGCTGCAGAACCCTTCATGGGCGAGTCCAACTCGCACTTGGCCGCTTTTTGTGCCTATTTGAAGCGGAATCAGCGCCCCCATTATTCGGACAGAGAACTAAATTTGACGTAACCACAACCAATAACAACAGTTGTCAATCTGGTATTAGTTCCAACTTCCAAATACTCTCACTCATCTCTCACTACTGCTATCAGCGCCAATATGGCGGCTTTCAAACGTCACTTTTACGTCAGATTTAGTTCTCTACCCGAATAATAGGGGCGCTGATTCCCATTGAGGTAAAGGTAATAATGTATACTTAATCTGTGCTGATTCCGCTTCAAATAGGCCAAAAATAGGCACTAAAAATAGCTGTCATTTCAAAGGCTATCAGCAATCCAGCGTACTTGTATAGAGATCAGTGCACTTCAGTCTTGACAAAAAAAAACTAAATGTCAAATATTTAACGAAAAATACTTTGAAAAGTAATTCAAAATTTCTAAATCATACAAAATAGTGTACAAATTACAAAATTCTTATTTCTTGTTCGTTTGTCTTTGGCCTTTGAGTTTGAGCTTCACAAACTACTGAAGTTGTAAGAAATAAATGAATCCTGGCGTGTAGTTTATAATCAAAGCCTGGCGCAATGGAGAAAAGTATGTATCCGTTATAGATTTGCTGTTATGATATTCGGGGCTATTCTTGCTAAAATGTAGTATAAGTACCACTTTGATATACGTATAATTTCAACAAAAAATGTATAAAGACCTATGATAAAAACTTTAATAATTTCAGTTCCACCGAGCATTGAACACTTCATAAACACCTGGAATGCCGAATTCCAAAACTATCCGCTAACAGCCATAGATCTTAAAAAGCCCCCAACATTAATGGGAGCTTTGCTCCAAGTTTTTGATCGATTCGGGATTGACCGAGATGCAGTACTAGCGGTAAGTAGTACATATCATGAAGTCACACACAATGTTTGTAACTAGTCTCATTTTATCGCTAAATAATTATCTTTATATTCTAGCCTCCCCCAGAAGAAAGTCAAAATCAGCATACTATCTACTACTGGGATCTGTTACCCATTATCAATATGACAAGAGTTTTCAACCACCTAGTATCAGTGATGCCACAAGTGGACTTCACAATATCCATCAATCATTTTCTGCAACCCAGTTATACCACATCTCACTCACTCCTTATGTATATGTTCAACATGATGCTGTTTTTTGAAGAGAGATTGAGGAACCTAGAACCTCTTGAAGAGAGTTTATTTGCTAAGACTGAAGAGGTGAGTTGTGCTTATTTTTTTAAAGATAGAATACAGTTGCATAAAACATGTGAAAGCTAGTTAACATTAAATTAAACACTCTTTCAGGTAAAAACTCTGAATGATGAAAAAAATAGGCTCCTTGAGATGCTTAACCAGCAGGCAGAAGAAAAGGCGAAAAGATCAGAGAGATTGGAGAAGGTAAAACAATAATTATTATTTTTAAATTGATTTTTATTCAATTCTTCCCTTGTTTGGCAATCACAAATGCAGGGTTCACCCATTTAGCCAGTCCCAAGTACTTTTTTTATTTTCATTACAATCATCTTCATTTGTTTTTCAAATTTCAGCTAGATAGTGAAATTGCACAGATTGAAGAAGAAATAAAACAAGAAAAGGAAGCTCTTGACAAGGACAAACAGGAACTTGAGACAGTACAAAAAGAAAGAGCTGAGTTAGAACATGTTCTGGAACAGAAGAAAGGTCAGAGAGATGCTTTTCTCGCTGAGATTGAGAAGAAAGAAGCACTCAGAGTGTATGACGCTGATGATATTAAGGCCAAAGTGGAACAAGCTAAAAAGGACTGTCAAGAGGCTGAAGAGAAACTGAATTCACTGAGGGCAACTCTCCTGCAAAAGGAGAATAGTTTAATTAATTTACAAAACATTAAACCTTCTTTAGAAACTGCTAATAATTTGTTGAGTGAGATTGAGAAATTGACAGATAGTATAAGGTAATGATTGTTGTTTAAGTTCTATAAAGTTGGAAAACTTTGCTTTAGCTTGTGTGAGCTGTTAAAATGTCTGTTTTTTTACTAATATTATAAATGTGAAACTATGTCTGTCTGCCTGTACAAAGGTAAAGGACATAAGATAATTTTTGTTGCTGCAAAAATGTTTTCTGTGCCGTAAACAAATTTTGGCGCAACAGAATTGAACACGTCGCCTAGTAATTATAACTATCATCCGTCTACCAATCTCCCTGAAGCCGAACCTATGACAGAAATACTAATCATTACCAATTTTAGGGATTACGAGACAGGTGACCTCGAGTCTGACAGCGCGGAGGGGGAGCTGGATGTGCTCATCACGGAAGTGAATGAACTGGAGGCACAGTTGAGTGAGATTAGAGCTGCGAGGGCTGATGCTGCAGCCAAAAGGCTGGAAAATGAAGCCAAGAGAGAACAGGACAAGGCGATGGCAGAAAGGTACTTACTAGTGTTGGTAAAAATAGCATTAGCAATAATAATTAATTGTTAAATGCCCAATAGCAATAATAAAATTAATCATACTTGCTAATAAATACGATTTCTAATATATCGTGCGTAGCAATAGTCTGCGATCATGATAAAAATAACGTCCGCGCTGTATCGCACCGCGGTGCTAACTGTTAATGAATTGCTATTTTTCACTCGATGCGAAATAATACTGCCGATACTTCACCGATAATTCACGAGGCCGCATTTTTAGCAAATAGCAAAGCAATAATAGTTAACATGCTGTGACATCAAAATTAGCATGGTAATGAAATTAAATTGAAAATAGCATTAATTTCCATTACTAGTACTTACTGTTTCCTTAAAATCTTAAAACAGACTATAAAATATATTTCATTATTATTACAAGGAGTGAGCTTAAAAGCCTAAGCTTAGTTAGCTTAATAATTAGTTTAAAAATTGAACACAATAAGATTTCTAGATTTTATATCTAAGATTTAATGTCTACACACTAAGGCCCACTAACATGAATAAAATGTTATCATAATAAAAAAGATAAAATTAAGTGGTCCCTAAACTTTAATTGACGATCATCCTCGTGTAATGGCAAATTATAGGTTACAAGATATATCAAAATATTATTATGTATCATCATAAGGTGTGCATTGTAATGCTCGGTTCTCCTCACTGGGCCATATTACACATATCAATATTATCATGATTCTAGTATGAAGTATCACGCGAATCACATACTACTGCGAAGTATGATACTGCGATTCGGCATATTACACCATCAATATTATCACGGAATCGTGATAATAGTGATGCGTGTAACATGCCGCATTGACGTAACAATCTAGTCCCACTCTAACAAACGAGAAATCACGTTGTTAGAGCAGGACGCGGCATTCTCATTCGATTATTTGAGTCTCAAAACGGTTTCGTAGTAGTCCTACTGTAACGTAAACGTAACATTACACGCGAATGCTCTCTGTGAGGGAGCACCTTTAGGCGAGTTCGAGTCGGCTAGGCGACTTTGGGGTGTAAGCACCTTAAGGATTATATGTATTTGTTTTAGTTGTCTAAAAGAATCTGAAGAAAAAGAGAAGAAGAGTAGAGAGCAGAGCAAACACGCGACACAGCGGGTCCACGAGATAAAGGAGGCAATTGTCAAGTACGAGCAGGAGCGGGTTGAAGGCTTCGAACAGCTGGCTAACATCAGGCAGACATTTATAGCTGAGGTATGCACTTGCACCCCTTGGGAATCTTGGGCTCAACAGGAATTATTGAAATAAAATGCCCTCTATTGTAAATAATTTTTAGGGTTCCGTACCCAAAGGGTAAAAATGGGACCCTATTACTAAGACTTCGTTGTCTGTCCGTCTGTCTGTCTGTCTGTCTGTCTGTCTGTCTCCAGGCAGACAGACAGGCAGACGTATTACTCAAGAACGTGCGGCACCGCACCGCAGGTCATCTCGCCGGACTACCGACCACACGGTGAGTGCGGCGCCGAACGTTTTGTTGCTGCTACTTGGCCACCACTCCGGCGCCGCAATACATACACCCCTCCCCGCCTCGTTTCGATTCCGATGCGCGTGCGGTGCAGCGCCGGAGCGCACCGGCGGCGCCGTGTGCGGTGTGCCATAGCCCATACATTTGGTAGGAAACCGGAGCGGCACCGGTCAGGCGCCGCACCGCATCGTGTGGCATGGCTCTAATATTAAAAAAAAGAAGTAAGAAACTTTTAAGTGAGTACTATATAAATAATCAACATTTTGTTTTCAGTTGGATGCTTTTGAAGATGCACTGCGTAAAAAAGGTTTAGAGGACAAAGAGAAAATAGAAGAAAGACTTAAGCAAATAAAATATTAAAGTTATTACTGTTAGTTTTTAACAATTTATAATGTAATTAAATTTTATTTAATTTTTACTTTTTTATTTTACCCTACTACTTTTGCTTTACTCAAAACAGAGCTCAAAAATTACAACCCACTGTGTAATTTTTGAGCTCTGTAAGTAGTATTGTCTCTAACAATTTAATCATAAGTAATAATATACAATATACTGTGTTAAACGCTCAAAATGATAGCTATGCAAGTCAACTTAATTGGAATATTGTATTAAAAACTCAATAAAAAATCCAACCCTGGTTAAAAAATTGAGTTATCTAATTGAACCCTCATTTAGTTTATTTGCACTGAACACAAAATTAACGAAGCGCTATTTGTTTATGAAAATTAAGCGAACAAAACAAACAGCAGGGTCGAATTGGACTTTGGACTTTAAAGAATATAAAAATTTAAATTAAAGGGCTGTTAGACTGTTTAGAAGAATTTTAATAGACTTCCATGACTGGCTTCCATCCAAATGGACGTAAGTTCGCACATTTTCAAGTACGCTTTAGACTTTAGAGTGCATGACATTTGCGTACCGTCAATGCACACCCTAATGTCACCTAGTGGTATTTTTTTCATTGACGCGTATGTGTTACCTGAGGGCCTCAAGTAACACATAGGTAGTCACATCAAAGTCACATATTAAGTCCTTATGGCCTTAGCCTGAGGCCATAAGTACTTAATATGTGACTTTGAAATCCAGAGATATCTAGACTGCTAGGGAACACGGAACACCTAACCAGGTTGGTGAAAACTGACATAAGGTACTTACACATAATATTACTAAACAGAAAATAATAATATGTATGAAAATATCTTTATTAATCGTCACATAATTATTAATTTTGTAATACTGAATTCAGCCTCTTCGGATAATGGCTACTTGTAGATTTTAGTAGACACAATTGAAGACCTGAGTGGAAGAAGTGGCGTAGCTACCATTTTATAACATGAGGCCAATTATTACTCATTTCTTCCTATTCTTTGAACGAACCTTGTAACTTACCTACTTCGTCATCTGGCTAATGTATCTAATTATACACAAAATCCACATTTTTTATTTCGAATAATTTTCTCGGTTCTAAAGTCTCCATTTAGGTTACATGCGAAAAAATGGCAATTTTCCAATCAATTACCTACTTCGTCCACTCATATTGTCTTCAATTACCTATTATAAGACGAAAGAAAATTGAAAAATATATTTTCATAAATTTTTCAAATATCTACCACTGCACCGGTTCGGATACTAACCCGGCGAGAAGAACCGGCGTAACAAACTCGCGCGGGGCTATTAAAAAAAGTGTAATGATATCCTAATCTTAAAATATTACAAAGACAAGTATTTTTTTTTCTTATTTCTACTGAATATGATCTCTTAACACTTGGAGATGTCCGGCAAAGCGCCCTGGCAATGGTTCTTCCAGCCATACCACGCGTTGAAGCCGTGCCGTTGGAAAATTTTCTTCGCACACGTCGCCGCTTTTGTTATGTCGTCGGTTAAAAGAGCTGTAAGTAAATGTGTAGAATGTAGATATTTATTGTTATTTCTATGTCTTGATTAAGCTTAAAACTTAAATAATAGAGGGATAGATTATACAGGTGTAAAAAAGTTATAATATTTTAGGCCTTAGCGTGTGTATATTGTATGAGTTCCCTGCTGGACTTGTGAAAGTAGCAGCGTTGAAAAAGTAACCTTTTGTTAACCTTTGTTTAATTTTTTAACCTTTTGTAAAATTCATGACTGGGGCAACAAATCACGAGAAAATTTTCTCTTGCGCGCGCCCTTGGCGTTGTGCGTTGGTGAAAATAGTTTTTCTTTAAAGATACATGTTTATACAAACCGTTAGAGAACAGTGAACACTGGCTTAGTGTACGCCGTACGGTGGGTAAAACAGGCATAAGTGCACATACTGCGCTTTACAATGTTCTATCAGAGAAGTTGATTCCTAGGTAGATGGCGGACCTAAGTAATTTGGCCGCGTTAAGTCAAACTAATCCGACACAGCTAACATTGATTTGACATACCTAAGCTGACCAAACGACGTAGGTCTGTCAACTTCCTAGGAATCAATTTCATCGGGTAGGTATACATACCAGCGCAAGTGACATTGCAGTCTTTGCCAGGTGTATTGGTGTTGCTGCACCAGTACTTGTCGTTGATCTGGAACAGACCGTAGTCGCGGGAACCGTTGCTATTCACAGGTCCCACTTTACTTGTCGTCCGACTACTCTCGTTCTCTACCAGACATACCCCTGAACACAAGAAAATTACAGTTTAGACTTTAGGTAAATTGTAATCGTGGTCTTTCTGTGCCATTGTTTCTATTAGCACGCACTGATAAGGAGAAATATTTACATTAGAGAGTAGACACACGATTGAATCGACTATCTTTTTCACATAATATTATATTGGCAGCAATTGCTACACTAAAATTCATATTTTATAACTGACATATTTTCCGAGACAAAATATATTTCCAGGGACACAAAGTAAGTAGTATGTATCTCCAATTCTCCCTATAAAAAATTCATTAAAATCTTTTACCTATATTATGTGGTTTAGCGCGAAGTTGTAGGTAACCGACTGACCCATTTGTATGGGCATCAAATCATATAATATTGTCATAAAATACTCAAGCATAATGATTTATAACCAATCTATTTCTAGACAGCGACCTTCATACATTGCCGAACTTAAAAAATCGGCCAAGTGTGAGTCGGACTCGCACACGAAGGGTTCCGTACCGTAATCGAGCAAAAATAGGCCAAAAATTGTTTTTTTTTTGTATGGAAGCCCCCCTTAAATTTTTATTTTAAATATATATAAATCATAATTGATATAGAGCAAAAAATACAAGAAAAATCACGTTTATTGTATGGGAGCCGCCCTTAAATATTTAATTTATTTTGTTTTTAGTATTTGTTGTTATATCGGCAACAAAAATACATCATCTGTGAAAATTTCAACTCTCTAGCTATTACCGTTTTTGAGTTACAGCCTGGAGACAGACAGACAGACGGACAGACAGACGGACAGACATCGAAGTCTCAGTAATAGGGTCCCGTTTTTACCCTTTGGGTACGAAACGCTAAAAATACTTACAATCCCTCATTTTCGCTTCGGGAAATCCCTGTCTCCTCAGTTGGTGTACTAACTGACATCTAGTGAAGGTTACTCCCTCGCACGTCGCCAAAATGGCTACCGCGACACCAAGAATTATCAGCTTCATGTCTAGTGTTCAGAACCTGTAGTTACCAGTGAAGTCACGACAGTATTGTTCAGCTTATATACCCGTTAGTATGTAAAGGGTATTCCGCCTTATCAATGTGTGCTAAGGGAACAATGACACAGAATGACCACGATTACAATTTACCACATCGCTTCCAATAACAACTTATTTATTATGTCTTCATACAAACAACTATATTGTATAAACCATGACCAATCGTTGCAAACACTTTATTTTGTTTGCATTAATCGTGCAGTAAATCCTTTGAAAGTAAGCGCTCTTTCTGCATGCGCTATCTCTAGATATAATATTATAGTTACTTATTTCGTGCGTTTATAATAATCGGCCAAGTGCGAGTCGGACTCGCGCACGAAGGGTTCCGTACCGTTATAGAGCAAAAATAGGCCAAAAATTGTGTTTTTTGTATGGGAGCCCCCCTTAATTTTTTATTTTATTTAAATATTATTATTAATTATTAAAGTACAATTATATTTAAGGCCTTCGTGAAAGTTTCAAGTGCTTACCTCTTATCATTATTGATTACGAGCAAAGAAGGCTAAAAAAATCACGTTTGTTGTATGGAAGCCCCCCTTAAATATTAATTTTATTTTTATTTTAGTATTTGTTGTTATAGCGGCACCGGAAATACACAATCTGTGAAAATTTCAGAACTCTAGCTATAGCGGTTCTTGAGTTACAGCCTCAAGACATACAGACAGACAGACGGACAGACGGACAGACATCGAAGTCTTAGTAATAGGGTCCCGTTTTTACCCTTTGGGTACGAAACCCTAAAAAGTAATGTGTTTATATAACTCAGAAACATATGCAAGTTTCGGATTTATATTTTTTATCAGAGTATAGGCACAGAATAGATAATAATATGATATTATATAGGCCACTTTAATTCCGCGGCCCAATGTTTTCAAATCTGCCGCCCTCCTAGGACGCTGCCTGCTGGACGTTGCTACTCGTAGGCCGCGGCCTATACGGCCTTATAAATCCATTGCTGCCCTAACCCTACTAAGACAGACATTCTCTCCAGCTTGACGAAACATCATGATATTATCTTGCTTGGTTGGAGATCTGCCTCACTCTGAATATGACATAATATCCCACAACACAATAGTCATTTTTGGGTAGCACGTAGGACCGGTTTAGGATTTGTAGAGAATCTTTCCTAGACTTTTATTTAGCTACAGAAATCGCCACTTAGCAAGTTTTTGATAAAGGCTAAGCAGTCTTCGGATTATTTTTTAAAAGGTTGAATAAAACGTTTGCTCTACGTATTATATCGACATTTATTTAAATTAAAATTAGGTAGAAATTAGTTACAAAAATGAATATTATAATGTTTTTATTTATAAACTTGATACGTAACATATTATAAGAATAGCCTCACGAAGCGCGCTCTGGTTACAAAAGTTTATACAAGGATGAGAGGACGAAGATGAGAGTTTTCCAGAGAGACAAAATAGAGAGAGAGAGGCAACTGAATTAGCAGGAGCTGATGTCGGGCAGGGAGCTGGGTGTCTGACAGTTGTTCCGCCAGCCGTACCAAGCCTGAAACTGGTGGCGCTTGTACACTTTCTTCGCGCACGACGATATCTTCGTGATGTCGTCAGATAGGAGATCTGCAAAGACTTATTGTTTAATACCTCGATCGTGGGAATCGCAGACACAGTAGATATTCAATTGTTATGCAATACCCGGGTGCTGCTTTGGAGTTGACGGGTTAAATTAGTGACTAGATCTAGAAGCACTACATAAACGGGGTAACTCAGCCATTGCCTGTATATCAAAGTCGCTAAGTACAGAATAGTTACGCGCAAGTGATGCACTGTGTTCAGTAAGTTTAAAATACTGTAAATAACTAAAAATACAAAACGTTAAGAAATAGCCTGTCACCCGCGGCCTACACTAATATCTATTGCTACAATAAATCTTAAAATCGGTCCAGTAACTAGCCGCGAAACCTATGTGAAGTTAGCAACCAAGTACAAGGTAAATGGTTTTTATACATGTCATTCGATTGTACCCGGAGTGTACCCGATTGTACCGCAATTGAAATCGTTTGTACCTCAATAGGATAGAAATGGGGGGGTGGTAAAATTTGCTTAGCAACCGACATAAAGATACCGGAATTTCAATGATGCCATCTGGAAGAGAATCGTTTGTACCGGATTGTACCAGTTTTTAAAGTTAAATTTTTTTTTTATTTTACAAAAAAATACCAAAAAATTTTTTTTTTTTCTAAAAATAAGTCTTTGTATGGAGTAGAAGGAAAAAAAGTATATAAAGTAGTACAAATGAGTAAAAGAAGTTATTTTTTTTAATTCTCCACAATAATTAGGCACAATTTTCAAGAAATAATGACCGAGAACCGATTCGGTCTTGATGAAACATCCTATATCTTACTATAAAACTCGGAGTTAAATTTTGCAACTTTTATCGTTTGTATCTCTCCAAAACAGAAAGATTATTAAAGAAGATACAATTTTCTTTGTACTAACTTAAAAAATTATGAGGTAGAAACGATTTTTCATATAGTAACAACGTCAGAGATTCGATCGGTCTTGACGAATTTTTCTATATCTTACTTTGAAACTCGGTGTTAAATTTTGCAACTTCTGTCGTTTGTACCTGTCCAAAACAGAAAGATTATAAAAGAAGATACTATTTTCTTTGCACGTACTTAAAAAATCATGAGGTACAAACGATTTTTCATATAGTAACAACGTCAGAGATTCGATCGGTCTTGACGAATTTTTCTATATCTTGCTATAAAACTCGAAGTAAAATTTTGCAACTTCTATCGTTTGTACCTCTCCAAAACTGAAAGATTATTAAAGAAGATACTCTTTCCCTTCAAGTAACACAAAAATTCTTGAGGTACAAACGATTTTTCATATAGTAACAACGTCAGAGATTCCATCGGTCTTGACGAATTTTCCCATATCTAACTATGAACTCGGAGTTAAATTTTGCAACTTCTATCATTTGTACCTCTCCAGAACTGAAAGAATATTAAAGAAAATACTATTTTCCTTATTTTACCAAACAAATTCTTGAGGTACAAACGATTTTTCATATAGTAACAACGTCAGAGATTCGATCGGTCTTGACGAATTTTCCCATATCTAACTATGAACTCGGAGTTAAATTTTGCAACTTTTATCGTTTGTACCTCTCCAAAACTGAAAGAATATTAAAGAAAATACTATTTTCCTTATTTTACCAAACAAATTCTTGAGGTACAAACGATTTTTCATATAGTAACAACGTCAGAGATTCGATCGGTCTTGACGAATTTTCCCATATCTAACTATGAACTCGGAGTTAAATTTTGCAACTTTTATCGTTTGTACCTCTCCAAAACTGAAAGAATATTAAAGAAAATACTATTTTCCTTATTTTACCAAACAAATTCTTGAGGTACAAACGATTTTTCATATAGTAACAACGTCAGAGATTCGATCGGTCTTGACGAATTATCCCATATCTTACTATTAACTCGGAGTTAAATTTTGCAACTTCTATCGTTTGTACCTCTCCAAAACTGAAAGATTATTAAAGAAAATACTCTTTCCCTTAAAGTAACAGAAAAATTCTTGAGGTACAAACGATTTTTCATATAGTAACAACGTCAGAGATTCCATCGGTCTTGGCGAATTTTTATATATCTTACTTGAAAACTCGGAGTTAAATTTTGCATTTTCTATCGTTTGTACCTCTCCAAAACTGAAAGATTATTAAAGAAGATACTCTTTCCCTTCAAGTAACACAAAAATTCTTGAGGTACAAACGATTTTTCATATAGTAACAACGTCAGAGATTCAATCGGTATTGACGAATTTTCCCATATCTAACTATGAACTCGGAGTTAAATTTTGCAACTTCTATCATTTGTACCTCTCCAGAACTGAAAGAATATTAAAGAAAATACTATTTTCCTTATTTTACCAAACAAATTCTTGAGGTACAAACGATTTTTCATATAGTAACAACGTCAGAGATTCGATCGGTCTTGACGAATTTTCCCATATCTAACTATGAACTCGGAGTTAAATTTTGCAACTTTTATCGTTTGTACCTCTCCAAAACTGAAAGAATATTAAAGAAAATACTATTTTCCTTATTTTACCAAACAAATTCTTGAGGTACAAACGATTTTTCATATAGTAACAACGTCAGAGATTCGATCGGTCTTGACGAATTATCCCATATCTTACTATTAACTCGGAGTTAAATTTTGCAACTTCTATCGTTTGTACCTCTCCAAAACTGAAAGATTATTAAAGAAAATACTCTTTCCCTTAAAGTAACAGAAAAATTCTTGAGGTACAAACGATTTTTCATATAGTAACAACGTCAGAGATTCCATCGGTCTTGGCGAATTTTTATATATCTTACTTGAAAACTCGGAGTTAAATTTTGCATTTTCTATCGTTTGTACCTCTCCAAAACTGAAAGATTATTAAAGAAGATACTCTTTCCCTTCAAGTAACACAAAAATTCTTGAGGTACAAACGATTTTTCATATAGTAACAACGTCAGAGATTCAATCGGTATTGACGAATTTTCCCATATCTAACTATGAACTCGGAGTTAAATTTTGCAACTTCTATCATTTGTACCTCTCCAGAACTGAAAGAATATTAAAGAAAATACTATTTTCCTTATTTTACCAAACAAATTCTTGAGGTACAAACGATTTTTCATATAGTAATAACGTCAGAGATTCGATCGGTCTTGACGAATTTTCCCATATCTAACTATGAACTCGGAGTTAAATTTTGCAACTTCTATCGTTTGTACCTCTCCAAAACTGAAAGATTATTAATAAAGATACTTTTTCCCTTAAAGTAACACAAAAATTCTTGAGGTACAAACGATTTTTCATATAGTAACAATGTCAGAGATTCGATTGGTCTTGACGAATTTTTATATATCTTACTTGAAAACTCGGAGTTAAATTTTGCATTTTCTATCGTTTGTACCTCTCCAAAACTGAAAGATTATTAAAGAAGATACTCTTTCTCTTGAAGTAACACAAAAATTCTTGAGGTACAAACGATTTTTCACATAGTAACAACGTTAGAGATTCGATCGGTCTTGACGAATTTTCCTATATCTTACTATAAAACTCGGAGTTAAATTTTGCAACTTTTATCGTTTGTACCTCTCAAAAACTGAAAGAATATTAAAGAAGATACTATTTCCCTTAAAGAAACAGAAAAATTCTTGAGGTACAAACGATTTTTCATATAGTAACAACGTCAGAGATTCCATCGGTCTTGACGAATTTTCCCATATCTAACTATGAACTCGGAGTTAAATTTTGCAACTATTATCGTTTGTATCTCTCCAAAACTAAAAGATTATTAATAAAATACTTTTTCCCTTAAAGTAACACAAAAATTCTTGAGGTACAAACGATTTTTCACATAGTAACAACGTTAGAGATTCGATCGGTCTTGACGAATTTTCCTATATCTTACTATAAAACTCGGAGTTAAATTTTACAACTTTTATCGTTTTTACCTCTCCAAAACTGAAAGATTATTAAAGAAGATACTCTTTTCCTTAAAGTTACACAAAAATTCTTGAGGTACAAACGATTTTTCATATAGTAACAACGTCAGAGATTCAATCGGTATTGACGAATTTTCCCATATCTTACTATGAACTCGGAGTTAAATTTTGCAACTTCTATCGTTTGTATCTCTCCAAAACTGAAAGATTATTAATAAAGATACTTTTTCCCTTAAAGTAACACAAAAATTCTTGAGGTACAAACGATTTTTCATATAGTAACAACGTCAGAGATTCGATTGGTCTTGACGATTTTTTATATATCTTACTTGAAAACTCGGAGTTAAATTTTGCAACTGTTATCGTTTGTACCTCTCCAAAACTGAAAAATTATTGAAGAAGATACTCTTTCCCTTGAAGTAACTAAAAAATTCTTGAGGTACAAACGATTTTTCATATTATAGTAACAACGTCAGAGATTCAATCGGTCTTGACGAATTTTCCTATTTATTATAATAAAATTGATGAAATGATAAACGCGAGGACTTTATACGAAATAAAATATTATTGAAAGAAACACAAAATATAATGTACATGGACGTAGCTCGGTAAAATATTGTAATAAGTCAGAGTGTAAGAATTTTTGTGTTACTTTAAGGGAAAAAGTATTTTTATTAATAATCTTTCAGTTTTGGAGAGATACAAATGATAGAAGTTGCAAAATTTAACTCCGAGTTCATAGTAAGATATGGGAAAATTCGTCAATACCGATTGAATCTCTGACGTTGTCACTATATGAAAAATCGTTTGTACCTCAAGAATTTTGGTGTCACTTTAAGGGAAATAGTATCTTCTTTAATATTCTTTCAGTTTTGGACAGGTACAAACGATAAAAGTTGCAAAATTCAACTCCGACTTTTTAGTAAGATATGGGAAAATTCGTCAAGACCGATGGAATCTCTGACGTTGTTACTATATGAAAAATCGTTTGTACCTCAAGAATTTTTCTGTTTCTTTAAGGGAAAGAGTATCTTCTTTAATAATCTTTCAGTTTTGGAGAGGTACAAACGATAGAAGTTGCAAAATTTAACTTCGAGTTTTATAGCAAGATATAGAAAAATTCGTCAAGACCGATCGAATCTCTGACGTTGTAACTATATGAAAAATCGTTTGTACCTCATGATTTTTTAAGTACTTGCAAAGAAAATAGTATCTTCTTTTATAATCTTTCTGTTTTGGACAGGTACAAACGATAGAAGTTGCAAAATTTAACACCGAGTTTCAAAGTAAGATATAGAAAAATTCGTCAAGACCGATGGGATCTCTGACGTTGTTACTATATGAAAAATCGTTTGTACCTCAAGAATTTTTCTGTTTCTTTAAGGGAAAGAGTATCTTCTTTAATAATCTTTCAGTTTTGGAGAGGTACAAACGATAGAAGTTGCAAAATTTAACTTCGAGTTTTATAGCAAGATATAGAAAAATTCGTCAAGACCGATCGAATCTCTGACGTTGTTACTATATGAAAAATCGTTTGTACCTCATGATTTTGTAAGTACTTGCAAAGAAAATAGTATCTTCTTTTATAATCTTTCTGTTTTGGACAGGTACAAACGATAGAAGTTGCAAAATTTAACACCGAGTTTCAAAGTAAGATATAGAAAAATTCGTCAAGACCGATCGAATCTCTGACGTTGTTACTATATGAAAAATCGTTTGTACCTCAAGAATTTTTGTGTAACTTTAAGGGAAATAGTATCTTCTTTAATATTCTTTCAGTTTTGGACAGGTACAAACGATAAAAGTTGCAAAATTCAACTCCGACTTTTTAGTAAGATATGGGAAAATTCGTCAAGACCGATGGAATCTCTGACGTTGTTACTATATGAAAAATCGTTTGTACCTCAAGAATTTTTGTGTAACTTTAAGGGAAATAGTATCTTCTTTAATATTCTTTCAGTTTTGCACAGGTACAAACGATAAAAGTTGCAAAATTCAACTCCGACTTTTTAGTAAGATATGGGAAAATTCGTCAAGACCGATGGAATCTCTGACGTTGTTACTATATGAAAAATCGTTTGTACCTCAAGAATTTTTGTGTAACTTTAAGGGAAATAGTATCTTCTTTAATATTCTTTCAGTTTTGGACAGGTACAAACGATAAAAGTTGCAAAATTCAACTCCGACTTTTTAGTAAGATATGGGAAAATTCGTCAAGACCGATGGAATCTCTGACGTTGTTACTATATGAAAAATCGTTTGTACCTCAAGAATTTTTGTGTAACTTTAAGGGAAATAGTATCTTCTTTAATATTCTTTCAGTTTTGGACAGGTACAAACGATAAAAGTTGCAAAATTCAACTCCGACTTTTTAGTAAGATATGGGAAAATTCGTCAAGACCGATGGAATCTCTGACGTTGTTACTATATGAAAAATCGTTTGTACCTCAAGAATTTTTCTGTTTCTTTAAGGGAAAGAGTATCTTCTTTAATAATCTTTCAGTTTTGGAGAGGTACAAACGATAGAAGTTGCAAAATTTAACTTCGAGTTTTATAGCAAGATATAGAAAAATTCGTCAAGACCGATCGAATCTCTGACGTTGTTACTATATGAAAAATCGTTTGTACCTCATGATTTTTTAAGTACTTGCAAAGAAAATAGTATCTTCTTTTATAATCTTTCTGTTTTGGACAGGTACAAACGATAGAAGTTGCAAAATTTAACACCGAGTTTCAAAGTAAGATATAGAAAAATTCGTCAAGACCGATCGAATCTCTGACGTTGTTACTATATGAAAAATCGTTTGTACCTCAAGAATTTTTGTGTAACTTTAAGGGAAATAGTATCTTCTTTAATATTCTTTCAGTTTTGGACAGGTACAAACGATAGAAGTTGCAAAATTCAACTCCGACTTTTTAGTAAGATATGGGAAAATTCGTCAAGACCGATGGAATCTCTGACGTTGTTACTATATGAAAAATCGTTTGTACCTCAAGAATTTTTGTGTAACTTTAAGGGAAATAGTATCTTCTTTAATATTCTTTCAGTTTTGGACAGGTACAAACGATAAAAGTTGCAAAATTCAACTCCGACTTTTTAGTAAGATATGGGAAAATTCGTCAAGACCGATGGAATCTCTGACGTTGTTACTATATGAAAAATCGTTTGTACCTCAAGAATTTTTCTGTTTCTTTAAGGGAAAGAGTATCTTCTTTAATAATCTTTCAGTTTTGGAGAGGTACAAACGATAGAAGTTGCAAAATTTAACTTCGAGTTTTATAGCAAGATATAGAAAAATTCGTCAAGACCGATCGAATCTCTGACGTTGTTACTATATGAAAAATCGTTTGTACCTCATGATTATTTAAGTACTTGCAAAGAAAATAGTATCTTCTTTTATAATCTTTCTGTTTTGGACAGGTACAAACGATAGAAGTTGCAAAATTTAACACCGAGTTTCAAAGTAAGATATAGAAAAATTCGTCAAGACCGATCGAATCTCTGACGTTGTTACTATATGAAAAATCGTTTCTACCTCATAATTTTTTAAGTTAGTACAAAGAAAATTGTATCTTCTTTAATAATCTTTCTGTTTTGGAGAGATACAAACGATAAAAGTTGCAAAATTTAACTCCGAGTTTTATAGTAAGATATAGGATGTTTCATCAAGACCGAATCGGTTCTCGGTCATTATTTCTTGAAAATTGTGCCTAATTATTGTGGAGAAATAAAAAAAATAACTTCTTTTACTCATTTGTACTGCTTTATATACTTTCTTTCCTTCTACTCCATACAAAGACTTATTTTTAGAAAAAAAAAATTTTTGTTTTTTTTTGTAAAATAAAAAAAAAATTAAATTTTAAAAACTGGTACAATCCGGTACAAACGATTCTCTTCCAGATGGCATCATTGAAATTCCGGTATCTTTATGTCGGTTGCTAAGCAAATTTTACCACCCCCCCATTTCTACCCTATTGAGGTACAAACGATTTCAATTGCGGTACAATCGGGTACACTCCGGGTACAATCGAATGACATATATAAAAACTATTTACCTTGTACTTGGTTGCTAACTTCACATAGGTGCTACGAGGGGCACATACAAACTTTATTACATACCTACGTACATACACTGCCAAAATCATTACACTTCCCTTTGGCTCAGTGCCGGCTATAGCACTACCAGCGCCCTGGGCGTGATTTCTTCGGCGCCCTTTTTTGCGTTTGGCACCCCCTTTTATCCGGCTCCCTGGGCCGTCGCCCAGCTTCGCCTCCCCGTATTGCTTTGGCTTCGACGTAGTCGGATAAAAAATCTGTTTCAATCTATTTATTTTGTAGGTATGAAAGATACAAACCAGAGCAAGTGACATTGCAGTCTTTCCCCGGCGTACTGGTGTTGCTGCACCAGTATTTGTCGTTGATCTGGAACAGACCGTAGTCGCGGGAACCGTTCTTGTTCACTTTGCCGATTTTACCCGTGTTCCTGCTACTCTCGTGCTCCACTAGGCATACCCCTGGAATAGTAAAATGTATTAGCTGTGACCCTAGCATGGCCACAGTAGAAATGCGAAAGTATAGAAAAACTGTGGAGATAAACTGAAGGTAGTAAGCGTCTAGCCGCGGTAAAGATCGGAACGGTACCTTCAGTTTATCTTCACAGTTTTTCTATACTTTCGCATTTCAACTGTGGCCATGCTAGGGTCGCTGGTGGTAAAACGCCAAAGCAAGCCGCGTGGAGCAGATTTACATGGGCTCTTGTACCACACTGTTCATGCTACGATATAGAGTTAAAAGACCCGATGGTCTGATATTAAGGCCCGTATAAATAGTCAGTAGGTACTAGGTACTTAAGATGCGACCCGGTCTCAAGACGCGGTTCGACTCTGTGATTGGTCCATAAAGTTAATATACTTAGCGGAATAGAGAAACAAAGGCCTGAGCAAGCGAGATGTCACTATCAGTAACACTGCGTGGTAAAAAGAGACGTGTGATACATATGACAGCATCACTCTTTTTTTGACGACCGTCAGCCCGGGGCTGACCGTTGACAATTTAATCTCATAGAATTCATGTTCAATCATGCTTGTGTAAGTGTATACGAACACATATTTTTCACACAGATAAAAACCAATTTCGGTTACGTTTGACAGCTCGAGTTTGTTGCTCTATTCCGCTAGGTATATTAACTTTATGGATTGGTCCATGTTTTGACAGCCAACCAATCACAGAGCCTGAACCGTGTCTTGAGACCGGGTCGCATCTTAAGTACTGACTATTTATACCAGGCTATCAGTCCTAGATATGAAGTGAATTAAATTAATGGTCCTTACAAAATTAATATATTTATACATACAATCGCGTAGCTTATCTTCAGGGAACCCTTGGTTTCTTAACTCGCGAACCAGCTCACATCTTGTAAACTTTTTGCTCTCAACGACTGACGCTAAAAGTAATGCGCTAACAATTAGAAGCAGCTTCATCTTGAGTTAAAAAAATACTTTAGTAATTTTTTAAAGTTACTCGTAAAGAGTTCGATATTGAATGTTCTATTTTAAGAAGACGCAAGCTTTTATAATAAGTATGCAGCTGCGAGCGATCTGTTTGAATATTAAGACGACAGGGAATCCCCATTCCCGTATCTCAGAACGCGACTGCAGCTGACCCGCGAAAGATAAAAAATACCTTTTTTACAACAGCACTTGAAAATTTCATAGAGGCCTTAGTTATATTATGTTTACTTTAATAATTAATAATATTCAAATAAAATAAAAACTCAAGGGGGCTCTCACACAAAAACACAATTTTTGGCATATTTTTCGTCATTTACAGTATGGAACCCTTCGTGCGCGAGTCCGACTCGCACTAGGCCGATTATTGTTGTTATTTTTATTATTTAAGGATAGCTAGTGTTTTGTTTTTTCATTCTATTTGTTATATTTTTTTCTTTTGTATTTTTTCTTTATTGTGGTTGTGAAATGTTCAAAAATTGCTCTATGTACTTACATATTTTAATACAATATTATGTACTTACTATAATATGTATTCTACGTTTTAATACCTATAAGTTTCAAGATATGGTAAGGTCAATAAATGACCCCACTTCGGTGTTATTTGTGATCATCTCAATGACGTTACTTAAAATAACTTATTTTTTATCTCGTGTAATTTTAATTTTGTATTTACACCTTTGTAACCGAGGAATTATTAAACCTTCGACCTAGGAATAATTCGCATAGAGCTGAAAATTTGTAGAGACGTTAATTACACCATAAATCATTACTTAAATTAAAAATAAAACCTCAAAAGTCCCCGGTGAAAAAAACGAAAAATCGTAAGAAGGTAAGTGTAGAAGGAAAAATATTTAATTAATTATTATCGAAAAAAATATATGTTTCACAAAATGCAAATAAGATCTAGGTAGATTAATTATTATTATCTTTGGAAACAACATAAAGCAGATAGTGAGGTCTAAGCTATTTGTGGTATACTTAATATTAAACATGTAGAGCTAATACAAAGGCTAAACCTAGCTCTAGTGGTCCCAGAGCTTATCTACCTATAGTCTAGGCCCGAGGGTTAAGATTCCTGAAAACTATGGGCCTGTTTCGCCACTTCCTGATGAGTGCCGGATAGACTATCCAACACTTAACTTGACAGATAGAGTATAGAGAATCTGTCAAATGAGTTGTGGACAGCCTATCCGGAACTTTATCAGGAAGGCACTTTATGAAACAGGCCCTAAATATTATAGTATTATATCCATGAACAATGAATATATTATATCGTATTTTTTGCGCATTTCGCACTGATTACGGTATCGCGGTAGAGTCCCGATTCTCGTGTCATTGCTCGCTATCGACATGTTACGTAATTGTGGCTGGCGTAGTGATCAATAATAAATTATACCGGTGCAATACAACATGACTGGTGAGACATTACCGATACTTATGGAGAGTACTCTGTACTCGATTCTCATTATAATTATTATGTTCTTAATTTTTTTCCGAATTTCCCAAAAATAAATGAATCATGGATACTAAGTAAATTACGCGGCTAGGCAAGTAGGCATATACTATGCGGCCGGTGCAGAGGAACTAGCGCACGCCTCTGCACCGACCGGCCTCTGCAACTATTCCTCCCGCTCGCGGTGTCCATGCGTTGGGTAATTATTTAACTTTAAGCTACATTTACTCAGTGATCAATTGATATATCGGTCTTAATATGGGTATAAATCTACCATGTAATCAAATAATTACTTATTCGCAGTTTATATCCTCTTTGTACTTCATTGCAAGCTGAATTTAGATCACTTCATTTCTTTGAGTTCCACTTAGGGCTTGACTCTACATTTCTGAATTCGTAGCAAAGTTATAGTATAACTTAATATGATGTATAGTAGGCTGTACTCTAACAAAAATCCCAATTTTTTGTAAGCCTCGATGACGAAACGTGATAGCTGCAAATGGGGGAACTACCTCATCATTGGTAGTCATCCTTTTATTGGTACCTTATACCTAGATTTTGTGAATACTATTAATGGCATTTATATTATATTAGTAATTTCTGTGGTATGAACTTTTAAAGTGGCGATAATTGGGTCATGGGTGTTCAACCTATACCTATTCTTAGAAATTTTAATTAAGTAAGTATTTTATTTATTTTATTTTACCGGAAAACAAAACAGTAATTAAGAGACAATATGATAACAAAAAAAAAAAGAGACAATATAATGAATAAATATGTTATAGCAAGAACTAAGAAGATACAGTATTACATTGTTTTCGCATAAGAGACATCATATTTATCAAATGATAAATATGAGGATCCATCCAGACATAATATTTATCAAATGAAAGGGCTTGAAAAGCTGTACATTTTATTGTATGACATAAAATCTGTAAACCATGGGAGGAAAAGTTAACGAGGGTAGAAGCCTAGAAGGTAAGAAAAAATCACAAATAGGACCCTGTACTATTGCATCAATTTATAGTGTTGCTAATAAGAAATCATTTCTGGAAAGTAACTATATTATGGCAATACTTGAGGAAAGTGTTGTATTTTAGTATAATGATTCGTATTTTGAAGAAATGTATGATAAAACAGTAAAGCCTTAAAAATGTAACCTTTCTAGAATTTACAATTATTTTGAAAACCAGTCTCTCTGCCAATGTATTTCTAAAGACATTAAGTAGGTGATGTGGTAAAAAGGTTGAGTGCGGAGCCATATTCTGCCGAATGAGTATCATGGTGGTTGTAGGTATATGGTAGGTATACATATCTGTGGTATACATAGATCTTATAAAGAAAGAATTCGCTAATTATGTTAAAGCTTCATGTTAATATAATAATTGTAAATATGTATATTATGGATGAACGGTCAACGAGCGATAACGCTCAGATAATGTAGAAGAATTTATCGTTGCTACCTAAATGGTTACCTACTCATAGCTCGTGTCACGAGTGGGGCGTCAACCGTATGCGGCGAGCATATTATAAAACGTATGAAAACTACAGGAAATATGCCGGTAGCGGCGTTTTGTGATTGTGGCCGGTGGACCGTGTGCGGGAGCTCTAAGGCTGGCTTCGTAAAAAGCGTAATTTCCGAATTCGTTTTCGTGAGAATAGCGCAAACGTTCGTGTAGTTATTTCACGCGCAAACGCACCGGCTTGCCCTTGAAACGTGTGAACCGGTTAATGTATTTGCTACCGATAGATTCGGATTTCCGAATACAAAAAACGAATTTGGAAATCGTATGCGGAAAACGTGTGTATGCGGCCAGCCTATAACATGGCGTTCGCGAGTTGCTATGTGAAATCCCATATACTTTTGATGGATCCGTAGGTATTACTGCGATGTGGTCTGTGGATCTATCGAATTTGATGAAACCAATTTGACGAAGAATTCTGAAGAACACGACCTTATTGCCAAGGATGTCTACGGCGATACCTTATTAGTTATTAGCAATAGTTTTCTATAGTGATTTTGACCTTTTGATTATGTTGAGGTCAAACTCATAGTACGTGATTCCAACATTGTTTTGCTTATCACAAGCTATGACACTAGAAGCAAACCGGCAAACTGGCAACAATGTTTTATTTTTTAACAATGCCAACAATAATATTATAGATTATAGGTACACTGACGAATACCTAACTGTTTTTAACATAATAATATATTACTTAATCAGACCAGTGGCTTTGGATTCCAATAACTCCATTTCTACCGGCTTATCTTACTTTAACATTTTTAAGAGCGTTACGAGCGGCGGGACCCAAAATTAGCGCCACATTCCTGCATTGCACTATCGAAGTTTTCTAAGTGCGTCGGTATATACATATACAGCTGAAATATATCACATGGGCTTCGGCCTGACCGAGCATACCACCTCACTCGGTCGGAAGATCTTCTCTTGGGGGCTTAGAAGGAGTAATTGTTCAAACATGCAACCTGTGGTCTGCTTAAGTTATCGGCCGGAGGAAGCCTTGCGCCCTCTGACCGGGAATGTAGACCCGGTGCTATGGCAGCTCCGCGACTCAAGCGAGTCGCTCCCGCTCTGTACGAGTATCCGTGTCGGTTGTAACTTGTAGCGCACCGGCCCGGGACCCTGGCGTCCCTGTCGGTAGATATATATTATGTATATATATATTATATATCTACCGACGACGCACTTAGAAAACTTCGATGAGAGAGAAAGCCCGATGATGCCGATGCGGAGTCGCCTAGGCCGCGGTACATTGCGACTAGTGGACGAGGTACCCGATGATGCGATGCTGGCTGGCGGATGATGAAGGAGGTGTGTTCTGCGGCCTGGTCGACTTACCAAGGTCTGGGCTACTCCGCATCGGCATCATCGGGCTTTCTCACTACACCGACCGGTCAGCACACGCCACACGGTATCTATACTTTATTATGCGTAAACTTGCTACACAGAAATCTATAAAATTAAATTAAGAAATTTTAAAAAACCCCCGCCAAAAAACTTTAAAAAGTAATGAAATAACATTTCCTGACTTTAAGTTTAAATCATTCCTAAGAGTAAAGTAATATTTTAGTCCATAATTGTTGTCAAGGTGTGTCGGGGGACCGCTAAGTAAACTACCACAACAGCGACTTTTGCATTTTGTATCGCCATAATAGTCGCTGATTCTCTCGATTCGGGTCGCTGTGAACAGACCCTTAATTTATATTGTTATGTGAAATCAAACATCTACATTAGCGGTCCCCCGACACACCTTGACAACAATTATGGACTAAAATATTACTTTACTCTTAGGAATGATTTAAACTTAAAGTCAGGAAATGTTATTTCATTACTTTTTAAAGTTTTTTGGCGGGGGTTTTTTAAAATTTCTTAATTTAATTTTATTTTATGCTTTTTAAACTTGTGCAGAATAATTCCTATCAACTGGATCATATCCCAATGAATAACATCTATAAAATATTATGTCCTCTTGGATGAGGCCATCAATATGAGCCCAAACATGAAACCTCCACTTTAGGTTCATACGGAGCTTGGCTCCTATAGAATCCAGGTGATGCTGCAGCAGCAGCATGCAAATATTTACTGTTTATCTACGTCTTACTGGTTGTCGCAATTAAAATGAGCCCAAACACGAAACCTCTGCTCTAAGTTGGTGAGGAGTTGGGTATCCTATTGATTACCAGGTGATGCTGCACCACCAGGTCAACTTTCCAATAATGTGTATATATTCATAAGTGTCTCGAACCAGGATGCAAAACATAAAACCCATCAAACGACTGCAAGTTGCTAATCGTCCTATCACGAACCAGATATACCGTAATATTTCAGCAATGAGCAGGCTGATGATGATGAACTATAGCTAAGAACACTCACCGTCATGTCAGCTTTCAAACAAAAAAAACTAGATCAAAATCGGTCCACCCGTTTGGATGCTACGATGCCACAGACAGACAGACAGACAGACAGACACGTCAAACTTATAACACCCCTCTTTTTGGTCGGGGGTTAAAAATAGCAACAAGGACTGGTTAATGGTTATCAAAGATAAGTATTAAGTACTAACAAAGAAGGACAGTATAGCATAACTATAGTAATAAGTAATTTAATTATTTGTGAAATTTAATAATAGGTTTAATAGGAAATCATTTTAGTTTTGGTGACATTTGTCGTTAATCCCATCATGAATAATTGTTAATTGATTATTTTCACGGTGATGTTATTTCAGTATCGAAGATTATTTTAGTTGAACAAATTGATGATTGAAGTACAGTACTAATTACTATTGTTAATTATTTTAATAGTCACATTAATTATTTTGGATTAAACAAAAATAACTATTTTCCTGTTCCTATCTCATGTAGTACCTACCTAATACCTATACTATATTATCTAGAAAATAATCAATTTTCTATACTAATAAAGAATTTAAAGAGGGAAAGGTCAAAGGTTTATTACCAACTATGAATGAAATAAGCTCCAAAGTTGCTATTTTTCCGATGTTAGTGGCTAAGTGGCTAGTGAAATTTTCATAAATTCAAAATTAAATATCGACAAGTTTAATAAAATAGTTTCCGAGTATCTATAAACTTTAGATGGCCTAAAGGTCGGGAGACGTCGACGACGACGGGGGATACTGAACATTCAGCGCTACTCTACCTCTGGATTTTCGAAATTGAGCCTTATTTTTTTAGCAAAGAGGTTATGTTGGAAGGCAAAATAACTCTGTACGGTAGTTGCGCCCGCGGAATTCGCAATGAGAAATGTCAGGAGCATGTTGCGGCGACTCACGCTTGATATATAAACAAGTTGTACTTAACTTTAATGAAACTGGGACAAGTTAAGAACTCGAAGTTATTGTGGCAGAATGCGTCGTTACTCACGAGTACATTAATTGCTTGACTTTAAGTACCTATACGCTGTTCCTGCTTCCACATTATGCGCTCCAATTTTGTATGTGCTAATGGAAAGTGATACTGTCTAAATACTAGACATCGGCATGTTATTCATATTTGTCTGCCGTTACTGGACAGATTTTCAGTTGGCAGTTCACAAAATTATATTATAATAGTACTCCGGTACAGTAATACGTTTACAGTAAAACAAATTATTATTCTTATCGGCAATATTTGGTAGAAACGAATAAGGATGATTTTTACAGTATTTTCAGAGCGAAGTAACCATAAACCAATTATTATCTTAAAATACTGTGTCTGGAACAAGATTTCCTAAATGTCCGTATGGTTGCTCAAGAGTCGTAAGCATTCTCGCAACATAGTCGGCCTAGTCCTGAGGAATGAACAGGTCAATACCTCTGGGATCATCCATGTGCGGGTTGCGGGTCGCATCTTAAGTACTGACTATTTTTACGGACCTTAGTGGGACACGCCTCCACCCGGGATCGAACCTGCGCTCTCTCGAGTGCGAACTGCGAACCAAGCTCTATCTAGGCCACGGACGCTTTGGTAGAAGATCGATGTGAAAACGTCGATGTCTGAAAGCCATTGACACGCTGTGATTTTGTATTAATATTAAAGTACAGGATTTTAAAAACGTATGGATTGCTATTACGGCGTCGTAATTGCTTGCCATGAGGCGATCCGTTAATGTCCTACTTTTAACAAAAGGACTCATCGGAATTTACATTGTGAATTGAAGCAGTTGATTGATAAATTGTTGATTTATTAATAGAAATGTTGTTACACTTTATTTGACCTCTACGTTACTAATTATTATGGTAGTTTAAGGCGGATTTACATATAGATATAGCAGCTGGCGCTAGTGCGAGCGCCATTCAATATTTTATATCAGCCCAGCGCTTAGGGTTCCGTACCTAAAGGGTAAAAACGGGACCCTATTAAGTAATAGGGACAGACAACAAAGTCTAAGTAGACTTTGTTGTCTGTCCGTCTGTCTCCAGGCTGTAACTCAAGAATGGTAATAGCTAGAGAGTTGAAATTTTCACAAGTTATGTATTTCTATTGCCCCTATAACAACAAATACTAAAAACAAAATAAAATTAATATTTAAGGAGGGCTCCCATACAAGAAACGTGATTTTTTTTTGGTTTTTTGCTCTATATCAATAATGGCAACAGGTAGGTACATCAAGTACCTACCTGTTGCCATTATTTTTCATAAAGTACTTAGTTATATGTGTACTTTAATATTTAATAATAATAATATTAAAATAAAATAAAAAATTAAGGGGGGCTCCCATACAAAAAACACAATTTTTGGCCTAATTTTGCTCTATAATGGTACGGAACCCTTCGTGCGCGAGTCCGATTCGCACTTGGCCAATTGTTATAATATACGTATAGCCTCCAATAGAATTTTCAGTTAATTTTAACTGATTTATAACTAAAGGTGCCGGTTGGCAGCGCGCGATATGAAGCAACCGCAGACGACATGTCGTCGCGACACTACTGGTTTATATGTATTTCTATGAAATACCCTCCGAAGCTAGCGAAGTTAGCGACACTTATTAATAGAAATACATAGAAACCAGGGGGGTGTGCCAAAATGTTTTCGTTTTCGCTTCGTTATAGAATCGCCGATCAAAATGTATGGAATTGACATAAGACGAGTCGAACGTCAACGTCGTATTAACGAACGCTTATGTCAATTCCATACATTTTCATCGGCGATTCTATAACGAAGCGAAAACGAAAACATTTTTGCACACCCCCTGTAGTGTCGCGTCGACACGTCGTCTGCTGCCGCTTCATGTAGCCGGCTTCCAAGTTCCAACTTGTACCTCGCAAGTTAATTAACTAAAGTTTAAAACTAAAACAATTAGGGTATCGAGTGATTTATAAGATACTCCCATAACATATTACGAAACACATTTAGAAATGTGTACGAATGATTCTTTTTTGCGGAATTCACATTCGCCTCTCGAATGTGTTCGGAATGTTTTATATTATTTATGGCCGAGCCGCCGGCCGACGGCTACGTCATGTACCGAGGGAGAAATAAAATACTGCATTAATTATTGGGAAAAACGGTTTAATGGTTTCAAAGCTATTGATGAAATTAAAATATTAAGTGAAAGAATGTAAAATATGTAACATACATATCTATCGTTTAAAGTAATTATCTTTTAATAACTAATGAATGTATTAGTCATAAAGTAGTTTTATATTCAGGTTCCAAACTATGAATTAGAGATGTGTAAGTAATGCGATTGTTGCATTGCGCGTCATATATCCCAATTCCCAACCGCGTAATGTAGCATTACACATGACTCGACCAAATTAAGCATGGCACATGACATTCAAACATGACGCGCGGCGCGCTGTTCGGAAACTTCGTATTAACCTTTGAGTTTTCATATTAAATCTATGGTATTAACACGGTAATTTTCGCTGTTTTTTGCAAGTGAGAAAGAGCATGCGCCGGTCGGCTGGCTGCGAAATAAGTGAACTATTATAATATAGAACCGTATTGTTGATGCAACCGTATGGTTTACTTTTAATTGACACCGCGGACTGCCTACGTGATGTTTAAAATCATGACATGACTCGCACTATACTACTGTAGGACACGGAATCATAATATTGTAGTATCCATGAAAATATGATGTATACCTTCTACAACGCGAGCATTTCATTACAATAGCCATTGCGTGTGGCGCGTCATTTCGCGTCATGTTTGGAGTCACGGTGTAATGCAACATTACTCGGTACGAAATGTAATGTCATATAACATCACTTTAAAACGCACTGTTTTGCGCATCTCTACTATGAATGTGTCAATTTCAACCAAATCTGTTTAGCCGCTTTAATTTTAGTGCTTATATTATATGTACGAAAATAAATTGGTTTTAAAATATATTAATCATTTCTCAATTATAGGCACGGAGCTTTTAAGTTTAAAATACAATACTTCTATACATATTATATAAACAAAGACGCTTTTTAGGGTTCCGTAGCCAAAATGGCAAAAAAGGAACCCTTATAGATTCGTCATGTCTGTCTGTCTGTCTGTCTGTCTGTCTGTCCGTCCGTCCGTATGTCACAGCCACTTTTCTCCGAAACTATTAGAGCTATACTATTGAAACTTGGTAAGTAGATGTAGTCTGTGAACCGCATTAAGATTTTGATGCAAAAATGGAAAAAGTATTAAAAATTTTAGGGGTCCCCATAGGTACAACTGAAACAAAAAAAAATTTTTTTCATCAAACCTATGCGTGTGTGGTATCTATGGATAGGTCTCCAAAAATCATATTGAGGTTTCTCATATCATTTTTTTCTAACCTGAATAGTTTGCGAGAGAGACTCTTCCAAAGTGGAAAAATGTGTGTCCCCCCCCCTCTAATTTCTAAAGTAGAGGCATGATAATTCTAAAAAAAATATATGATATATATTACTATAAAAACTACCAACGAAAATTGGTTTGAACGAGATCTAGCCAGTAGTTTTTTTTTTATACGTCATAAATAGTAAACCTTAATGAAACAAAAAAAAATTTTTTTCATCTAACCTATGCGTGTGTGGTATCTATGGACAGGTCTCCAAAAATCATATTGAGGTTTCTCATATCATTTTTTTCTAACCTGAATAGTTTGCGAGAGAGACTCTTCCAAAGTGGAAAAATGTGTGTCCCCCCCCCTCTAATTTCTAAAGTAGAGGCATGATAATTCTAAAAAAAATATATGATGTATATTACTATGAAAACTACCAACGAAAATTGGTTTGAACGAGATCTAGCCAGTAGTTTTTTTTATACGTCATAAATAGTAAACCTTAATCTAAATTTCATTAAATCGACTGAAATATAAAAATAAATCAAAAATAATATAATTTCATAAAAATTAACCTTATTGCTGCTGCGGAACCCTCCATGGGCGAGTCCAACTCGCACTTGGCCGCTTTTTTTCTCCTCATGTCCCTTTGTTCCCTTTAATCTTTAAAACTACGCAACGGATTTTGATGATTCTTTCAGTGTTAGATACCCCATTTATCGAGGAAGGCTATAGGCTATATTTTGTCACGCTAAGACTAATAGGAGAATGTGGAAAAAACGGGGGAAATTATTTGAAAGGGCTTATTTCACGAACTACTGGAGCAATTTTTATGTTATTTGGCACAGTTAGAAGAAGTAGACCACGTGAAGGATCATCATAGGCTATCAATTTTAATCATTTTTTCAGTGGCCACTGGCTATACATTTTATACCCGTGCGACGCCGGTGCGGGTCGCTAGTACTTTATTAAATCAATTTTTTAGATATTGTTTAGTCCTCTACTAGGTAGTCTACTTCATTGTACTTAGGATTTAGCACTAAGTTAGTACAAAGAAAGGTACCCTCTAACATACATACTCGTATCAGGTATAGGTACTACTAATATAATTATTATATTCTGTGGTATAGGTAGAAGTGAAAGTAGGGAACTTAAAATAGAGTTATATTATTCAGAACATTATTTAATAGAAAGTATTCAGTTAAATAATTATAATTGTTCTTGTACTCTGACTTATGTAAGAGATGGGTACACCCCAATGAAAATTATACGATATTTGAAAAGGAGGCATTCTATCGTTTCTTATTGTGGCGGTACCCACATTCGCCTAACATTCCTGCATCGCGCTATCGAAGTTTTCTGAGCGCGTCAGTATATATACGACAGCTGAAATGTATCACGTGGGCTTCGGCCTGACCGGGCATAACACCTCGCTCGGTCGGAAGATCTTCCTTTGGGCCTCCACGTATTATTCCCACATTGGTGACCCCGAGCAAGAAGAAACATAGGAATCAAGAACTAAGAAGCAAGAAAAATGTCCGAGGGAAGTGAAGCAGCCGCCGCCCACGAGAATGTCAACCCACCGACGCAACCGCCTCAGTCACAAGAGACCCACGAGCTCGGATCCATCGCCCTAAGCCTTCGTGTACCACCATTCTGGCGCGATCGTCCCAGATTATGGTTCATCAGCTTCGAAGCCGCAACCCACGACCTGAAAAAGAGCCAAGCCCAACTTTCCCAGATGGTTATCGCCCAGCTAGACAAACAAGATGTCGAACAGATCGCCGATCTTCTCTACAGTCCGCCAGCCCAGAACCAGTACAAAATCCTGAAAGAACGTCTCATCTCAGTCTACGAAGAAAGCGAAGGACGTCAATTTCAAAAACTACTACAAGAAATGGAACTTGGAGATCAGAGGCCTACTCAATTACTTCGTCGCATGCGCAATCTCGCGCGCGACAAAGTACCTGACTCAACATTACGTCTTATGTGGATGAATCATCTTCCCGCACACGTCCGCTCGGTACTCGTAGTAAGTGACACTATCAGCAAGACCGCCGCTCTCGACGAATTAGCACTTCTCGCCGACAAAATGCTGGAACAAAATCAAGAAATCTCCGCCGTCGCCTCAACGTCACCGTCGTGTTCACCTGCAAGCCAAGATCCGGAACTCCTAGAAGTCATAAAACAATTAACAAACGAAATCGCCGAACTCAAGTCGTCGCAACATTACTACAGAGGCCGCTCACCGTACAGATCGAGCCGATCTTATCGCTTCCACTCACGCGATAGAAACAATAAACAACAGCGCCTGCCGTCTCGCTCGCGCGAACGGTGCAGTACTCCATCGCCGTACTGTTACTATCATCGCCGCTTCGGAATTAACGCAAGAAGATGTACAACTCCGTGCACATTTAATGAAGAAAACAAGTCGTCGGAAAACTAAGGAGAACGTTAGCAGCGGCGGAACCTAACGTATCAAGCAAATCCTACCGCCTTTTTATCACCGACAAGAGAACAAGGCTTCAATTTTTGGTTGATACCGGCGCCAATATTAGCGTAATACCGAGAACAAAAGGATCCAAAATTAAATCTCTTTCATTCAAGTTATACGCCGCCAATAATACAACAATAGCAACATACGGAGAGAAGACGCTCGAACTCGACTTAAATTTACGAAGACCGTACAAGTGGAAATTTATCGTAGCAGATGTCACAAAACCAATCCTTGGCGCAGATTTTCTCAATTTCCACAATCTAATAGTCGATTTAAAAAACCGTCGACTAATAGATAATATTACCAACCTCACCGTGGCAGCTCCAGCGACCAGCACGAAGATACCTACAATAAGAAGCATCGACCAGCATCAGTCTTACCACGACATCCTGGCCGACTACCCCGGTACTACTCGTCTGTCCGCCATGAAACTTAACACCAAGCACAACGTAGAACATGTCATAGAAACGACCGGACCGCCTATATACTGCCGAACGAGACCACTACCGCCGCACAGATACAACGACGTGAAGAACGAATTTATCAACATGATGCAACAAGGATTATGCCGGCCAAGCAAAAGTCCTTGGGCGAGCCCACTGCACGTCGTACCGAAGAAAAATGGAGATCTACGAATATGTGGTGACTATCGTCGACTAAACTCAGTCACTACGCCCGACCGCTATCCGATCCCGAGACTTCGTGACTTCACCAATCAGCTGTCTTCAAAGGTCATTTTCTCAACGATCGACTTAAACCGAGCTTACCAGCAAATACCTATCACGGAAAAGGACATAGAGAAAACTGCAATCACAACGCCGTTCGGACTCTTCGAATTTCCCCGAATGTGTCCCGGATTAAGAAACGCCGGCCAAACCTTCCAAAGATTTATTCACGAAGTACTCCGAGGACTCGACTACGCATTCCCTTTCGTTGATGACGTCATATTAGCCTCGGAAAATGAAAATCAACATCGTCAACACCTACGAGAAGTACTACAACGATTCGAAGAATACGGCATTACCATAAACCCGTCTAAATGTGTTTTTGGTCAGCCGCAAGTGAAGTTTTTGGGCTACACAGTCTCTCAAGAAGGTATCAAACCGCCGGAAGACAAAATTCAAGCTATTATCGATTACCCAAAACCATCCAATATTGAAGAACTCCGACGTTTTCTCGGTATGCTTAATTATTATCGAGAAAACATACCAAAAGCCGCCGACATACAAGCACCGCTCAACTCATTTCTACACAACTGCAAGAAAAAAGACAAGACGAAAATTCAGTGGACCGAAGAGGCAAATCAAGCTTTCATGAAATGCAAACAAAGCATTCAAGAAGCCGCCATTCTCGCTCACCCACATCATTCTGCCTCACTCGCACTCATGTGCGACGCATCTGATAAGTGCGCGGGAGCCGTGCTACAACAATACATAAACAACCGATGGCAACCACTTGGATATTTTTCGAAGAAATTTTCCGACGCACAAACGAAGTACAGCGCATTCGACCGAGAGCTCACTGCAATATACATGGCCGTCAAACATTTCCGAAAAATATTCGAAGGAAGACATCTTATAATATATACGGACCACAAACCTCTCACATACGCCTTCACGAAGATAAATAGCAACAATGAAGTGGCGCGACGCACGCGACAAATATTATTTATCGCCGAATTTACGACGGACATACGACACATAAGTGGAGCCGATAATATCGTAGCCGACGCACTATCACGAGTCGATGCGATTTCATTTCCAACTTCGTTTGACTACGACGAACTCGCCGCAGCTCAAGAAAAAGACGACGCTATACAAGATTTGATGAGACAACAACATCTCCACATAAAGAAAATCAGCCTGCCGACATCTCAGAAGCAAATATATTGCGAATGTTCAACTTCTCGCATTCGTCCATACATACCAGAAGAACTTCGTAGAAAAGCATTCAACGCCGTCCACGAACTCAGTCATCCTGGTATACGAACGACACGCAAACTTATTCAAGACCGCTTCTTTTGGCCCGCAATGAACATCGATGTCGGAAAATGGGCGAAAACCTGCATCGCATGTCAAAAGGCGAAGATACAGCGACACACATCAAGTACTGTATCTACTTTCCCGCCTTCCACGGATCGTTTTTCTCACTTGCACATCGACATCGTCGGACCTCTTAACACTTCGCCCGACGGAAAGCGCTACCTCATTACTATGGTAGACCGCGTAACCAGATGGCCCGAAGCAACACCAGTCGAAGAAATATCAGCAGAAACTACAGCGAAAACACTTTATGAAACCTGGATTTCCCGTTTCGGATGTCCAACCAAGATAACATCGGATCAAGGAAGACAATTCGAGAGCCAACTATTTGTTGCTCTTACACAAATGCTAGGCGCTAAAAAAACACGAACTACAGCCTACCACCCTCAGAGCAACGGCCTAGTGGAACGATGGCATCGCAGTATGAAAGCAGCACTGAAAGCTCGACTCACACCAAACAAGAACTGGGTCGACGAACTGCCTACTATTATGTTAGGTCTACGTGCCGCACTCCGCTCCGACACGCGAGTTAGCGCCGCCGAACTCACTTACGGTCAAAGTCTGCGACTACCTAGCGACTTTTTCACCGAGCCAAGAGTTCAGACAACTATGGACTACGATTTCATTTCCAATCTTCGCCGCACCATCAACAATCTGAAGCCACAGCCAGAACAGCATCACAGCAACAGCCGTGTCACATTTGTACACCCAGACCTGCAAAAATGTGAACATGTCTTTGTACGAATCGACGCTGTGAGAAAACCGCTGCAGCCGCCATATGAAGGACCATATCGTGTACTTAAGCGAAATAGCAAATTCTATACGATACTCCGATCCGGACATGAAGCCGTCGTATCAATCGACCGCTTGAAACCTGCGTACATCATAAATGAAGAAGAGGAGGGACAACCGCGAGACGACGTGAAACAATCGCGATCCGGCCGAATCATCAGAACACCGGTACGTTTCACTTAAGGGGGAGTCCTGTAGCTACCTATCGCTGCACAGTGCACTACGAGCCCTTATCCTTATCTACAGACAGAGAGAGACGCACCGATACCATGTCGTCCGTCCCGCTCACACTCATTAACACCTTACTTGTAATCTAAATATAGCTCAGCTGAAAATAAACACATTCCTATTCCGATCATTGGTGTTTTAATACGTCTCTACCTCCGAATATATACCACAATAATAAGTAGCACCGTACATCGCTACATTATAATGAAACCCCAAGTCAGGTAAGTCTATTAAAAACTCGTTAAAGCCATACAACGTTATTCATGAGTTCACATAAAAGACGTAAAATAATTAACTTTACTTTCTGGATTTCGTCGGAATAATAATTTTAAATTAATTCCTATATTATTATATTTTATGTCAACAACTAAACCTGATTTTTTAATATGTAAAAATCTCATGTCGCGGTGCTTATTAGCAATTTTTTTCGAAACGGCTGACTGATTTCGATACTAGTGTGCTTCTCAGGTAGATCTGAGAATGGACCAACATCTATTCATAGACAATGTTTAAAACAACGTTCCAGCCATACAGCTCACAATAACTCTGAACCGTGCCATTGAAGAAGTTGTAAAAGGAATCATTATTAATGTTTGTAAGTACTTCACTTGAGGCTCGCAAGCATGTTCCCACCAAAACAATATTTGGCGGGTTAGTTAGTCACATTATACTATTATTGTTAAAATAATAAGGAAAACAATGAATTTAGTTGTGATGCTGGGTTAAGTGGTTTTAGTACAGCTCCACGGATCCCCAGGAACCCTAACGGTTTTATGTCCGGTCGTAATGGCGGGGATTTCGAGTCGATGAAAGAATCGTTAGGTGTAATTGAAAACGCTGAGTTACATTTTGTTTTGGATCTCAGTATACAGCGTGTTTACTTTATACCGACTCCCGTTATACATTCTGTTTAAAAAAATCATTACATGTTTTGTAGCTCGCTTTCGTATATAGCGTATCATCGTTACATTATTATAGCAAAAAACAAAGGCTTCTTTAGACAAATGGTTTTTTATACTTCCCACCATCCAAATAACCTTATTTTAATTGTGAGCGGATGCTCAGCCGGGCAAGATATTCATTTAACGAATTAAATTTCTTATACTAAAAAAAATAAATTATAATACACAAAATAAGGATAAATACGGAACCCTAAAAAGACGGACCGGAAATGCTCGCGTTTTTAAATACTTCTCTTAGCTCTACGAGCTCTACGCGGGCTACGCTGTAGCGCTACGCCGTAGCAGGTGTGCCATAGCTTTAGCGCTACGCCGTAGCAGGTGTGCCGTAGCTTTAGCGCTACGCCGTAGCAGGTGTGTCGTAGCTTTAGCGCTACGCCGTAGCAGGTGTGCCGTAGCTTTTTTTTTCGGAGTTTTTCACGAGGTTTGTTCTGTTTTATGCATAAAAGTTATACTTAAAATAATTTATAAAAATTATACGTTAAATATATTAATTATTTGTTTATTACTTTTGTAATTTTTTTAAGATTTTCATGTTATAAGTGTTAAAATAATATTAAAAATGCAGTAATTTTATAACAATTTTCAAAGAAAATCGTTTTATTTGAGATAGTTTCATAGTTGAAAATTACAAGACACAACCGTGATTTTAAAGTAATTTTAATTCAGTTATCATTCTTTCTCCTTCATAAATAAAATCGTAAGTGGATGAGGAGGATAATAGTAACATTTTACAAAAAAAAAACACTTATGATTTGAAAAACCTTGTAAATTACCTATTACTTATGTTACATAAGCTATGTATAGCCAGATATATTATCCAGATGATGAACATCTGGCGAATATATCTTATCTTATGTGTATACATAAGATAAGATATATTCGCCATCTTCATTTCCTTATTTCAAATAATTTTCCCGGTCCCCGCGGTCCCGGTCCTTTTATGCAAGAAGACTTAAATTTTTAAATGATTACTTGTCTCACTTTACCCACTGACGTCTTCAAATATGAACGGAAAGAGATAACACGATATTCAATAGCTATGTCCACACTGTGCCTTTTTTTGTTCATTAAGGGCATGCAACATAGCACAGTCAACAGAGCACGTGAGGCATGCCCGCGACGCATGTCCTCTGACCGTAACAAGAACGTTCGCTATGTTCTTTAATGACAATGTTGGCGTTGCGTTCGTTGACGCTTTCAATTATTGAATGCGCTAATATAAAAGTTGAATGTCAAAAGATGATGAAAATTAAAGATGAAAGTGCACAATGGCTTTGTCCACATTGTGCCTTTTTCTGTTCATCAAGGGCATGCGTTATAGCGCTGTCAACAGCGAACGTGAGGCATGCTCGTTGACGCGCATTGAAATCGTAGCGCTTGCTATGACGCTTTTCTTTCAACGCGGGTGGATTTTGATGCATTCAGTTATTGAATATGCCAAACGAAAGTTGAATAAAAAGAAGATGACGAAAATTGAAGATGAAATTGCATAATGTGGACATAGCTAATGATTAGAAAGGCGTTGGTGTAATTGACACTGAAACATAAATATAAGCGGCCTCAAAAATCACGTAGACACGAAAGTTTTCAGCGTAGCAAATGTTGCGAGATGTTTTGTAACCATTACAAAACATTTCAAACATTTGTTACGTTATGTTTTGTGTAACATGTTGTTTTGTTTTTCGTTTACGTTATATATCTAGGGGTGTCATATTTGTAATTATAATTGTCTTTTTTTATAAATCATACGCAGTTTCTACACACAAAATTGATTCTTGTTCGATCCATGTCTTATGAAACTACCAAATTACATTTTCTTATAATAAAAACCAATATTGTATTAAAGTAGATTCTGATTGTGAAATTCATTGTGATGTCCGATAATATTTATTGTTTATTGTAGATTAAAAGCTCTGCGTAGGTGTTGTTAAAAGCGTTTGCCCACACGCTAACAAACCCAACAAATTGCTAGTAAACCCTATTTTAAGACTTAAATAAGATAACCTAAATCAAATCAAATCAAATCAAAACATTTATTTCAGGCATCAGAGGCCCATATAACAAATACCTTAAACCTAGCATACATATAATTTTATAATAAATACCTTAAAACTAACATACATACATTTTCTATATTATACTTAAAAACTAACACTTTCACTTTTTGCCGGCGACGTGACTCGCTTCGTTCCGAAGTCTCCCCCGGAACCTCCGATAGACTACATCCATCGACCTAAAGAACCTATATGACATATAAAGAGACGCAAAAAAGGTTTCGTGAATTTACGTTTATTTAATTCAAAGGAAATGTAGGCGTTTTTATTTAAACCTGCAAAAGATAAATAGCGCAAGCAAAATAAATTTTTAAAGTTTCTGTTAATTTTTCACCAGCTGGCTCGGTGGTTCAGAGCGCGGTTACTGTGGGAGCCAACGCCTGCCAAGATATATTTTTCTCAGAGCTGTTTTTATTTATAATTTGAATTTGAATAATATAAAAAGTTAACTTATTATTTTAATGGGAATTTTCGTTTACAATAATTAAAAAGGTAAGGTATAAAGTTTCATTTCATCAACTGTACTGTGAAATGGAAATTATAATCGTATCCGAGATTAATAAGGATCACAGATTAACGTACCTTAATCTCGTATTTCGTTTTATGTTAAATAATTACCTTACGCGAAAAGTATATCATTATTATAAGCATCGTTGATCATAAACGTATTTTTAAAACGTCTGAGTGCAAAATTTCCAAGTTTGTCTAATACTTGACTACAGCTCTTATTATAATATGTTATTTGTTTGTTATTATACGTTGGAAGTTGCCACGTACAAAGTTGAAATGCTCTGTGCGCAAAATTTCCTAATAAGGGCATAAAGTTAAATCACCCTTAATCAAATCCAGAAAAAGCCTGTGCTTGAAACTTCCTGAAATCACCAAATCCGTACCCGTTTCCCATCGCAGGGGTTCCCAACTTAAGGGCCCGTTCTTCGTAAATTAGCAGGTCGATTTCTGTCAGTGCGAATATCGACCTAAATGTCATTACAATAAAATTCATATCAGCGCGCCTTGACGGTGGCGGTTACGACGCTCGCCGCGTCCATGATAGGGCGAAATAGGAGAAAAACCCGTTTTACTTAGATACAAATATTATATCTAAACATCTATCCAATGATTTCCCTGTTAAATTTTAATAGCTATCGAACTGTCCAAATTATTTTTTGATTGACTCTCTGTAAGTCCTATAAAACTCAAAATGCTTTTAAAATCGATGTTGTTTCGGAATTTTTTTTTATCGAGCCAAATTATCTGTATTGTGTTTCTATCCAATGAAAGCACTAGTTAAAAGATGCATCTATACATGTATATATTTTTCAGTTTTTTTGAATGACGCTTTCTATCAAAAAAACTCATTCTAGAAACGTGAATTTGGAATAACCGGCCCTTAAGCTGCGCTTTCACCGCTTAGTGAGGTTAGGAAAATGAATGATTCCTTATCCTATATTCTATAATACAGATAGATATTTTGTAGTTTTACTGTAGAGTCTATAGGTTCTTAAAAACACGTTCCTCGCGACGCAGCTCAGCTCCGACGAAAACGCACTATAAAGGTTCAGGTTGCCAGTGGACGGCATAAAGCAACCGCAGACGACTTGCTGCACTGTTTTAGTGTTTTAACAACACGTTTTTATTAATTTCTAAGAGTGGGTTGCACCAGCTTACTTTAACTATAACTTTAACTTTAACCATAACAAAAAGTCAAATGATCAATCAAATCCCTAGTAAAAGTATTATGGATGCCATGTTTAACGATTACCTTAACCTTAACTTTAACTACGCCTCTGGTGCAACCCACCTTTAAAGAACTTCATATCGCTAACTATAGTAACTATACGGAGGGAATTTCATATGACTTCAAAGAATGTGTCACTGTGGTGTCACACGTCGCCTGCGGCTGCTTCATGTCGTCCGCTGCCAACCGGCACCGAAAGGATACACCCTGATGCCCGCGACTGTACCGTAAATGCGGAGCTCACTGAAATGACCGTGACGCGGTCGAATGGGCGGCGATGCGCAGGCGCGGAGTTAGCCGGGTGAGGTACGGCAGTCACGTCGTCACGGTGATGACGCGCGGATGGGCGCGGTGGGCTGGAGCGAGGCGCGGGTTGCCGACGACTGCGACTTCCAGAACCTCAGGAGCCTCCTAGACTCGCAGGATGGCTGGAACCTGGAGTACGAGCGGGACGGCGTCAAGGTCTGGACGGAGGACGCGGCGCACGGCGCGCTCCGGACCGTCAAGGTACGCGTGTTGACGTTTTTCCATTAATAACACTTTTAATCAGGATGCGTGCTTCGTTCGAACTAATGCAATTGCCGCAGTACGTTTAAAAGTTTCGTGCGATCTCTAATTAAAATGTGCGATAAGTGCTAACCTTTTGAACGTATTCGAACGGTAGTTTTAGCGTTTGCATTTTCCCGCGATTAATTACGGTAAGTAACGAGTTCCTTGGGGACGGATCACGTGTAAAAGTAGCGGGAAAATCCTCTAAAAGGGTAGAAATATAAATAGAGTAAATGGTTAAGCGGTTCTCCATACTTTTGTTTTCCTATTGTGCTTATATCACAATGGTCACAATGAGGCTTTGAGAACATAATACCACAAACAAATGTAAAATAACAGCGCGGTCAAGTCAATTTTAATGATAATAAGGTTCGAAGAGTTACTCTCGTACGTTGCTTTGTTATTAGTTATTTCAATAGCTGGAAATACATTGTAACAATTAAAATATTCTGTACGTTTTTAATTAGTTATTGAAGCTATGAAACCTATAAATAATACTGGTATATGAGCAGTTACAAAAAGTTTTGATCGTCGCGTACAATAATCACAACACTTATTACATATTTTTTTTTTTGAGGATTTAAACAATTTATCCTTATAACAAAAAACTTGATAATAACAAAACATGTCATTTTGTTATAGTATTAATATTATAGTCATTATTTTAGTACAAATGTTGCAGCACAACGTTAGACACCCAAGGGAAACCTCAAACCTTTCCGAATAGTTTTTCAATATCTAATAAAAAGGTTCAGCCTCCCTCTGCCATATTTTATCCCGAGGGTAAGATTCGGATGTGTCCTGTTATCTTAGTTCTGTAAAAGTTACTTTTGTATAGATTTTTGGGAGAAAACCATAGACATATAATAAAATCGTAACGATAGTTTAAGTACTGTGCAAGATGTGTCATGACACAATCATGATTGACGACCACGATTGAGAAACTGTCTATAATATATCAGTCATGGGCAATTAAAGGCGAATTTTCTCTTTTATATTATTTCCCTCAAGAAAAATAAGAAAATTGAGAGCGCGCGCGACATCGTGAGATAACCCGCACATGGATGATCTCAGACGTATTGAGATATTCAACCCTTTGGCTAGAGTCTTGACCGTCTATAGTCTATAACTCTATACTGTCTATGTTGCGAGAACACCGTATTTGCTTTAGCAACCATACGGACATTTAAAGAATTACGTCTTAAGCACTACAGTATTTGAAGAGTGGTATACTTCGCTCGGTTAATACTGTATCAATCATCCACACTGGATGCATAGGCCATTGTTAGATGGTGATACGACAATTTGATGTCTCAATGAAAAGCACACCGCGACCGTTCTGCTAATAGTTCTTCTTCATCATTGTTTACGATGTATTGAAAACGATTATTTTCGAACACTATAAGCAAGATGGTCGCGAGTATTAAGACTACTAAGTACCTATTCATACGAGTCTCGCTTCGTTCCTAGGCTAGGAGAGAACAGACTCATAAGACCAGGCAGAATGTGGCTTTTCAAATATTTCAAAAACCTTTCACTAGCATCCGTCGTCAGCGTATAAATATGAAAAAAGTGCGAAAGGAACTATAATCACTGCCATGTTTTTTTTCTACCGATGAAAAAATAAGTGTGCCGTGGGATAGGTTGATAAAATATGACCTTCTCATAAAATGATTTTCTTTCCAAGAAATGGAAGAGTGGGAAAAGGCTGTACGGTTGCGTAATTTGAGTAATTTCATATTTTTCTATGAAAAAGTGGAAAATTTTACACAAGATTGTTCGAGCGATAAAGTCGTTTCTTGTTCCAATTAAGTTTTATCGAACTGGGCAATTTGTGCAATATCATGTTTCTATCTACGTGCGTAAATACAATTGCTGTAAATGAGCTTTTTAAAGATTGTATGATTGTGTAAAAAAATTGTGGAAAAACTTTGTTGCTTATTTAGATTAAGACGACGCCTTGATAATTTGGCTGTAGCGACATCGATTTTTCTCAGCAATGACTAAAGCTAAGTAATTAAAGTTCATTGTCAGTATTCATCATGTCTTTGTCTTTGAATTACCCATAGCATAACACGATTGGTCAAATTTTTTAACACAGAATAATTAATCAAAAAGACCTCTGTAAAAAAGGAACTCTAATTTTGCCAACAGAGGATAGTGATTTAAGCTTCCAAATTTTGTACATAGATTGGTTCAAGTACCTATACACTTCAATTTGTGCATAGCTTATTTGAAATGTATTTATGGTTTTTAAATTACGCGACAAAAACCATTTTGTCGCTTACGCCCTTTCCATTTCTTGGAACAATGGCTTCAATCTAAAACACTAGCATACACATTTTATTTCCTCAAGGGGTGAAATTTTGAAAATCGATTCAATACGTCATCAGGAGAACACCGAACACCGCAAAATATTTGAGTTTGGTCGGTGCATTGATGCTATCTGACAATTAGGTTTACAGAATTTTTAAACTGTCTAATTTTTGCGTTTAAAAATTAACAAAAAACAAGTGTTCAGACTTTGTAGTTTGGCAGAAAGTATAATTAAAGGTATAATGAAATTCAAAAGGATAAATGATGTTAAGCCGAGCTAAGTGGAGCACGAAGGCAGTTTTCTCACTTTGCATTCTTAATACAATAAAGTTAGGGTTCGTCCATTTTAAACGAAATTATTATTTTTATATTTCGAGTTAAAAGGAAAAAAGTTTTCAAATATTTTCCACCTTATTCTTATACATAAAAAAACTTATTCTTTACATTATCTATATTTTTTACTAGCTGTTGCCCACGACTTCGTCCGCGTTAACATTGTATAATGACAAAGATAGTAGTTTTCCCCTTTTTGTGGTTCCTTATACAAAGGGTAAAAACGGGACCCTATTTAAGCAAACGTCAAACGCAAACGTCAATAAACTTTCATTTTTTTAACTTAAGAAATGACGGACTTTCATTCAAACTTTCAACCCTAATTTTACCCTCTTGGGGTAGACTTTCCAGAAACCCTTAAATATGTATCCATTCATTTTTAATCAGTAGCCCAAAAATAAAATTTCATGTTTCTAACTCAAGAAATGACGGATCTTCATTGAAACTTTCTACCCCGATTTCACCCCCTTGGGAGTAGAATTTCCAGAAATGCTTGAATACGTATCCATTCACTTTTTATCAGTAGCCCAAAAATAAAGTTTCATGTTTCTATCGCAAGAAAAGACGGACTTTCATTCAAACTTTCAACCCCAATTTCACCCCCTTGGGCGTAGAATTTCCAAAAAGCGTAAACACGTATCCATTTATTTTTAATCAGTAGCCCAAAACTAAAGTCTCAGGTTTCTAAGTTGTAACTTAAGAAATGACGGACTTTCATTCAAACTTTCAACCTCTATTTCACCCCCTTGGGGGTGAAATTTCCAAAATTCCTTCCTTTGTGGGTGTCTACTTAATAAAACACTGTTCACCAAACGTGGTAATCTTAACAGTTTTTGCTCAGCGATGATGAATCAGTCAGTCAGTATATGTTATGTATGCATATATGAATGCATATAGATAAAAACGATTATTGTGAGTTAATCTTAAAAGATTGACATGTACTATCACGGACATTTTTTTAGATCATTTAAAGAGTAATATTTTTTTCATACATATTTTTTGGGTATCTTGGACCGTTTTTGCAGCGCACGCAACGGAAGCTCTCAAAGATGAATAATTTTCCCCGCTTTTATCTACATTTTCCTCTGTTTCTTCGCTCCTAAAAGTCACAGCGTGATATTATATAGCCTTCCTCGATAAATGGGTTATCTAACACTGAAAGAATTTTTCAAATCGGACCAGTAGTTCCTGAGATTAGCGCGTTCAAACAAACAAACTCTTCAGAATTATAATATTAGTATAGATAACTCCAATTCGTTCGCTTATTTTTCGAAATTTTAAGAGGCATCTGCATCAACACATTTTAATACATACCAAATTCGTTGAGCTCAGTGTGAGAATGGAATATTATTTAAATTTTAAAAGGCGGATGCCGCAGAAGCAGTTAAACTCGATTTGAATATTTACTGCATTCCAAAACGATGTCTTAAGGAGATCGCATTTAAATTTCAGAATAGGGAATAAATCTGAGCGAGTTTAATCGAATTCTTGGAAACTTAATTGAAAATTACGCGATTTTCATATTAAGTATATGAAAATGGCGTACCTAAATGAAAACAAAACAAAAGGGCTAGATTCCGAACCTATGGCTTGATTAAAGTTCTAAAAGTGTAGGCATTATTTTGAATGAAATAATTTTCGATATAATTTTTGACATTGACGTAGGAATTTCTATGCAGCTAGAAAACTTCTCGGGTGCGCTATGCATTTATTATTTTATTGTGGTTAAACCCAGCAGGCTCGTTATAGAATTTTGGAGTGACTCACGGCTCACCTCGTGGTGTATACCACAGGGCTCGTTGGGGTAAAAATAATGTATGCAGATGAGCTTACGCATGTTACATTTTGAGCAAAACGCGATATACCAATTAAATATCAATTATTATTATTAGTCGCTTGAAAGAAGAGATACAATTTAAAAAATGTATTCTTTAAATTGTATTTATTACATACTATTTCAGAACATATATGTGGAGGTTAACATGGTCATACCTCATGCTTGAGACAATTATTACGTTCTGTGAATAAAAGCTGAGATCTAACTCTATAGTTAATCAATTTAGTTTTTCAAGTCAATCAATAGTCAATAGTTAATTTGACTGTTGATTGACCTAAAAAACTAAAATTAATTTTAACTCTTTTGAGTTCAATCTTATCAAATACTGATATTTTTTGAGTTTGAGTTTTAGAAACTGAGTATGAGGGATAATTAGCTACTTTAATGTGCGTTCTATTTCAACTCCAGCCTGCTTACATTTACAACACAAAGCCCTACTTTCGGTTAGGATTGTAGTGAAAATTCCAACAAGCTACAGGCGGATCAAAGGCATTCTTTCAAGGGGCTTCAAAACGCGCCTTTGATAATTCTAGCAGCAATCCGTCTACAACCTACATTTTACTGATACAATATTTTGCTCCGTTCGCGTTTTGAGTTTTTGCTTGTAATATATCTGAATTCTGATTCCGTTTTGGTTTTGAAAGAAATTTTGGTTAAAATTGATTGTAATAGTTTAAAGTCACATTTTAACACACATGTTTTGTAGAAAACATTTAAGGCACTTCATTATGTTACATAATTATTTTCTACAACACTTCCCTTTAAATTGTATTACCAAATATAGCACATGTTCACAAATAATGGCTACTCGTGCTTTTTTATTTATAAAGATACATAAAGAATGAGCTGTTTAATTACACCAGTAGCTTTTAGCATTAGCAAAACGAACGTAATGGTTTTGAAATATTATACCTCCTCGTATAATGGAGGTGCATGCTCAAGTTTTACTCAGTAATGTATTCAGTGCAAACAAAATACTGTACCGGAGTTTCACCGGCGAAATGTTTAAAACTCTAACGAGATAATGCACGGTAGAGGTTCACGCACACTATGCCGAGCCGCAGCGGGTGGAGCGCAGTGCGTCGACAGATTTTAAATATGTAATAGCCCAATGTTGACGGAGCGCACTGCGCAGCGGGCAGGTAGCGCGCGTCGCACAAACGCAACGCCTGGCAATAATTCAAGCCGCTGCGCTCCGACATAGCGTGCGACAATTTACATAATATTATTAAATTGTATTTTAGCAATTTGAGCTGATGTTTGCGCTCCTATCGGACACGCTACGGCCCGGCATAGCACGCGCGTACCTTATGTCGACAAAGTTCAATTTCAAAATGTTTGCTTACGAGTTTTTCAAAAAATTTAAACACAATTTAAACTTGAATATGCTGAGTACATATTTTATATTAAACAATAGTTTCTGATAAACAAGTTTCAGAGTTATGTTCGTGTTTATCGCATTTATAATATTAGTATGTACATCCATATTAATATTATAAATGCGAAAATGTGTCTGTGTCAGACAGACAATAAATGCTTACATTCACATTTTCTTTTATTTTTCTTTCTTGCATTTTTCTGTCTGTCTGTTACCGCTTCAAGCCCAAACCGCTCAACCGTATTTGTTGGGTAGGTATCGAGATACTGTAAGTCCCGGGAAAGGACATAGGATAATGTTCATATGAAAAATGTACGGTTTCCGCGCGATAAACGAATATTGACGCAACGGAGTTGCGGACACCAGCTGAGATTAAATAGGTTTTATTTTGTAGGGAAAAACAAAATTCTTCGTATGCTTAAATAGTATAGGCATAAAATAAAGTCAAAAAGTTAAAGCACGTTCGAATATTATGTATTCTGTGAAGGGAATATAACTTGAAAATTGTGAATCCAACCAAGTGCGCATTGATTTTAATTGGAGAGCATTGTTCCGAAGAGCTGACGTGTGACTACAGGAATGGCTAGCTTATTTCACACTACTGTGAAATGTGAATGTTCATTTCAAAATTTGAGATTGATCCGATGCTAACTTTTTGTAATATATATTGGAAGCGTTGAATCATTATAATTTATAACTACAGCGTTACTGATTAGTAATAAATAATAATTACAATAATATTATGATTTTATTTCGTTAAAACACACAAGGGAACTATTCGGTAGCTAACTGATTTCCGAGCTGTATTGAAATAATCGGCCAAGTGCGAGTTGGACTCGCGCACGAAGGGTTCCGTACCATTATAGAGAAAAATTAGGCTAAAAATTGTGTTTTTTTGTATGGGAGCCCCCCTTAATTTTCTATTTTATTTTAATATTATTATTTAATATAAGGAGAGAATAACTAAGGACTTTGACAAAAAATTTAAGTATGTACCTACCTTTTGCCATTATTGATATAGAGCAAAAAAGGTAAAAAAATGACGTTTGTTGTATGGGAGCCCCCCTTAAATATTAATTTTATTTTGTTTTTAGTATATGTTGTTATAGTGGCAACAGATATACATAATCTGTGAAAATTTCAACTGTCTAGCTATTACCGTTCTTGAGTTACAGCCTGGAGACAGACAGACGGACAGACGGACAGACGGACAGACGGACAGAAGGACAGACGGGCAGACGGACAGACATCGAAGTCTTAGTAATAGGGTCCCGTTTTTACCCTTTGGGCACGGAACCCTAATAAAAGAACGGGCCCGGTACGGCTTTGGTCCAAGTAATTGGTTGCTCGAATATCGACTCTTACTGGGCCAAGAGTCAGAACAATCCGCTGGGGATGTTGCTTTATTTATTTTCATTTATATACAAGTACCTGCTCTTGTTAAATTAAGGGCACTCTTATGTAGTAGGTACCTATCACAGAAATAAATCAAGATTTATTTCTGTGGTATCTACGCTATAGGTAATTGGAATCTTGTCAAGTTTTTAATACTCGAATCTTAGATATTAAATGATAATTGTTTTACTGGCGAAGGCTAATAAGTTTTTTAAAACTTAATATGATGATGATTTATCAAGCTACTATAAGTTTATAACAAAATATTATGTTAACAAAATGTTACTATTTTTATTTCCACATCGCAATATTTACAGAAGTATTTAGCGCTGAAACAGTAACTGCAATAATAGAAGCTTATTATTTTCTTGGCCACGAGTCCCGGGGAATTCTCGGGGAGGAAATAGAAAATTTCAGTCCACTCCGACCGCAAACTGAAAGCCGCGCTTACTTTGCGGCGGGAGTCTGTTGAGTGTTGTTAAAGTCGGCCTTATATTTTACAACCCCAGTAAATTTTGAAACGCGTGTAAAAGCATTATAAAATGTGACTCTTTATAATATGAGTTGTGGTAACTGAAGACGTTAGTGGATGTCTTGGGTAAGTAACAATTTAATAATCGGCCAAGTGCGAGTCGGACTCGCGCACGAAGGGTTCCGTACCGGTATAGAGCGAAAGTGGACAAAAAATTGTGTTTTTTGTATGGGAGCCCTCCTTAAATATTTACTTTATTTTAATTTTATTATTAATTATTAAAGTACAGATATAACTATAACTAAGGATTTTGTGAAAATTTCAAGTGCCTAGCTGTTACCATTATTGATTACGAGCAAAAAGGCCAAAAAATCACGTTTCTTGTATGGGAGCCCCCCTTTAATATTCAAGGGCAAAAAATCACGTTTGTTGTATGGCAGCCCCCCTTAAATATTAATATTATTTTGTTTTTAGGGTTCCGTACCCAAAGGGTAAAAAATAATCGGCCAAGTGCGAGTCGGACTCGCGCACGAAGGGTTCCGTACCATTATAGAGCAAAATTAGACCAATAATAATTGTGTTTTTTGTATGGTTTTAATATTATTTTATTTTAATATATATTTTATTTAAATATTAAAGTACAAGTAAAACTAAGGATTTTGTGGAAAATTCAAGGGCCTACCTGTTGCTATTATTGATACAGAGTAAAAAAGCGGCCAAGTGCGAGTTGGACTCGCCCATGGAGGGTTCCGCAGCAGCAATAAGGTTTATTTTTATGAAATTAAAATATTTTTGATTTATTTTTATATTTCAGTCGAATTAATGAAATTTAGATTAAGGTTTACTATTTATGACGTATAAAAAAAACTACTGGCTAGATCTCGTTCAAACCAATTTTCGTTGGTAGTTTTTATAGTAATCTACATCATATATTTTTTTTAGAATTATCATGCCTCTACTTTAGAAATTAGAGGGGGGGGGGGACACACATTTTTCCACTTTGGAAGAGTCTCTCTCGCAAACTATTCAGGTTAGAAAAAAATGATATGAGAAACCTCAATATGATTTTTGGAGACCTATCCATAGATACCCCACACGCATAGGTTAGATGAAAAAAAAATCCGTCTCTCCGTCTGTCCATCTGTCCGTCTGTCTGTCTGTCTGTCCGTCTATCTGTCTCCAGGCTGTATCTAAAACCGCTATAGCTAGACTTCTGAAATTTTCACAGATTGTATATTTCTATTGCTGCTATAACAACAAATACTAAAAACAAAATAAAATAAATTATTAAGGGGGGCTCCCATACCACAAACGTGATTTTTTTGGCCTTTTTTGCTCCATTTCAATAATAACAAGTAGACACTTGAAATTTTTACTAAATCCTTGATTGTATGTGCACTTTAATAATTAGTAATAATATTAAATAAAATAAAAAAATTAGGGGGCTCCCATACAAAAAACACAATTTTTGACCTATTTTTGCTCTATAACAGCACGGAAGTCAGAACCCTTCGTGCGCGAGTCCGACTCGCACTTGGCCGATTATTTTATGTTAAACTTAAATAATAAAGAGGAGAGTCAAAATAACTGGCCACCTTTTAAGAACTAAATTAAAAATATATAAAAAAACAATTGGGGGTATATACCTAATATAATACTTGGAAGTTCGAACTCAAACATATTTTTTTAATCAAACGCAACCGGCAACGCTAGTCGCGGCGCGCGCATGCCTTTATAGGCTATACATTGTTATGACAAATATAAGTACTATCAGAGGTGTCGTTAAGCGTGGGCGGTTTAGGCCTCGCGGTCCAAGAGTCCTCGCGCCTTTTAGACCACGAGGATTTTTTAAAGGATTAGGTACTTAAATTTTTATGAATAAAAGTTTGAGTAGGTACTTATCAAAAAACTGTTTCTCTCAACATGAACTCTAATGATCTAAATGTTAATTTAAAAAAAAACAACCTATTTACAGTTTTTTAACAAAAAGGGTAAAGGTAGAGAGCTACGTGTAAAATATGAAAACTATTTATTAAAAGAAGCCAAGACTGTCAACTTTCTAGGTGTAACCATAGACAATAATTTATCATGGCAACCACACATTGAAAAAACTTGTAGGAAATTGAATCAATATGTTTATGTTCTCAGACAACTACATAAAACAGCCACACCAGAAACAGCGTTAATAGCTTATCATGCTTATGTAATGTCTAAGCTTCGATACGGACTTATCATTTGGGGGAACTCTGTGGACATAGCACACTTATTTATTGGACAGAAAAAATGTGTCCGGGCTATTTGTGGAGCTCATCCTATGGATTCATGTCGCCCCCTCTTTAAAAAATATAAAATTCTCACACTACCAGCCCTATACATTTATGAGATGAGCATATTTGTTAAAAGATTCATGTCTAAACTATATATAAAAAAAAGCCAAGATCTTCAGAGAAATACAAGATATCCGAACCAATTAGTTTTACCAATATCTAAAACAAGTTTTGCTAGTAAAGGGTGCTACAACATGTCAATAAAAATTTACAACAAATTACCCAAAGAGATTAAGGAACAGCCAACCCTCACAACTTTTAAAAAAAAACTTTATAATTGGCTGATTAACAAATGTTTCTACACTATAAATGAATTTTTGTAACTATCAATTTGACATTAATAATAAAACTTGTATAAGATCATTGGACAGTATTACTTTGACATGATTATTCTTTAAATTGGGCATTGGATACTATTCTGTTTTTTAGTGTCTGAATTATTATTAGATTGACATAGTACATTCTTCTGACATGATTTAATTCATAATTATTATTTGGTATTTAGTTTTTTAAGTAAATAATGACATAATAATATTATTTTAAATTGGACATTATTTGATGTTATTCTGTATTCATTTGTCTTATTGTGAATTATTATTATTAGATTGACATAGTACGCTCTTCTGACATGATTTAATCCATACTTAATTATTTGGTATCTATTATTTTAAGTAATGACATTAATATTTAGATAGAACAACGCTAATTATTAATAATAGTCCCTTGACATACTATCTAATTGTAAATGACTCACGAATGTGTTAATTTAATCTTAATTTTGACATAATAATACATATATTTTTTTTAATTATCTGACATAAACTTTAATTAATAATAATGATATAAACAATATATACATCTAGATAATATGTAACAAGAACGTTGAAAATGTAATATGAATAATATGTTAGAAATATGTAAAAAACTAACAAACTGTAATAACTTGACTAATATTTAACAACCATTTTGCACGTCGAAAACTCGACAAAAATATGTGAAACACTGCTTGAAATTTATCACCTTATTATTGTACCATATTTTGCAAATAAAGATTATTATTATTATTATTATTATTATAACAAAATCCGTCCTCTTGCGTCATCTATCAGGGGGCCTGGCATTATTAAATTGTTACTTACCCAAGTCATCCACTCACGTCTTCAGTTACCACAACTCATATTATACAGAGTCACATAACAGAATGGCGAGCAGCACCGTGTGTAATAAATATTACACGAACCATTTGCAGCTACTTTTGACCCCCTCATAATTCAGAAACTATTTCACATAAACGTTTCAAATTTGGCTCATATAATGAGACTTGCGAGATAAATAATAAATATATGCTCTAAATTTCATGAGCACAGCTCAAACGGTTATTAAGATATTAACGCCCGAAAATCTACATTTTTATCACTGACTGACTAGACCTGACTGACCAGATAACCAGAAGGCTGAAATTAGGAATCCAGCCCGATAATTGTGTGTAAGCGTAGGGAAAAATCAGAAAACAAAAAAAATCGGTCAAGTGCGAGTTGGACAGAGCGAAACTAGGCAAAAATTGTGTTTTTTTATTAAATAAGCCCTTACCCTACCCTTAAATATTTATTTAATTTTACTTTTATTATATTATATTATGAAAGGAAAAATATAATTAAAGATTTTGTGAATATTTCAAGTACCTACCGGCTGCCATTATTGATTTTGAGCAGAAAAGGCCAAAAAATCACGTTTATTGTATGGGAGCTCCCCGTAAATACATTTTATTTGTGAAGTGAAAAACTTTAGGAAATGAATAGAAGGTGACTTTATGAAGTGTGTCTGTCTGTCTGTTTACTGTTACCTCGTCATTTTGCACGTCGAAAACTCGACAAAAATATGCGAAACACTGCTTGAAATTTATCACCTTATTATTGTACCATATTTTGCAAATGAAGATTATTATTATTATCTTCACGCCCAAACTGCTTGTACCGATTGTTCTTAAATTTGGTATGGAGATATAGTTTGAATCCTGGGAATAGACATAGAATTCTTTTAATACGTCTGTACGTCAGTCCGTCTCGCTGTCTGTCTATTTGTGTCAACATACACACACACACACATACACACACACACACAAACACACCCACACACACACACACGCATGCTTAATACTAATAAAATTTAATATTTATAGATAGATATACTTAATATAAGATTTTTGATTTAAAATAATCATAATTAAAATATAAAGTATAATTTATAAGTTGAAATGTTTAATGTACTTATTGAATATTAATATTATATTATGTACTTATACTAGAGAAGGAGGCGGTGTCTTAAAATACAAGCAGGACACTGCTTAGTTGAAGACTCCAGTCTCCCCACAAATTCTGAATTTGTTTTATTGTAATGAATAATATTATCTTGTTGTTATTGTGGTGAGAAAAAAAAACAAACATTATTAAAAATATATATTAATCTGTAAAAATTTCAAAAAATATATATATCTCTAGCTATTACCGTTCTTGAGTTACAGCCTGGAAACAGACAGACGGACAGACAAAGAAGTCCTAGTAATAGGGTTCCGTTTTTACCCTTTGGGTACAGAACTCTAATAAAAAAGAAAGTAAAAAAATATTTTTATCAATCTTTTAGTCAGGCCGGCCGCATACGCTAAAATTAGGTTCTTAATTTTTTTCGAATTTCCCAAAAATTAATGAATTATGGATACTAAGTAAATTACGCGGCTAGGCAAGTAGGCATACTATGCGGCCGGTGAGGAGGCGTGCGCTACCAAAGAAACACCACACAACTACCCCTCCCGCTCGCGGTGTCCATGGGTCGGGTAAATAATTATTTAACTTTAAGCTACATTTACTCAGTGATCAATTGATATTATTTTTTTATATTATTTTTTTCCAACTAATATAATAGCCAAATATCACGTCCTTAAGTATTGAACATGTCTCACCAGTCACGCAGTATTTTAATTATGATTATTTGAAATAAAAAATCTTATATTAAGTATATGTATCTAAAAATATTAAATTTTATTAGTATTAAGCATGCGTGTGTGTGTGTGTGTGTGTGTGTGTATGTGTGTGTGTGTATGTTGACACAAATAGACAGACAGCCAGACGGACAGACGTACAGACGTATTAAAAGAATTCTATGTCTATTCCCAGGATTCAAACTATATCTCCATACCAAATTTAAGAACAATCGGTACAAGCAGTTTGGGCGTGAAGAGGTAACAGTAAACAGACAGACAGACACACTTCATAAAGTCACCTTCTATTCATTTCCTAAAGTTTTTCACTTCACAAATAAAATGTATTTACGGGGAGCTCCCATACAATAAACGTGATTTTTTGGCCTTTTTTGCTCAAAATCAATAATGGCAGCCGGTAGGTACTTGAAATATTCACAAAATCTTTAATTATATTTTTCCTTTCATAATATATAATAAAAGTGAAATAAAATAAATATTTAAGGGGGGTCTCCATACAAAAAACACAATTTTTGCCTAGTTTCGCTCTGTCCAACTCGCACTTGACCGATTTTTTTTGTTTTCTGATTTTTCCCTACGCTTACACACAATTATCGGGCTGGATTCCAAATTTCAGCCTTCTAGGTCATCTGGAAGTGGTTTAGAATTTTGATCTATAAGTCAATCAATCAGTCAGTCAGTGATAAAAATGTAGATTTTCGGGCGTTAATATCTTAATAACCGTTTGAGCTGTGCTCATGAAATTTAGAGCATATATTTATCTCGCAAGTCTCATTATATGAGCCAAATTTGAAACGTTTATGTGAAATAGTTTCTGAATTATGAGGGGGTCAAAAGTAGCTGCAAATGGTTCGTGTAATATTACACACGGTGCTGCTCGCCATTCTGTTATGCTGGAACTTGGCTTGACACGCTACCGCATGTCTAGATAATAGCTCCCACACCGGTTTCGGTGACGGTGGCCAGTTTCATTGAAACCAGGCCAGCTACGCAGGAGTAATTTTATAGTGCCCAAGTGTGTGCGCAGGACACAAGAGCACTCCCTATTCCTTTACTCTCATAACCCAGTGGGACGGCAGACCGACACGACCGGCGAGAGATCAGGTGATCAGCCTGCATTGTCCTAACCAAACTTGGAAATAACTATGTTTCCAACGCGGGAATCGAACCCACGACCTCCGAGTCAAGAGCCGCGCTCTGTACCACTAGACCACGGAGAGGACAAAGTAACTAATACTTAAATAACACATTTTTGCCTATTTTAGCTCTATACTTGGCTGATTATTATTTAATTTACCTAGACCCGGTTCAGACACAACGAGAACCGCGTGGCTTAGACCCGTGCGTTTAAAACGCTCGCAGCTTATCACAAAGGCGTTATATTTCAACGTTCACACTTAGGCGCTTTGCAGGCGACGGGGCGGGGCCGGCCGGACTGTTTCGCCGCGAACAATAGCACAAAGGGAATCCTATATTGCCAACGCACACGGTGGGCAAGTGCGCCGCGCCACCACTGCCGCCAGTGCCCGGCACTGGCACCGGCACTGGCGGCAGTGACGGCCGCAGACATCGAAGGGCAGACGCGCTCTTCTTGCTTTGCGGACTTCTCTTTATATTGCTTTGCGGCCAAAAGTGAAAAGCCCGCCCCGTCTCGTCGTCTGCAAAGCGCCTAACCGCTAAACGCGCGGTTTCTGTATTTTCTGAGCTAGTACTTATTCTATCATTACTTCAAAATAAAAGAATAAATTTAAACTGTTTAGCTTTATAATGGTACGAAAACCTTCGTGCGCGATTCCGACTCGCACTTGGCTGGTTTTTTTATATCAAAATATTATCACTAGCCAGTAGCCAGTGCTGTTTTAATAAATCGTTAGTTGTTGGCCTCATTAATTGGTACTAAAATTATAGTGATTATGTATTATTTAATATTTTATTTCCTTTGATTCAGCGATAGCTTGTATTGCTAATCACACTTGCCGCGACCATTAGCGTACGTACGAAATTGGAATAATATTGATTCATTTTAACTATGGAGTTTATGGAATTATTCTTAATACTTGTCTACTATTGCATAGTATTAACGGCTCTGTCATTGTTGTGCTCAGTGATACTGGTGACTACGTGGATCATGATACCGAGATGGCGTACCACTCAAAGCTTCATAAGCGTCAACCAGATCACGACTGGGGCGCTACATCTCTGTGCTGAGATGTTAAAATTATTTTTTACCGAAGCGAATTCAGATGAAAGTGTGCTGGATGTGTTTAAATCTGACATTGCAGTATCAGAAAAAATAGCAATACTTAGATCCATGTTATTTGTGAAATTGGACGAGTATTTATTTATGCTGTCATTATGTTGGTCGCTCTGTGGCCAGCTGCACGCATACACTCGCCTGGTGCTGGTGCTGCCCGGCCCGGGCCACACGGAGGACAGGCGATGGGCGCTACTGTTCAGCTACGGAACACTCGTCATGATTAAGTGCATTACTGATTTTGTTATACCGTTCGTGCTTAATAAAAATATTACAGATAAAATTGATAAAGCATTTGACATCGATCTGTATTCAATGACAACATTGACTAGTATCGTCGTCGTGCTCACTATGAACCTGCTGCTGTATTTCAACATCGCACGTGCGTTGCTATCGCGGGGAGTGCGGGGAGCGCAGGGAGTGCGGGGTGCGCGGGGCAGGCGGATAGTTGGGCTGCTCGGAGTCATGGTACTGTCAGATCTGATAGCTGTACTGGTACCCACTGAGAATGTTATTGGTTTCTCTTTTGTTATTGTCTTGTTTGAGGAAAATTTTCACGTATATAAGGCATTGGCATTATATTGTTCAGAGCTAATAATAACAATGGTGTTTTACACGAGACTGGTAATACAGACCATCGTGGTACTATTTAACGTCAGATCTAGGGAAGAGTTTGCGAGGTATTTTAGACTGAGACGGTACCGTCAGTTAAACCGTATTGTTTAAATAATACTGCATGTACTTGAATTAGTTTTGTTATTAAGTGTGTTATTAAAATAAATAAATAAATAAAATAAAATCATTTATTTCGGGCTTCTAAGACCCATAACATTACATTTAAAAATTTCGTTACATTATCATTAGTCATTACATTAAAATTACAATAAGTACATTTAAATTTGATTTAGCAATAAAAAAATTAATTAAAATTGTAAAGTTAATATTATGTTATTTAAATAAAATAATAAAATAAGAATTTGTCAAAAATTTGTATTTAGTATTTATTATATTATTGAATACGTAATCAATCTACACTACTATTATAAAGAGGAAAGATTTGATTTTTTGTTTGTTTGTTTGTTTGTTTGTTTGGGACGAATAGACTCCGAAACTACTGGACCGATTTGAAAAATTATTTTGCTATTGGAATCCTACATTATTTCTGCATTTTCTGCTGAACATGGGCTACATTTTATTTTGGAAAAAAGTAGGGTTCCATAAGATATTTGGGTTTTTCGGACGCAAGGTGTAAAAAATCAGCCAGAAAAATTACTTATTTTGCGTACGCTGCCTAAACTATAAAAGATAGAACCATACAATGTTTTAAGAAATTGTAGACCTTATAAATATCTACAAAAAAGTCAGCGACACACTATACCTATCTATGTCGAGTGAGGCACAATAACCATTTTTTTATTTAAAATCCTTTTTTTTGGACTAAATTTAAACGCATATATTTTACTCACGCTATTAATCCTTATCATATAAAATTATTTTATCACTAAGTACAGTTTATGTAGATAATATTTGGTCTTTGAATGATCAAAAATGGACGTTTGGTTTTGAAATTATGGCGAAATTAAAATATTGCGATAGTGGGCGTCACCAAAGCGCGTGCGGGAGGAAGACAATATTCTGTTGTAGAAATGAAAATCAATAAAAATTCTGTACATAAAAGACATGAAATGACACCCGAAATTACACCTCTGTCACAACTCACATCGCCATAGGAGCTAAAAATGTGATTAGTTTTTTTTTGTCTGTCTGTCTGTCTGTCATTCTTTCTGTCTGTCTGTATGTTTGTTCCAGCATCACACGAAAAATACTGAATTTGAATGTGGTTTTCGCAGATATATTTATCTTCTTCCAACTCAACATCTGGTGTATAAAAATCCTCCCTCCCCTCCCCCCTCAACCCTCTCTGGGGACCAAAGAGGGGTCAGATTTTGTATAGAATTTTTTTCTTTAGTGGACTCACTTCATATTAGGTATTAACTGTGTTTTCCAACTTAACATCTGGTGTATAACATTCCCCCCAAACCAACAACTCTTAAGGGACAAAAGAGGGGGTAAAATTTGTATCAAATGATGATGTAGAAAATACCTATACTTTAAATGGCAAAACAACGTTTGCCGGGACAGCTAGTACTTTATAAAATTATAAATGCGAAAGTCTGTCTGTCTGTTACCTCTTCACGCCTAAGCTGCTGAACCGAGTTTGTTGAAATTTAGTATGGTATTTCTTTGAGTCCCGGGAAAGGACCCACGATACTTTTTATCCCGGAAAATATGAACGGTTCCCGCGCGATAAATGAATTTTGGCGCCACGGAGTTGCGGGCGTCATCATAGAAATGTCACAGTTTATGTTATTTTGTAATTAGGCTGGCCGCAAACGCACGTCTTCCGTATTCAATTTCCAAATACGGATTCGGAATTCCGTGAGACTAGCGTTCGTTTTTTTCACGCGTAAACGCGCTGCCTTGCACTTGTTCCGTGCGTGCGTGCCTTTGTCTTTGTGTAATGTTGTTACACATTATTAATTCGTATAGTAGTTAATTTAAGTTTTTTTATTAAATTTATCATTTTGTCATTATCATAGTACTAGATATTATAATAATAATTATTGTTATATAATACAATTCAGCATAGCTTGCTTCTGTAATTAAAAGATATTATATTTTGTCTTAAGTTTATTCTAATAAAAGGAATAAAATAAAAAAGAAGTTGTTTTATTTCTGAGTGGAACATTTTTTATAATGTCTACGTGTTGACCTGCTATCGTTTCAGGAACTAAACCGGCAAGAAAATCGTCGTTTCTTTAAATGCGAATTTCTTTAAATTCGCACGGGTGCACTTTTTAGCTAATAATATAATATTATGTGATCGAAGCTAAATAATGAACAAAAAGTATTAAATAATTCTTACTCTTGGTACGGGAGCCCTAGAACGTTTTTTTGTTAAGTACTAATTGTAGTAGGTTTGGAGTGAGTTGGCTCCATACTGGTTGACAAGATGATATTGCCAGTTATGTAGAGCCTCAAGGTCCTTTGAGACTTCTTCGGTGGTTTTTAATGAGTTGAGAACTTCGGTAGCTGTTCCTGTTTTTCTTGACAGGTTTAAATTGAAAAGTAGCTCTGACGCATCTGTGATCAGACGGAAACTGCATGTTTAATACTTGAAAATTCTGAACTTTCTTTGGTACGTTTGTTAGGATATAGTCGAGTTCGTTCTTGGTAATTCCATCCGGAAATCTCCACGTCCACCTTTGTTTGCTTTTCCTTTTGAAGAACGTATATAATACGTTGATAGGTTAATAGTTATATAATTTAAGAGTAACATTGTCCTACAAATAGAACAATCCATATTTTAGGACCATCAAATCAAAGTAATAAATCCTTTCTATCTCTGTTAGCTACCACTTTCAAGATTTTTCGCAAATAAAAATGTTGTTCGTCTTATCAAAATGAAGCTACTCACAAAAAATTTGCTTGATAGTAATAAAAAAAATTGTTCAAGGGCTCCCGTACTATCTTTAATAACTTGCATTATGTAGAATTCTCCTAAACCTTAAATATTTCTTTACACAATCTTCATTAGTTTGAAGTCGGTACCAGCTAAGAATGGTGAGTTCTGTGACAAAATATTTTTAATTTGAAAGATTGGTAGCGACTTCAAAATTATGAAGATTGTGAACAAAGAGAATATAATCACTACGATTGTGAACAGAAATAGTTGAGGTTTAGGAGAATTCTGCATTAAATGCACTATTAAAGAGTAAGAATTATTTAATACTTTTTTCTTCATTACATTATTATTGTTTTTACCCTGGTAGTTGGTTTCAATTTTTTTAATAATAATAATTTCACTTTTTTCATGTATTTATAAGGTTTTCTGTAAAGACTATTTATTGTGTTCTACTTAATGACTTTGGATCCAGGATACACCTTTATGATATGAGAACTCATTGTCTGAGGTCACCACTACTTCAGGAATATTGCAGATATAATATTATTATTAAAGTTCATGCGCCTTTTTTTTTTTTTTTTTACGCAGTGAAATTCTGTGACGAATTCGACGCAGGGGGTGGGGACTCCCGCTGCGGATATGTGGGGCTCGCCGCGACGTGAGAGCCGCGGCCCTACCCACTAAAACACTGCGATGTTCCCTCGACACGCTGGACCGAGTGCGACCGGTAACTGCAACATGGCTTCCGGGACTCGGTCGGCGACACCTGCTGTACGGCGCAGGCCCTTACACTGGGGGGGTTTGTGGCCCCTCAGGCCCAACAGAGGCCCCACATGGGGGGGCTTGCACAGGCCGTTCCTCTTCGTATGTCGCAATGCGCGTGAACATGTTGCGCATTGCGACCCTCTCGCGGGGACTCGGTGCAATGGGCAGCGACATCCCCACACCGCTGCCCCGAGCTCCCAGGCTAAGGCGGGATGTCGTGGCCATTACGAACTACGCGTCTTCGCCTCGGCCTTCTACTTTGAGGTTCGAGCGCCGCCTCCCTCGCGCGCTCCGCTTCCTCCTTCGTCGTGATTACGCTGTGCGCGTACGTCTCGACGGCTGCCCATCCATTTTCGCTCCTCACCATGGCCCTTATGAGTGCTGGGAGCGTTGCGTCTTCTCCGATGGCGGACGATAGTTCCGCTCTTTGTTCCGTCCAAGCGGGACAGGTCGTGAGTGTGTGCTCGGCCGTGTCCCGGTAAAGTTCATGCGCCTATCTTTACCCAAAGCCTCTAAAGTTCTCTTCAGTGACTTTCTTTCTATCTGAATTCATAACACTTGTAACACCCCTATTAAATTACATTACATCTACAATAAGTAGAAAAAATATATGATAATTTGAAAGTATTTAGGTACAGACACAGCAGCACACAAACACAAAACCTGACCAAACCAACTGTTTCTGTTCAATCTTAATAATATGTCCAGGTTTTATGTATATTAGTCACTTACGGGCCTACGGGGACCATTTGATCAAATAATAACGGGCTAAATAAACTTATAGTCGGGCTAGTCAAATGGACCGTATTAACACAGCTCTCGGGGGTTGAGAAATGATTGCCTCGTGAAAAAGGTCGAATCAATTGAAGACATGAGCGGATGAACCGGGTAACTAACATTTAATAACATAATATGAGTATTTACTGATTTTTTCCCTTATAATTCGAACAAACCACTTATCTATTTCATCCCCTAGTTATTATATTATCCTAGCTATACATAGAACCACGTTGTTTGATTTCAAATCTTTTGTTTCGACCCTAAAGCTGGAAACAATTTTCGGACGTTTTCATCAGATACGGCTTGTTTCTCTCTGATTAATACAAAATACACTACACCAGGGCCCAGGGGTCAGGGGTCATCAATAAGTTTCGCGCGGGATCCATTTTAAGACTTGAAAGTTGAAATGACCTTCGGGAATCGGGGTCCATACATTTTATAAATAACCTTCTTTTTTTTAGTCGCTTAAAAATATTTGATGAATAATGGTAATTACGGAAATTACAAAGGTACATAATTTATTTTAGTTAAATTTATTTAATTTTACATATAAATAAGAGAAGTAACATTTTTTGTTGCTTGTATGGAGTGAAATTGTTGCCAGACATTAAATCTTGGAGATGTTCATCAATAAGTCGAGACCGAACTTTATTTTTAACGAAGTTCATCTTCGAAAATGCTTGGTTCGCACACAATGGGTCGGCGCGCGGCGCGGCGGTCCGGATGCGGACCGATGTGTTGCGAGCAATGTGTTTTTGAGAATCAATAGAATCGCAGATCGCTTCATTGACGTGACCTATTGGATCTTAAAAACACATTTCTCGTAACACATCTCTGGTGAAAACGCAGCTCGTTCGGACGTTCGAACAGAATCTGGCAGGCCGGATGTTTTTGCATCCGCGGACGTCCGAACTCCGAGGATGAAACGTGCACATATTAACTCATTCACTGCCTTTCCGAAAAGTAACGATGTTACCCAGGTGCCGCGCCGCCGCACTGGGTCAGTGCATGGTAATGCAGCCCGCCCATCGGCGGTCACGGCATCTCGATTATGTATTCTTGCCCGCCCATTGGCGTTTTCGGCATGAAACTTCAGATTCCGACATGAATTGTTTCAAATGCTCAGTTTACATGTACTGTAAAGTGCATAAAACGTGTATGTGCAGTTTAAAATCAGCCCGCCCATGGGCGGTCTCTGCATGCGAGTTAAAAAATATTGCCGGGCGGGCTCGGCACTGAATGGGTTAAGCCGCATCCGTCAGCAGCGACTTATGAAAACGTTCGATTATTTATTTTGTTTCTAGCTTTAGGCCTCCATTTATGTAAAATAACGATAGTTTTCAAATTATTACTTACCCGCTTTATCCACTCATGTTTTCAATAATTCTACGAATCTCTAGCGGACGCTCATTTAATATCGTTCGAAAACCAATCGTGGTCTTCTTAGGGCTTTTATGAACTAAATCCTCTTACAGTGTAATTTACTAAATTATGTTGCCGTAGCAAAATAAATTTAACTTGTAATTTATATTATTAGAAAGTGCTGATGTAAATACTTGTTAATATATAAAGACATGGGTGGATGAATTGGGTAACAACAATTTGAAAACTGACGTTTCTTGCATTCTTCTTGCATTATAATGGAGGCTTTTAGGATCAAGAAAATGATTTGAAATTAAAAATGTGGATTCTATGTTGATGAAGTTTTACAAGGTTTGTCCAAGTTATAACGGAAAAAATAGTAATTACTCATGTTTTCATTTCTAATCCTTCTCTTATCCTAAGCCCTTAATGAGAATAATTAGTATTTAATAATCAATCAAGGTACATTAAAGTTATTTGTAAGTTGTTTTCAGCACCCTACGCAATCTATTAGCGGTAATGGATCGCCTCGACGCTCGCAGAATATCCCTTTCATATTTTAGGACCTTTAAAATGTTTTAGCCGTAACGAGCGATTGACTGTTAGACTCAATTTACACCGAATGGAATGGAACGGAATGGAAATCAATTTCGCCTCATGGCGCGGGAATTAGCACCGCAGAATTCTCGAGAATTCCGCGGAACACGCGCGGTCAATTTTTTGGCTCGTATTTAAATTATGTGTTTATACTTACTTTTTAATTCCATAAAGTCGCTTCCATTCCATTCCGCTGCGATGTGTATTGAGCCTTACCTGCCTTAGAGTTAATAACATAAATAACTGTTATCGTAAAACTTGTTGCTTCCTATTTATTTGGTTTCAAGCAAATTTTTCATTTTGATAAGACGAACAACAATTTCCTTTGCAAAAAAAAAGAAAATTAATTAGGTATGAAACATAAAACTTGTTGATTCTCATTTATTCGGTCATCGCCGCCATATAGCCAATAACGATTGGTTATTGGCTATATATCAGTGCTATAACCTCAGCTTTATCACTCTCGTGGAGTGTTGATCTAGATGCGAGGTGCCGGTAGCTCGATTGCTCTCTTGGATCCCGTCCAAAGCCGGGTCGTTGAACTATTTTTTTCAGCGCTCGTGTACTCGATGCAATTAAAATTCTCCCGAATGTTTGGGCGGATACGGATTTTGATAATTATTAATTATTATTATTATAGACTGCTACATAATAATAATTGCGCTGTACTCTGTTTCATTTATGGCTCGTTTTGTACGTGTTATATTTCATTCATACTTAATACTTATGCTATAAGCGAGAAAGTGGCCGTATGGCTGTTATCTCTTCACGCTTAAACCGCTGAGCTGATTTTGCTTACATTTGGTCTGAAGATACTGTGTCCTGAAAAGTGTATGGTTCCCACGCGACCAACGAAGTTGCCTCACCCCTTTGCTACCTGACTCAAAAGCTTATTGCGAATCTTTACAATAGTGATGTTGTGGGCGAGACGATAGCGATCATATCATACGATGATCGTCTCAAAATCGTCTGTCGTTTAGGTCTATCGTCTTGTTGATTCGTCCCTGTGATAAAAACAAAGGTGATCTGACGATCCGGCACAAAGAAGTTGCAGGTTTTAAATTAGTAGCGCGAGAGTGAGAATTTTTGTAGACAGTTAACCTTCGAAAAGCCTACGACTTCGCCTATAATTTTGGTTTTTGGCCGAACATAATTATAATCATCGTCATAATCGTTATTACGTCTGAAAAAATAAATTAATTAAAAAATCAAAAAACCCGACTGCAAAAAATTTTAACTAAAAAGACCGAAACAAGACCTAATTCTGCCGGAAGCTTCAAGCCATGTTTAAATTGATACGACCATTGCTTACGAGATTCATGTCAAGATGAATAGAAGGCTACATTGAAAGATATAGAAAAAAATGGACTACAAAATGCAGTCGGAGGCATATTTTATGATTTTATTAAAAGGTTTAAATTGGTGCGACATGCCTCCGACTGCATTTTGTAGTCCATTTTTTTCTATATCTTTCAATGTAGCCTTCTATTCATCTTGAATAGAAGGCTACATACATCATGAATCTCGTAAGCAATGGTCGTATCAATTTAAACATGGCTTGAAGCTTCCGGCAGAATTAGGTCTTGTTTCGGTCTTTTTAGTTAAAATTTTTTGCAGTCGGGTTTTTTGATTTTTTAATTAATTTACTTTATTTATGTCTTTTTAGTTAAGAAAGATTACGTAACCGGATTAATTCTTTAAACGAGTTTATGTCATGTGGTTGCATCTGGATCCTATGCTAACTTCATTCTATCTTTCATTTTATCAAGGCGTATTTTACGTGAAATAGGAGATTCTGTCTTCTCTTTTGCAGCCTTAGCTCGTTTAATCTTGCGGGATAAAGCCATGTTAGTTAGCCAAAAAAAGTAAAAAAAATTGGAATTCACAACACAAACAAATTAACAACAAATACAATCAATTGAATTTTTAAGACAAATCTCAGCTCACCTTAACTTAATTAATCCTATTAGCTTTGGTAATCAGTACCAAACTACAATAATATAATATATTATAACGCCCCTTAGGGTAGTTACTACTTACTAGTTTCAATTTTCAAAAGTTAATTCAAAACTAAACCTTAAAGATAAAGATAAATGATAATAGAGAAGTATTTTTACGAGTTACGAATTAAAGTTTCAAGTTTCCTGTTTCAACTTACAACTAATGTTTCGAACGAAATGGTAAATTTATTTATTTCTTCTTTAATCTTTAATTATTTATATTTATAATTTTTAATATATTTTATTTTTATACACTATTGTATTTCAATTTTACATTTTTCATTAACAGTAATGTAGCACGGACAATTACTCAGTTGTTACATCAAAAAACGTAAAGACTTTCTACAAACGTGTAAAGACAAGCGATAGCGCGATCTAAAGAAAGCACAGCGAAATCTATTGACGGAAGTTGGAACTAAATGTCGCTGTAAATACAAATCTATACATAATCATAGAGTAATAAATATAATATAAATGCGAAAGTATATCTGTCTGTCTGTCAGTCTGTCTGTCTGTGTCTGTCTGTCTGTCTCGCTTTCACGCCAAAACTACTGAACCGATTGTTATGTAATTCTGTACACAGATAGTCTAAAGCCTGAGAAAGGACATAGGCTACTTTTTAACTGGAAAAAGGAGTTGTAAGGGGGTAAAATGCGTAGGTAAATTTGTTCAAATTAAGTTGAAGCCGTGTGTCTTCTACATCGCACCATCGCTTACCTAAACGTGTTTCTATAAGAAGTGGTAAGGATGGAGGAATCTTTTCCGATTAATTTGAAGAAATGTTTGAAATCTTATGAAGTCAATGTTCGACTTCGGACTCTTCGAAGTTCGACCCCACTCCCCAATTATTAACCCCCTACGCAAAAATAATAAGTAAGAAGAGTTTTGTGTCTGTCTGTCTGTAAACATTGAAGTTTGAAGTAAGCGTACCGCGGAAGCACCTCTGTCGTGCAAATTTTGCAATTTGCAGTAATGTAGCCAATGTTCTTATTTTTATAGATTGTATATTTTATCCATGCAGGCGGGTTTTTACCTGCACAGCTGATTGTCTAGGTAGACAATCAGCATGGACGGAGGTCCGTCCATGCTTCCTCCCGCACGCGCACCCCCGCCTTGGTGACGCCCACCATCGTAATATTTTAATTTCGCCATAATTTCAAAACCAAACATTCAATTTTAATCATTCAAAGACCAAATATTATCTACATAAACTGTACTTAGTAATGGAATAATTTATTTTGATAAGGATTAAAAGAATGAGTAAATTAAACAGGTTTAAATATAGTCCAAAAAAATTCAAGATTTTTAAATAAAATAATGGTTATTGTGTATCTCACTCGACATAGATAGGTATAGTGTGTCGCGGACTTTTTTGTAGATATTTACAAGTTCTATAATTACTTAGAACATATTATGGTTCTATATTTTATAGTTTAGGCAGCGTACGTAAAATAAGTAACTTTTCTGGTTGATTTTTTACACCTTGCATCCGAAGAACCCAAATATTTTACGGAACCCTATTTTTCTCCAAAATAAAATTCAGCCTATGTTCAGCAAAAATAATGTAGAATTCCAATGGTGAAAGAAATTTTCAAATCGGTCCAGTAGTTTCCGAGCCAAACAAACAAAAATTCAAATCCTTACTCTTTGCACTATTAGTGTAGATTTATCGTTCGATTTAATAATAAAACTGCAAGTTATATACATATTTAGAATCAGTGTTTAAAATCCTTTATTTTGATACCCCACTCGATATGCTTGGTAAATTTTCATTTTTTTTTACCTCACAATATGGCGTCGAACGTCCACCATTTTGGTTTTTTCTTCATGTCACCCCTCTAAGAACACTTGGGCCATTAAGACAAATCTAACGATACCTCAAATATGAAACTCCGCTTAGCGGTTCTGAAGATACGAGGTAATAAAGAATATTACAAACATACAAGATACGCGCCAAACACATAACCCTCCTGGCAGTCGGGTAATAATCGAGTCGGACTCCGCGCACTAAGGGTTCCGTACCGTTATAGAGCAAAACATGCCAAAATTGTGTTTTTGTATGGGAATACCTGAATTTTTTATTTAATTAAAATGTTATTATCATTTATTGAAGTACACATAATTAAGTATATAATTCAGGGTTATGTGAAAATTTCAAGTGCCTACCTCTTGCCATTATTGACATCGAGCAAAAAAGACAAAAAAGTCATATTTTCACAATAATTTTAAATCCCTCATCCATTTCTTGTGATTTAATAAAATTAAAAATTGTAGTTTGCCTAAAATAATTTATATTTTAAATATTTTTTAGATTTCCTTAAGTCATGTGCTATGTATCTTGTCAGGACTTTGTTAATTTTAGCTCATTATTTATATATTTACTAGTGAAAACTTGTTATTGGTATGTCGTTATTTAATAGGTATTGTCACTCATGTTATATATTTTAAGTAAGTTTTTCTAATAAAATAAAATAAATAAATATTTGTGGTATGGAAGCCCCCCTTAAATATTTATTTTATTTAATTTTTATATAATATTATATACTATAATATAGCGGCAACACAAATGCACAATATGTGAAAATTTCAGAAGTCAAGTAGGTAGTTTCTTTTATGGTGTCTATTACGTTTTAGTTCTATGTCTATTATAATATGTAGTTTAGTTTTAGATTGCACAAAATATAATCAATTTTCTATCTGTCTATTACTTTGGTCGAAGGTTCAGTCGAACCGTACGTCGTCAGCATTATAATGCCAAAGGCGACTATTTTACCTTGGAATACGCTCCGTCCCATGTCCTTTCCTGGGACTCAAAGTATATCCCCACCAAATTTCATCAAAATCGAGTAAGTGTAAAGAGGTAACAGACAGACAGACATACTTTCGCATTTATAATATTTGTAAGGATTATGAGTGATGACTGATGACGTCATGTAGTACTCGTGTGTCAGGTGGTGGCGGAGTTCTCCGACGTGGAGCCGGACGCGCTGTACGACGTGCTGCACGACCCCGAGTACCGCTCCGTGTGGGACACGCACATGCTGGCCGCCGAGGACGCCGGACACATCAACGTCAACAACGACGTCGGATACTACGCCAGTGAGTATCAGCTACTCAGATCAATTCAGTCATCAATCAAAAATTGATTCATAGGCAGATCGTGGACCTACGGGTCACGACATTTGGTCGGGTTATGTCAAGTCAATGGACGGCGTGATCTGTCGGCTGGGCTTGATATCGCCCGACCGAATCACGTAGAACCATTTGCCTATGAATCGATTTCTGTTGCACTGTTGAACTGTAACTGCATTGCACAGTGCAGTTACAGTTGCTTTTGTCCGTAATGGTCGTGTTTGTCGTAAAAAAGTCTTCTTATTTTCCTTAAGAATATGGAAATGCTCATTACTCATTGGTAACACCTTATTAAATTGATCTCCGAACGAACGAGCATTCGAAATCTTGACGAAAGTTCTAGAGCAAAATTCAATTGCAGAATGCCGGATACCAAGAGGCAAGATCTAGGAAAAGATGCGAGTCGCAGGTATCGAGGGTCACGTGTAATTTTCCGGAGGAAGGAAATCCGATCGTTCGACTTTCCCCACGATTTTCCTTTCATGATTTTTCTCCCCGAAATATTGTCATATCAACGAGATCTCGTACGCGACTAATCATAAAAGTACACCAACCAATTGGATTTGATTCGTGGCACGAAATATTTAACGAATTTACTCAGATTTGATCAAATATTTGCGGGAACATGGCCGCGGGTGCGATAGAATTGAGGTTTTATTAACGAAGCGCCGGCAAGTGATAGAATTACGCCGCGGATTTCAAAGTTAAGAATTTTGCAGCTGGGGTCAATAAAATTATCATTTCATGCTAAATCGATACTACAGAGTACAGAATATGCTCCTTAAACGCCTAAAGCCAATACACTGCACATACAATACTGAAAAGTCTATAATTTTAGCGACAGACGAAATAGAATACTCGCATGTACGTAAATCAACCAGGATTCTAACTCAGAATGAGGAATCTAGATAGTAATCAATGAAATATTTTTAATTTGGAATGAGAATTGCACTCGGCGGCCATTAGCGCGACTGTAATGAGTCCCGGCTACAATATTTTATTTCTCAAACGTATTTATCACGTAACGTAACATTTTATGACTTTTATTAATATTTTTATTTAATAACAGCCCGAAGCCTGAAAACTGGGTTATGTGATCACAATGTTGTGGAGTTATGATTGATTGTAGTTTTAATATCGGCTACGGTGGCGCGGTCGAAAATTTTATACGACAAGCCGCGCTATTATTTATTCATATTTTACTTTCGGAGCTGTATTATAATTATTTATAGCGTGTAAGAATTCTAAGCCCTCATTATTTTTACATAATAATTGTATCCTAGCATGTTTTATTACACAAGTGTCAATACTCGTATGGAATTCTTCACTTCATATCCTGTGTAGAAAGTACCTAACCTACTTCTTATTGATATAGTATTTTTTTTAATTCTGTATACATAATTGTAGAATTCAATACATTTTTAGGATTACAATTTTCTTATCTTTTGCCGCAAAAACCCCGCTGTTGTGTACCTATTTGGTTAGATTTATTCACGGGACTTCCCGAACCAACGATCGTTTCAGGAACTAGCCTCGCATGAAGTAGGATAAGTAGGATATTTCAAAATAGAACAAAAATTATTGAACATTTTCATCCAAACAGCCCGGCAGGCGGCAGTATCAGTAATATTTCGCCGCACAGGTATATTTTAATAATTTTCTGTCTGAGTGAGCTTCAATGAACTTCAGAGGGGATCTCTCTATGGAATCGCTGACACGGCTGAAAGGGCAGATGTATTTAAGATTGGGTGCTCCATACTGAATACGTACAATGGTTCAATGGTAATGAAGACAAGCGTGACCTTTACTGAGGGCCTGATTCATAATTGATTCTGGGGGCGTTTGAAGTACGTACTAGGAACGTAAATGACGTATTTCGTTCTCATTGTGACGCTACATTTTAGAAACAAGAAACACTTTAGTCTGGCTACTCTAGTCCTGAGTTGAGTTGCTATTAATTGCTATCAGGTGTTATTTTTTTTAACCAATAAAATGAAATGAGGTTTTTAATACCCGCCAGTTAATAAGGTTATTTTAATTAAGTATATCATCTCTTCACTGTGTAAATTGGGATATAAATGTTTCAATTAAATATTGGTTCTTTAGGAATTAGGGTTCACAAATCACAAGTGAGTAGACTTTGTCAATTTTCAGGCTGGATTTGTATGCGGTCTAGCCGCTACAATAGATCACAAGCAAAATATGTATGTTACGATTTATTTAATAATCAGCCAAGTGCGAGTCGAACTTACGCACGAAGGGTTCCGTACCGTTATAGAGCAAAAATAGGCAAAAAATTGTGTTGTAAATTTTATATTAATATTAAATATTAATTAAAAAGCGACGCGGTCGCGGTGTTATTAACATACATATTTTGCTTGTCATCTCGCGGTGTAGCCGCCAAACCGCGCCTTCGGGCGGGTGTACCGTGTAATATACAAATCCAGCCTATAAGGCTGCGTTTCCACCAGAGATGTGTTGCGAGGAATGTGTTTTTAAAATCCAATAGAATCACTGCGCTGAGCGAGGTCACGTCAATGAAGCGATTCTATTGGTTCTCAAAAACACATTCCTCGCAACACATCTCTGATGGAAACGCAGCCTTAGCCTGAAACTGACTGTCGAAGTTACTTATGCAAACGAGTCTTATTCAAACGAAAGGAAATTAAATTCTCCGTAGCTACGATTATACCTTGATTGCTTCATTTGTTTAACAGATCTGTGCCACTATGGCATCCATTAGACGGTAGATTTTGCTGTCAGTTTTACCACAGTCATGACTGTGACTGATCCGTAACCTACCGTGTAAGAACGTGACTGACGGTTGCATGAAGCTGATTGACGAAAATCTGGATACATTCGTCAGTCCATCATTCACCATCAGTCCAACATAATTCATGATTGACGGAATTGACTGACGCTTGCATGAGCGTATAATGGATGCCTATGAATAAGTATGCCAGTTTATTGTTTATCTTCTAAGGGGGTGGAAATATTTTTAGAGACGACCGTATCTCGTAATATAGGGAAGTTTCACGACTACTCTGGTGTTTCGAGTGTGTTAAGAATTTAGAATACGGGTAGTACGGGAATTAAGATAATCGGCCAAGTACGAGTCGAACTCGCGCACGAAGGGTTCCGTACCGTTATAGAGCAAAAATAGGCCAAAAATTGTGTTTTTTGTATGGAAGCCCCCCTTAATTTTTTATTTTATTTAAATATTATTATTAATTATTAAAGTACAATTATATTTAAAGCCTTCGTGAAAGTTTCAAGTGCCTACTTCTTATCATTATTGATTACGAGCAAAAAAGGCCAAAAAAATCACGTTTGTTGTATGGGAGCCCCCCTTAAATAATAATTTTATTTTTATTTTAGTGAAGTGTAATAATTATATCTTGGTATATTCTAATACTATGCTATAATATATTATAGTATAGTATTGGTATAGCTTAATGTATGATATTAACTTTATGCTTATTGCCCAATGTGTCCAACGTTGTTCCGAATATTGTGGCGTAACTTCTTAATAATTATTTGTACCACCCACGTAGAATAAGCGAAGTTATAATTTTAAATGAGATTAATTATTAATAAAGATACATCGGAGGAGACAAGTCGTTTTCATTTAAACTCTACAACTCCAAACTCTTCATGGCGACCCTGCCACCAAAGTCCGACTGGAAAATGTGACGCTACCCTGTGATGCTATCAAGATCCTGAAGCCCCCTGCTATCTTCGTGACCATGCCGACTTCGTGACCCTGCTGTCTTCGTGACCATGCCGACTTCGTGACCCTGCTGTCTTCGTGACCCTGCTGTCTTCGTGACCCTACCGTCTTCGTGACCCTGCCATCTTCGGGACCCTGCCGTCTTCGTGAGACTACCGCCTTCGTGACCCTGTCATCTTCGTGACCCTGCCGTCTGCGTGACCCTGCCGTCTGCGTGACCCTACCATCTTCGTGACCCTGCCGTCTTCGTGATACTGCAGTCTTCGTGATTGGACCTGCCATGCCTGCCAAAAAAGAAGCCCTGGAGCGAGTCCTGTCCCGCCTGAGCTACCGCCGTCGCCGAGACGTTCAAAAAGGTGCGCTGGACCGGTCCAAGGTTTGAAGACAATCAGGTAGCTGTTACGGTTATAATAATATGTAAATTATTTGTTTTTCTTTCTCGTATTCTGGGCTAAAGTTTGCTAATAATAATTAATTTATTTATTAAGATTTTAAATGGATAAATAATTAGAATATAAATTAAATACAAGTTTAAATTATTATTAAATTAATGATTATTTTAAAACGGTGCTGAGTGCTGACACACGCGCGAATATGATACGCGCCGCCCAATACGATATTATAATAATTATATATTATGGATAAGATGTTCTGTTTTTAGAATAACATTTTATTAAGTTAGTTATGTTTAATTTATTATGACAGAGCAATTAATTTCGATTTATAATTCCCTTGTAGAAATTAAAAAATACTTAGTTAAAGCTGGTCAGAAAAGGTTTACGGGAAATATTATAGAAAATAAATTAAGGGAGTGTGAAATTCTTATTTCAGATAGTAATATTATTTTAGAAAGTTTAAAATATAGTGAAAATGTGGGTTTAGTTAATAAGTGTATTGAGCTAAAAGCAAGCATTCAAATAATTTATTTAGAGATTAAAAAATTGTGTAGTAAGTCGGAAAATAAAAATATTAAAATGGAGTTCGATTTAAAAACGGCTTGTAGTTTGTTGCCGGTTATGGACTGTAATGAAGAGACAACAAAAAAATTAATTGATGGTATAGAAATGTATGCGGATATGCTTCAAGAGTCGGATCATAATTTATTAATTAAATTTATTTTAAAAAATAGGCTTTCCGAAAATGCCAAATTGCGTATGCTCATAAATTATGTTTCGGTTAAAGATATGGTTAAGGATATGAAAACTCTCCTTTTGACAAAAAAATCTTTTACGGCTATTCAGTCACGTCTTCAACAGGCAACTCAAGGTTGGAGGTCAATTGAGGAATACGGTTCTGAAATTGAAAAACTTTTTACGGATTTGACTATTGCACAAGCAGAAGGAAATTCTGCCAATTATAGTGTACTTAAGCCGTTAAATGAAAAAATCGCCATTAAAAGATTTTCAGATGGTTTAAAAAATAGTAAGTTAAGTACGATAATTGCAGCTAGGAATTACTCTTCCTTAAAAGACGCTATCCAGGCTGCCAAGGACGAGGAAGTTTCCTCGCCGTCGACGTCGGCTAGCGCTGATGTCATGAACATCTGGAGGGCATCGCATCGTGGTAGACGTGGTGGATTTCCAGGTAGGAGTAATTTTAATATGCGGTTCTCTACACCTAGATTTTCTTATAATTCAAGAGGACAGATTAATAATAACAGACATTTATCTCGTGGTAATTTTTATAGCCGCGGTAATCAACAGCGATCTCAGAATTTAAATCGTAGTAAGTTTAATAGGTCTAGGCGTGGTAGAAATAATGTGTTTCCTATTAATACAGACAATAATAATGATGAGCATAATAGTAATGAGGATGATGTAGATAATTTAGCAGATAAATTTTTTCGTTTTTAAAAATCATATTTACACTTTAAATAGTAAGCAAAAGATAGTTATTTTTAATATTAATAAAATTAAATATTATTTTTTACTGGATACGGGTGCTTCGTTATCTGTTATAAGAAGTGAAGTCTTACCAAAAAATAGTGTTGTTTATAGAAGTAAAACGGTTGTTAATGGAATAGGAGGCCATGCTAGATCTGAAGGCCATGTATTTCTTAATTTACTAGCAAAAAATGGTGATTGTTTTCATCATAAATTTCATATTTTTACTAATTTATCATTGAAGGTTCATGGTATTATAGGACTTGACTTTTTAAGTAAATTTAAATGTGATATTTTATTAAATTCAAATGCTCTAAGTTTTTATTTAAATGGTAAGCAAAGCATAATACCAATTTATGAGGTACCAGATTATACAACGGATTATTTATTTATACCAGCTCGATGTGAATCAATACATTATGTAGCTGTTGAATCAGGTTTGGAAGGTGATTGTGTAGTGTGTGCGAAAGAGTTATGTAAGGATTTGTTTCTGGGAAGTGCTATAGTAACGGTGAAGGATGGTAAAATTCCAATCAAAATTTTAAATACTAGTGAAAAAGACATAAAGTTGCCTACATTCGTGCCTAAAGTTCATGCATTAGATGATTATAATATTTGTAATTTTAATAAAAACGTGGCAAACGCAAAACGAGCTGAGGTTCTTTCATCAATTTTAAAACTAGATCATTTAGAGTCCAATGAAAAAAAATCAATAAGTGATATTTGTAGTAAGTACGCGGATATTTTTCATTTACCGGGTGACAGACTGACTATGACTGATATATACGAACAAAACATTACATTAAAGCCAAATACTAGTCCTGTTTACATAAAACCTTATAGAATGCCCCAATCCTTAAAACCTGAAGTTCAAAAACAAATTGAAGATATGCTTAAAGACGATATAATAGAAGAATGTAAAAGTGAATGGTCTAGCCCAATATTACTGGTCCCTAAGAAAAGTGATAAAACAGGAGAAAAGAAATGGCGTTTGGTTATTGATTACAGAAAACTAAATGAAAATATTCAAGACGATAAATTTCCACTTCCAAATATTAATGAAATTTTAGATTCACTTGCAGGTTCTATATATTTTTCCCATCTCGATTTAAATTCTGGATATTACCAAGTTCCTCTTAGTCCGAAACATCGTAAATATACAGCTTTTAGTACTAATTCAGGTCAGTACCAAATGAAACGTCTGCCCATGGGTTTAAAAATTTCCCCAAGTGCATTTAGTAGAGTAATGTCTGTAGCAATGTCGGGTCTTGCATTTGAGAAGTGTTTTATTTATTTAGATGACTTAATAATAGTCTTTGGTAGAAATTTAGAAATTCATAATAAAAATTTGATTGATATTTTTGAGAGACTTAGAAAAGTTAATTTAAAATTAAACCCAGGTAAATGTCAATTTTTGAAAAAACAAATTTTATATCTTGGACATGTCATTTCAGCTCAAGGCATATTACCTGACCCCGAAAAAGTTTCAGTTTTACAAAATTATCCAGTTCCTAAAAATTCTGATGAAGTGAGACGATTTGTAGCATTTTGTAACTATTACAGAAAATTTATACCATCTTTTGCTAATATAACAATACCTCTCAATAAATTGACTAGGAAAAATTCAATATTTGTTTGGAGTGACGAATGTCAAAAATCGTTTGATACTCTTAAAGAGTCCATGATATCTCCCCCTATTCTTCAATACCCTGATTTTTCCCCAGAAAATGAATTTGTGCTTCACACAGATGCTTCTGGTATTGCAATTGGTGCAGTTTTGAGCAATAGTAATTTAAAACCTGTTGCATATGCAAGTAGACCGTTAAATAAAGCTGAATTGAACTATCCTACAATTGAAAAGGAACTTTTAGCAATAGTTTGGAGTATAAAATATTTTAGACCGTACTTGTATGGCAGACATTTTACTATTAAAACTGATCATAAACCACTTGTTTACTTGTTCGGTATGAAAGATCCGTCTAGTCGTTTAATTAAATTCAGATTGACATTAGAAGAGTATGATTTTAAAGTACAGTATGTAAAAGGTAAGGAAAATGTAGGTGCCGATGCATTGTCAAGAATATGTATCACATCAAATGAGTTGAAAGGCATGAATGAGCAGATTATGGCTGTGGTAACAAGGAAACAAAAGAGAGAAATGGAGAAAGTTAGTGAAGGGTGCATAACTGATGAAACACCTTTCCTTAGTAACTCTAGAGACGAAAGGCCTGATCAACCAAGAGTCGTGGAGTTATTAAGAAAGCCGTGTGATTCAGTGGAAATGAAATTAGTTAAAAGTAGTGAACTAAATAAATTACGAAAGGCTAATATAATAATTAATGAATATGAATGTTTTTCTTACTGTCCTAGTAAAAAAATAATTTACATTAATCTCAGCTTTCGGGCACAATTCTCGCGAGTCGAATTTGTGACACTGTTGAGTAATTATTGTAAAAAGTTAAATGTTAAAGAAATATGCCTTATAAAGAATAAAAATAATGAGCGATTTATTAATGATTTGAATGATGAAATAAAGTCGACTAATATGTGGTCCGGACCACGACTTTGTATATTAAAAGGCGTAACTAGGATAGAAAATGATGAAGACAAATCATTTATACTAAACGATTTTCATTTACTACCAACTAGCGGTCATGCTGGTATTCGTAGAATGTGTAATAATATTAAAAGACGATTTTATTGGCCAGGACTTGAATCTGACGTTAAGGATTTTGTGAGAAAATGTGCCAAGTGCCAATTTTCTAAGCATTGTAAATACGTCAAAGAACCTATGACTCTAACAACAACTGCGTCTTACGCATTTGAAAAAATATTTATGGATATAGTGGGCCCACTACCAAAAGATTATGACGATAACTTATATATTTTAACAGTTCAATGTGAACTAAGTAAGTTTATAGAAGCTTATCCGATTAGGAATAAGGAAGCAGTTAGCGTAGCTAGAGCATTAGTTAATAATTTTATTTTAAGATACGGTATACCTAAGATTATTGCAACTGATAGAGGAGCAGAGTTCACATCTTCAACCATTATTGAGCTATGTAAGTTATTAAATGTACAAAACATAGTATCAACAGCATATCACCATCAATCTATAGGTGCATTAGAGAATGCTCACAAAAATTTAGGTTCATTTTTACGAATCCACTGTGACAAAGATGTACAATCTTGGTCTTATTGGTTACCTTACTGGTGTTTTAGTTTTAATAACACAGTCCATACCGAAACAAAATACCAACCGTTTGAATTAGTATTTGGTAGACAATGTAATATTCCTAATAGATTGAGTAATGCAATAGAACCACTGTATACTCCAGAAAATTATTGCAGTGAACTTAAATATAGGTTGCAAGTTGCTTTTAAGGATGCTAGAAATAATTTATTAGATAGTAAGTTTGATCGTAAAGTAAAATATGATAAATATATAAACCCTATATCCTACAATAAAGGCGATTTAATTTTAGTAAAATCCGAAACAAGTGGAAAGCTAGATAAGTTATTTCACGGTCCATTTATTGTTATAGAGGACATGGGACCTAATGTTAAAGTAGTTAAGAATAATAAAGTAGACATAATACATAAGAATAGGACAAAAAAGTTTATAAACTAAAAAAAAAAATATTTTAAAAATTATGTTAGTAGTAACTTAAAAAAAAAATAAGTTTATTTTTTTTTCTTTCCCCCGGAGGTGAAGTGTAATAATTATATCTTGGTATATTCTAATACTATGCTATAATATATTATAGTATAGTATTGGTATAGCTTAATGTATGATATTAACTTTATGCTTATTGCCCAATGTGTCCAACGTTGTTCCGAATATTGTGGCGTAACTTCTTAATAATTATTTGTACCACCCACGTAGAATAAGCGAAGTTATAATTTTAAATGAGATTAATTATTAATAAAGATACATCGGAGGAGACAAGTCGTTTTCATTTAAACTCTACAACTCCAAACTCTTCATTAGTATTTGTTGTTATAGCGGCACCGAAAATACACAATCTGTGAAAATTTCAGAACTTTAGCTATAGCGGTTCTTGAGATACGAAGTCTCATGAATAGGGTCCCGTTTTTACCCTTTGGGTACGGAACCCTAAAAACTGTTTTTATGTGTACGTTTCTACGTTTCTGTTTCCTACGATATTGCATAATATTGTAGGTACTGCAACTTCTTGGTGGAAATTGGAAATTCATGTTTTACAGCAATAATTATGCACCTACCTACCACTTTCGAGATTTTTCGAAAATAAAAATGTTGTTCGTCTTATCAAAATGTAGCTACTCACAAAAAATTAGCTTGTTAGTAATCAGTAATCACAAAAAATTTGTTCTAGGGCTCCCGCTCCTCGCTCGGTAGGCGGCAATTAGAGACGGAGAGAGGAATTATAAATTAATCTTCTTTCACGTTTCACGCTGCTAAAGTAGCTATTGGACTTAATATTTATAGGTCAATAGCCTAGTTAACTCGTTTATTATGCTGTTTTAGTGAGTTTTATGTTGAGCTTAGCGTAATCTTACCAGTTGCGTCGGAACTCTGAAAAGATAGAAACCTTATACACGGCTTGAGAAATTTTCCGCTTTACAGTCTGTCTATAAAGTCATGAAATTAAAAAGTGGCAACATCGTAGTGTCATCCCTTTTTTCTTAGATTGATTTGAAAGGGATGACACTACGATGTTGCCACTTTTTAATTTCATGACTTTATAGACAGACTGTAAATTCAGTAGTTTGATACGTTTTTTCCGTGAATTTGAATTTGTTTTCTTAGAAAGGTATAGAGAAGCGATTTATGGGCAAACTAAATATAAAACACTATATTTATCATCTGCATTATAATGGACAATAATATTTGATAGAGTTTCCTTATAACGAGATGCTAATAACTTCTGGGTTATGAAGTGTGTTGTATTTTCAAAGATCTTTAAAGAAATTAATTGCTCGAAGCGTAGTAAGCTTGTATGATCGCTTTTACCACTTTGTAGAAATTATACCTTCAGGCTTCAAAGGGAAAACCGATGCGTGACTATAACCGGAGTTTACCAGTTTCATAATATACATGCAGGTAGTTCTAGCTATTATGTTATGCACTAGGTTATACACGATGGTTTATTGATATAAACGTTTCGTGTGAGTGGTTGTTTCCACACCTGCTTTTATTCAAATGAGCTTCCTAGGGTTTTCCTAGGGTAATTTTTATTATAGGGTTCTAGCAAATTATATTATGTAGTGCAAAATATTTTATGTTTCAAACTGAATATAAATAAAATATATTTTGATTTCTCTACAGTTCCCAGCTATTATGGTCCAAACTGGGGGTTAAATATTTTGGAACGCTATTCGTGAATTGAACTCTACGTAGTCGAAGAGTTTTTAAGCTCAGAAATGCCGTACGTGTATCTAATCAGACCACTCTTATTTAGACACTTAAATGCTTCCAAGTTATAACGGGAAACAACCGAGTTAAAGGATATTATGAAGATTTTTATATCTCAAACCCAAAACAACACTGCAATTTTGCAGAATCGACGAAAAACATTATTTCATACAATTTCGGGAATTAGGACAAGGGATTTAGCACGCTATATCTTGGTCAGTTTTCAAAATATTATATCAATACGCCTGTCTTCGTGGTATACCTATGCGGCACATTCTTGTCAATTCAAATATATGGAAAACTCGATTTTGAGGTTTTTCGACAAATCCCAAACCTTATAAATTCTCAGTACTGTCCTATGTACTTTGAATACCTGTGTTTTTGTTGAATTTGTTACTTACTGAAAACCTAAGGTTTCATCCATGTAAAAATAAGTTGTATCTGATCGCTCTGGGATCTTACTCTAATATATTGATTCGCTTATTTCGTAGTGTCCTGTCCGGCGCCCCTCAAGAACCGCGACTTCGTACTTCAGCGTTCGTGGCTGGACACCGGCGACGAGAAGATGATCCTCAACCACTCCGTCTACCACAAGGACTACCCTCCTAGGAAGGGCTTTGTTAGGTCAGCATTACTTAATAATAATTTTAGAAAAATCTATTTTTATTTTAACAAATTATTTCATTGTCATTGGCTCTTAACAATGCAAAGTTTGGAATTAATTAGACTACCTACTGGAGATAGGTAAAAATCATGCTCAAAAATTCCGTTTCGCCATACAGCCCAAGCTGATAAAAGCGTGTTAACAATACCACAGAATATATTTAAATAGTACTCCGTAACAATACATAGGCATTTTACTCTGAAAAAGTACTTATAGTTTTTTTTTACTGTAACAACAAGTTTTTGATTGTGATAGAACCACGATATATTCATAGAATACATAATATAATATTATTTACTTACTTTATAAATAAACTTCTTTTTACTATATATTATAAATTATTATCCAACTTCTTGAAATAATTGTTTGGTAAAGCTGGACTTACCTTATGTATAATGCGCCCCGCTGCTTCACTAGTTGATAATAAATAAGGCTCAAGGCTCAAGCTCTACCTACAGATGTTTTGCATTGTCTTTACTGGACTTTGTTTAAATATTAAAATTTTCTAATTTGCTAATAATTACCACACTTACTATAATATCCCTAACTAGGTGCTTTTAATCTTAAAAATAACTTGCATGATTTAGTACTTTCTTTAGTTTTGAGTTTTCACCTCTATCTAGTAAGTAGTATTTACCAAACAAACCGCGTTGCTGCCTGCTGGTCACACAAAATATCACGTCATTAATTGGTTCAGCACTCGATAGATTAGATATTGTGTGCGTCAATCCGTGACGACCGTCCAGTACCTACCGAGTCAGTTTCAGTTTAGTCATGAGTCATGACTCGTATCGATATTATATTTAGTTAATGGTCGCTTCTCGCTAATACTTTCCGTCAGCAGGCTTGGTCGCATTAAAAGGACATAAGACATGTTGACAGATTTCAGGGACAAATTGGCTTTCCTTTATCGATGTGACAGCACTTTTTTGATATTATGTAGAGAAAAATGCTTTGCTGTTAATGCACTGTGGTAATGCTAAGTGAGCAGGAATGTGTTAGATTTGCTAAAAAGAAACAAGCAAGAAACGTTTTTTTTACTTAGGATTATTAAAATTAAGTGATGATTATCGCTGACTGTAAAGTCTGTAACGTTATATTATATTACATAATATAATATTATGTCACAGTAATCTGGATTAATCTGCTACTCGATTGAATGACTAGGGCGTTCATTAAATGACACCATTTAATTGAATGACTAAAGGACAACTCGTCAAGACGTTGACTGTAACGTTTACATATAAAAAAATCCAGATTCTAGATCTAGTAGTAATCAATCGCGGTGCACTAAGCTGTAGCTTAATCTGTAGATTAATGTGTTCCGCTAGGCTCCACATTTTTCAGCCGCTTTATGTGCCAAGCCGGAGACATTTTGAAACATAGTTAATGCCCAGAATATATTGAACTTGAATAAATCTAGCAGATTTCCAAATCTAGTTCCTCGAGTCTTTCCCCATTGAGTCTATTCCGCTCCGTTGCGTACAATTTTACGCCTAGGAAAATAGGGTTTTCGATCGTATAGGAAATTACTAACATCTAAGATATATTTTTTTGTAAAAATATATCTAAGATGTTTGTAATTTCTTTAATATTGAAAACTTAAAAGGCTCTTGATATTTACTATTTTCTACGATCCATTAGGAAAATTTCACCATTACACTTTTCTAGTTTAACGTGTTGTAGAGATGCACTTATGACTTACCGTTCGATATCTCTTTGTTTTCATCAACGAACATCATTAATTATTACATATTAGCTTAAAATAGAAACAAAGGGACAAAAATAATTGTGTCATTGTAAAAGTTTTCAAGTAGTTTAACCTATACTCTTCATTGAAAACTTTTCTAAAAACAATTCTTATTAATCTTTTTAATTACAGTCATTCAGAGACCAATCATTAATCCGTTGTATCTTATAATTTCCCTAAAACTGACATTACTGCCATTTTGCATTCCTTCTGCAATAACCTACTAAGTTCAGATCAGAAGGTATCGATATACCTAACCCTATGTTCTAGAGCGCTGTCGCTGCAATGCTTTCTTCATTCTACTACTGACATTATTGTCGATACCTAATGCAAGTAGAGCGTCCAAACTACATCTGCTACTAACTGTCGCGACAGTGTTCACATACAGGTATTCCATGAACCATCGAGGGAGACACTATTAGATTAGAAACACCTTATTGTACCATATTTCATGCAAATAAAGATTATTATTATTATTATTATTATTATTGATTCCTAGGCCGTCGTCATTTGGTCAGCTTATTTCAATTCAATGTTAGCTGTGAATTGTGATCGGTCGGATGGGTTCGACTCAACGCGACCAAATTACTTTGGTCCGCCATCTGCCTAGGAACCAACTTCTCTGATAGTACATACACCGAGTTATTAGTGTCTGATGTCGTCGTGTATCCTTAGCCCTTACCATAACTGTATCACAGTATAGCAATATAGTATCCCTAACCGTATGTCTCCATGTTTCAGAGCGCTATCCCTGCTCACAGGGTTCGTGGTCCGCACGCGGGACGGCCCCGGCAGCTGGCTGGGCTACGTATCCCGCTCCGATCCACGTGGCGCGCTGCCCGCATGGCTCGTCAACCGGTAAATATTATCCCTCTTACCGCCGCATTCAGAAACATTTATGGTGCGCATCCACCGGATCCCGCAATCAGTGCGGACGGAACGGATGGTTTTGTTGCTTTGTATTGATTTCTACGGTCTGCAAGCACTGGATCGGCATTTCTGCACCTGATACCGGTATTTGTGCTGATGACGACATCCGCCGTGAACGCTTCATTCGAATTACGACGGTTTCAAGTTCTGACGTTAATAGGCGATGACAGTTGCCTTATAAAAATCTGCTGAATGCGAATGCAGTGGACACACCCCATTGGCATTTCGTAAATGACGATTGACGACGCTCCGTCCGCTCCGATGCTCCGTTTCCGATCCGGTGGACGCACAGCTTTATTATTTAAACGGAAAACAAAGTATGAAATAAAATTAAGGCTGCCTTCACACAAACGTTTGTCCAGCGTATGCGTTTGATGAACGTATGCGCAGCGCAAATGCCGCGACGCCGTTGTAACGTTTTCTCTGCAAAATTAATTAAACGCTGCGCTAGCGCGGCGCAGGCGTTACACAATTTCTTCAGAAACTGATTGTTCCAGCAGAGAAGCGGCGACAACGCGGCGCGTATGTAGGCGTCTGCGTTGCGCATACGTTCATCAAACGCCTACGCTGGACAAACGCTAGTGTGAAGGCAGCCCAACAGCTTCTTCAAAATTGTTATTCCATTTTATTCCCAAAAAATAAGTTATATAAACAAAAATAATAACAAATTGAAAAAAAGGTTTTATATCTAAAAATACAAATGTTACGTTGTATAAAGTGCCAGTTAATCAAGAAGATTTGAACTTCAGTGCCAGTTATTAAAGACCTGCCTTCGTTCCAGTTCTTAATTCTTATAGAAGATCTTGCGAGCCTGTTCTTAAAGGACATAATCCCATATTTCCAGAGTGACAGCGCAATTGGCACCGCGGTTAGTCCACCAGCTGCAGGCGGCGACGAAGCGGTACCCAGGGTGGAAGGCGCTCACCGACACTCCCTACTACAAGCCCTGGAGACACCCCGAACAGGTGCCCTCGTATAGGATATCGCTGGAGGATGTGAGTTACAGCTTTATAATATGACCCTCAATGTTTTGCCATATAAATTATTTCTAGTATCAATACAAGAAGTAGATAAAAACCTATTCTCAGGCCTAACGATTTGGAGAAGTTTGTAGGAGTTCGCGCGCACTGTGGCACGAGAATTTTATTTATTAGAAGATTGTAATACAGGGTGCAATTAAACCTTCCTGCCAATTTTGAATATATTGATCCTTGTTAAAAATTAAAGTACACGTATTTTTTTTTATAATCACTCAGTACTAAAATGTTGAGAAATAGCTTCCGAAAGTTATCCTAAAAAACACTACAATTAATGTACACTACGCGTCGCCCGCGCGTGACGTGCCCCCGCGCGCGCGCCTCGCCCCGCGTCACCCCCGATCATACCCACCGCCGCGAGTGAGCATTCTGCAACGATTTTAAATGGGATAAAATATGTCATTAACAAAAAAAATAACACCAATTTTTTTTGGTTAAATCAATTCTCCTAATGATACCTAAGCCCTGGAAAAAATTTGGCAGGAAGGTTTAATTTCACCCTGTAAAACGTCTTCATGATCCAGTGGTTTAGAGCGCGGCTCTTGACTCGGAGGTCGTGGGTGCGATGCCCGCGTTGGTACCATGTTATTTCCAAGTTTGGTTAGGACAATGCAGGCTGATCACTTGATCCATGCGTCGGATGGGCATGTAAAAAGTCGGCCCTGCGGCTGATTTCTCGCCCGTCGTATCGGTCGTCCGTCCCATGACTGGATTATATTATGAGAGTCAAGAAATAGAGAGTGTTCTTACGTACGCGCACACACCTGGGCACTATAAAATTACTGCTGCGTACCTGGCCTGGTTTCAATGAAACCGGCCACCGTCACGGAAACCATTGTGGAAGGTATTATTATTATTGAAACTACGGATGTATTTTATTTTTACTAGTTTACTAGCACTAATAAAGTATTAGATACTAATAAATCCACACTGCGTAATAGACGTAAAGCCTTATTAGTTATTACTAAATGTATTAGATCAAACAATCGCAGATGGAGAGTCTGGTAAAAACGTAACTAGACAAGATGAGTCAACCGGCTTCACACTAATTGACATTTCAATTTTGTTTAATGCTAAATTACACCTCCATTCGTCTCGTTTAGATGTAAGGTAACCCTAAGTTTCAAGTAAAAAAAATTAAAGTAACCAATATTTTATTCTCAAAGTTTTAAGCCTGTGTTATCGACAGCCCCACTCCTATAATATTCTTTCAAACAACTGACAAAACGTATTAAAAACTCGAATTTAAGTAATAACTTTCAATTGTACCGAAATCCGTGTTTATGTACCTCAGTCCCGAATTCCCGTTCAAACTTTTTCGATCAGAATTGTTTCAAAGTAGGTAAATCGTTCACGAAAATATTCCTAATTCCGATTCGCAATTGATGTAAGGTAATGTTTCGAATGCCACGTTTATTCTACGATTTTAATCAAAGAGGCCAAGTTCCTAAACCAAAGAGCAATGAGCAATTTAATATCATGCAAATAAATATATTCATAATTCGAATAAAAATAATGTTTATATTATGCAAATTATTGTTGTTGTTGGCATAAAGATTTTTCTTTATTTCTATTCAGTGTGTCGACCCCGATGCCCCGCCGCCTCCCACGGAACCGAAGCCGAACACGTCAAAATCAAAAATATCTTTCCACCATGAGAAGGAACCCGAAAACCACAGCGTAGAAGACCTTGGAGACATTTCTTCAGAATTCAGCGTGGAGGTAGAAGAATTAGCCGATCTAAACATCGACCCAGCTAAGAAGAAAGGTAAATTTTATAGGCTGGTGAAATCGATGAAGAATCGGCGAAAAAGTGTGCAGGTAGCTAAAAGCGCTGATAATCTAGATCTAGACGGTAAAGCGGTCGAGACTAAACCGGAACGTAAGAGATCGTTTAAGTTTACCAGAAGATTTAGTCTCAGTAGAGGAAGAGAAGATTAATTTGTGTATGATGTAAAATTGGTTTGATTCGGTACAAGTGGAAGAGTTTGGTCTGTTTTGGTATATACATTATATTAAGATTATTATAAGTTTTGGCACTATAATCCAATTTAAAATTGTAGTAAGGTCTAAAAACGTTTTATAAAAACCGATTGTTGTTTAGATTTCGTTAAGTTTAAGTACTGAGAATATTTTGACGTGATGTACTAAATGTTGATGCTCAAACGGGCGTAGTGATAGTAAGATTAAAATACATTTTAGAATTCTGAAATCAGGTATTGTAGTTGTTAATCTTAAAGGTTTGATAGAGATGGTGTTCCACTTTTTGAACTATTTTGAATAAGTTTTAAAAGTGGCACACAAGACCCTATCTGTACCTAATTTCAATCTAAATATTTTAATACTCAAAAAATTTAAGCAAAGTTTCCAGGTCGTTCTACCGTAGACATTTTCAAATCTAATTCTATTACCTTAGGTCTCAATTAATAAAGACATATTTTACTTAACTTGTGTTGTTTTCAGTTAATTATATGATAAGGATAATTATTATTTATGCTTGCGATTAATTATTGATGGAAGCAAATAAACAACTTTTAGAAAAAATCTGCATAATATTGATATTCGATATTTGCGAAAGTTTTTTGTAACCTTCAAAACCCTACGACTGAATTGACAATATTATATATCCGTACAAACATATCGAGTTTTTTCTTATCTAGTCATAGTTTGGGGATAAATACATTTTGTGATAAACTGATTACATGGTATCAACTATCGGGAGATTGTATGAATTGCTATTAGTGATACAGGCCATCAGTAATCTCTAAAAATAACTTTTAAAACTCATTTAAAACAAAAGCTTCAATTCCCTTTTAATTACGTCTTGTGTCTCAAAGTACGGTATTAAAACATCTACAAACATATAAATTATCTCACATTGAAATATTATTGTAAGTAGGTTATAAGTGTAAGGCATTAACAAAAAGTGTTACATTTGGAAAATTCTAGCAAATCCATTGTGATCCATGACAAATGGTTTTTACTATCGTCTAAATAATGTAGTGCTACAATCTACATGAAAAGATTAACAATGTAATGATAGGGTTTTTTGCGCATCCAGCTTGTTCCGTATTAGTTCAAGGTTTGTTCGTTTATTGGATTTCAAAAATTGTTCGTAGCCACATTCCGTAATAGCAGATTATAAATAAAAAAAAAATAATGTAAGTTATAAAAAACTATAGACGTACCTACGGTACGTAAGATAGAGGTAGGTGATATCAAGTACTTTGCCCAAACTTTGTTAACTTCCTGGAGTAATAAATCAACTGTCTTAGATCACAATAGTAATAAATTTATTATAGCTATTTAAGATCTTTGATAAGGAAAACAACAAAAATAATATTAAAAACACCTACTTGAAGGTGCAATAATAAAGGTTGCGTTCTATGATCTATCAGAAAATGACATAATCATTTATTTAAATAATCGGCCAAGTGCGTGTCGGACTCGCGCACGAAGGGTTCCGTACCGTTATAGAGCAAAAATAGGCCAAAAATTGTGTTTTTTGTATGGGAGCCCCCCTTAAATTTTTATTACTAAAGTACACATATTATATTTAAGGCCTTTGTGAAAATTTCAAGTGCCTACCTGTTGCCATTATTGATATCGAGCAAAAAAGGCCGAAAAAATCACGTTTGTTGCATGGCAGCCCCCTTTAAATATTAATATTATTTTGTTTTTAGTATATTTTGTTGTTATGGCGGCAACAGATATACATACTCTGTGAAAATTTCAACTCTCTAGCTATTACCGTTCTTGAGTTACAGCCTGGAGACAGACAGACGGACAGACGGACAGACGGACAGACATCGAAGTCTTAGTAATAGGGTCCCGTTTTTACCCTTTGGGTACGGAACCCTAAAAAGACTTCTTTATCAAAAACATAAGACTCTTAAAGTCACGCCAATTATAATATTATGAATTAATCTGATTTGTATATCTCCGTCTTTGCAGCAGTTGTTGAGACTCGAAAAAACAACTGTGTTTACTCTGTTTACTGTTATATACAGTCGGATTCAAATTTCCTTCCACATTTTGGCTTAATTATGTTTACTTTGTTTTGAGTTTGAATTTCCTTTTTACCTCTAACGAGGTACAAAACATTTTATAGGCTTTGATACGTTTACTATGTGCCTTTCTCTATCTTAGCATACAATCATTTACTATAATATTATGCCTGTAACATGTTTATAAGACGTATGGTTAAAATTTATTGTTCTAAATAAGCATTATTATTTAGGCTTATATTCCAAAATATTTACTGTCGGAAGAACATATACCGGTGCGAGAGCCGATTTTTATACTCTCTTGAAACATTCTGAATTGTTGCCTCTTACAACAAAATTGGGATTTGCTTCTAAATTATTAGGCTTTTGCTAAATCATGACCTACTTTCACCTCTAGTACTTAAAAGAAAATAGTTTCATGACATTTTAATAATCCGAATAAGTACCTAGTTCTTACGAGCATAATATTAAAAATAATGTTTTTGTTAATTTTATAAAACACTTAGGGCGTGTTTCACCAGTTCCTGATAAAGTGCCGAATAGGCTATTCACAACTTTTTTGACAGATTCTCCATACTCGATTTGTCAAGTTAATTGGTGGATAGCCTATTCGGTACTTAGGAAGTGGTGAAACTGGCCCTTAATCTACAAAAAAAATTAAAAGTAAAGTAGTATTGTTGTCATTAGATGTAAATTATTTTTTATGTATGGCTAGGTCACGTTTTGCTTTTAAATATAAGTAGATTTTAGGTAACACTGCTTGTAAGGAAGGTAATAACTATATTTATTTAATAACTGTTATGAATTATCATAAACCTTATAAAAAATCAAGTAGTTCGCTTTCTTTTTGACATAAGCATGAACGTAGAAAAAAAGGCGGACGGAGTCTTAATATACACAGCACTGTGTCTTCAGAGTCGGCCACACACATATTCTTACGCCTGTCAAATGGCCGGACTAGCGTAAGAATGTGTGCACTGTGCGTGCGGACCGTTTACATGCAGTCAGCTTGGCCGACTCTGAAGACAGTGCTGTGTATAATAAGACTCCGTCCACTTTTTTTTCTATGTTCATGTACCTAAGAAAACACGTTTTGTTGCAAGAGCGGCACTACTCTGCGCAACACAGCTGGAAATTCTTGTTCGTGTATCTTATTACATTAAGTAAACAAAGTTCAATTCTGAACCGCTACTGGGCGTGATTGGTCGCTAAGTGTCTAAACACACTAGACCGAAGTTACGCGGCGTAAATTACGTCCGCATGTCAAACGTATAGGAAATACGGACGGAACGCGACGGAACAGTGTGTCGTCGGCAATTTAAAATACATTGCGGGCGTAATCATGTGGAATTTACGCCGGCGTAATATCTTCGGCCTAGTGTGTTTATAAGACACTAAAGTTTGAAGCTTTGCAGCATGATTGTTTTCAGAATCTAGTATCTCTACGACATCTCTCTATTTAAGTATATTGGCTGTTATGGTATAGGTATTATGGGATTGTATAAGTAGATATATAATTATACGTAAGTAGATGTTGTTGCTTGGTTATGCTAAAATTGTGTGTCTTTATAGTTATTATAGTGTTTATATTATTATTTCAATATATATTATACAGTACGAAATAATACGAGTAATTAAATTGTTATGCGTATCTTAAGGTAAGAAACTCTTTACGCATAAAACCGATTAATACTATTAAGAAGCTGTGAGAAATGACGTAAGTTTGTATGCCAATATCGATTTTTATTCCTTGTCTCATGGTTCTGATTATAAGTTACTTCAAATCAGAAATAAGCGCAACAAAATTAAATAATGTTAGATTTCTATTTTATCAAAATAGTATATAATGATCCATATACAGGGTGTAAGAAAAATAAGTGATAATACTTTAGGGTGTGTACGTGTTCCTCGTAGAGAGTTCACTGTGAAGGTAGCAGCGCTGACAGATCAATTTTTTTTTCACTTTTGTATGGGAAAACTCGTAACGCTCGGGCCCTTGCCCATACAAAAGTAAAAAAAAATGATCTTTCAGCACTGCTATTTCACAGTGAACTCTCTACGAGAAACATGTACACACCCTAAGGTATTATCACTTATTTTTGTTACACCCTCTATATTAGGAGTTGGAAACTAGATGGACTCTAGCTTCTCTTCTTCTTATAGGCCGCGCACAATTTTAAGATCATGTTACGGCAAAAATGGAAAGGGAAGGTCCCTTTGACGGGGCGAGGAGTGAGCGGGGACACGATATTAGTAGACCTTAAGCAGACTGTTCGTTATTGGCTAATTGCGATATGTCATACTACACGTTATTACACGTGTGCATGCTACCTCCACTCTCAAGTTTTCTTGAGCAATCTTGGAGAAGTGTGCGGCCTGTATATTTACCTATTACTTGTATTAAAATCTATTGTATGGTACTAAAATGTCTCTCTGGTACTTCAGGGGGGTGAGCCAAAATGTTTTCGTTTTCGCTTCGTTATAGAATCGCCGATGAAAATGTATGGAATTGACATAAGCGTTCGTTAATATGACGTTGACGTTCGACTCGTCTTATGGCAATTCCATACATTTTCATCGGCGATTCTATAACGAAGCGAAAACGAAAAAGTTTCGGCTATAGGCCCTGTAGGTTTAAAAGTATAATATTATTATAGCTACAATAATATAAACTTCAATAATATATTATGTTTTTATAAAAGTTTTCTATACGTTTAACTCTACATTTCTCTTAGATATCGAAATGTCTAACTGCACTTAGGACCTGTTTCACCACTTCCTGATAAGTGCTGGATAGGCTATCCACCGCTTTACTTGACAGTTGACAGATAAAGTATGGAGAATCTGTCAAAAAGTTGTGGATAGCCTATCCGGCACTTTATCAGGAAGTGGTGAAACAGGCCCTTAATATTATAACATATCTGTTATACATTACGGATAGAGAATAATAATGTTATTAGAGACTTGGAATTGTAATGTTGAATGTTCAATTTGTTGATGACATTAGCGTACAAATATATTATGCAGAATTTGAGGTAGCCTTTTATTTTGACCTGTTTTAACATTACAAACTCGTCCTGATTTGATTTTTTATTTATTAACATAACATATTATCTAAATAAAATATAACTTAAAGGTGACTGACTGACATGGTGACCTATCAACGCACAGCCCAAACCACTGGACGGATCGAGCTGAAATTTGGCATGCAGGTAGATATTCATCCGTTAAGAAAGGATTTTGATAAATTTTAGCCTCTAAGGGAATAAAATAAGGGATGAAAGATTGTATTTATATACTAACTAAAGCTAGTTTGTTGTATAACCTTCCAAATGATACAGTCCGATGATTCTGCAGTTCTTCGATATACTAGAATATTGTTTACGCAGTAGGTATGTTCTGTATGCTCCTAAAAGAGCAGCAGTAAAACAAAGCTTTTTTTTTTTGATGCGCAGGGGAAACCCATCATGGTTGGGTATGTGCTCAGCACCCCGGGGGTATGTGAGACTTCTACTCACTAAAACCACATGCGGTTCGCCTTTAGCCGTATAAAGGAGGGATATTTGCCTAAGCGTTCCAAGGTAAGGGAACGCTTAGGCAAACTGAAGCGTTCCCCTCGGCGCCGGGACTGGCTAAGCCGGGGAGGTTCCCATCCTCTCCCGGAGCCCCGTTAGACGACAGTTAGGAGGTTCGCATAGCGACGCCTCCGCACTCCTGTCCTACGCCGGTGGAGCGGCAGAGAGGTGGGATCAGCAGCAAAACAAACCTCTGTAATGAAAAGCAGCAACATGTAACATGTAACAACTACAGTGGAAAATTACCACATACTTAATAGTGTTTACGAATATTCTCCAAAGTGCTTAAAGGTGCTGGATTTGCAGCTTTGTTTTGCTGGTTTGTTTTCCAGGTGCGTGATAACTTATTCCCGAAAAAAAGAGTCTCGGAATTCAATGGGAATATACAATGATATTATGTGTGGTAGAGATAATCTGTTGTAAGAATGGTAATATTACAACGATAGTAGGAGTAGATCCGCATCTGCCTAAGAATCAATTAGTCTGACAGTACTTTTTTTACAAAGCAGACGAGCCTACGGGTCAACTGATGGAAAGCAATTACCGTCGCCCATGGACACTCGCAACGTCAGAAGAGCTGCAGGTGCGTTGCCGACCTTAATACCTACATAATAATAATATAAGTGCTGCAACTCACGTCGCACATTGCACACTCTCAAGTCCTGTGCAAGCTTCCACTAATGTCACAAATGGACAAAACAAACACACACTACCTTGCTCTACTTTAAAGTAACACTGCACTGTGGAAGACACAATATTATTTTCAACGTCCTTGGACACAATATTAATATTGCGAATGAATACCTTGCAATCCAAAATTTGGGTACGCCGTATTTTTATAACATAATAGCTACTTACTATTTTTTTACAATTAGAACACACCTTGTAACTTATCTACTTTATCATCCAGATAATATATCTAGCTATACATAGAATTCACATTTTTTGATTCCAATATTTTTCCGGTCCTAAAGCCTTCATTAACGCAAGAACGACAGTTTTGAAATCATTCGTTACCCACTATATCCGCCCATTTATTTATTAAATTATTGCTACAGGAGATAAATTATTACATTGTGTATAATTTAAAGAATAATATTGTTTTTATTATTATTTACCAATTTATAGTTGTTTAGTGTTTATGTTAAAAACGAGAGACCGTATCAAAACCTTTTCGTCGCCCGCACATCATGACGTCATTATTCAAATCAGTGGACAGTGGACAGTGGACATTACAAAGGATTCTGGCGTAAATCTAATGCTGATTTGCTAGTCACTTGTTAGTTATACATTTTGAAAGGCGTGCTTTCAGTTGATCTGTGTGTGTGCCGAGGTAGGTACAGTGCCGTTATTTGTATGTAAATGGTTGGAAATGATAATAATTATTTATTATATTGAGTATTAATAAATAGAAACAATACTAGAATTTTCCAGGTATTTTCTAGAAAATTGTAGTATTATTTATATCTCACATAAAATCTTACACACAATTTTATATCCATTTTGAATAAATAATTTATTGAAAGCTTAGGTAGTGATTATTATCAAAGTTTAAAAAGTTTATTGGAAGTTCAAGTTACTCTTTCTAAAGAAGTGCCAGGTAAGAATTTTATTGAACACTTTCGTACTCAAGTAAAACAAATAGGAGATTGTGCTCTCAATTTTTGAATGGTTTTCTGAAACCTTTAAACAATTTCATGAAAATGGAAGCTTACCGCGTTTTGAATATTTCCTGTAAGCTCCTTACGTATTTTTCAGATGTCATCGCAAGCTAAAGATAAGTTGTTATTAGAAGTTGATGGCATTAAAATTGTTAAGGCGAATTCTGAGGGGGAACTAAAAGAGGATGAAGAGTTTCAGTGCAACCAAGTTACTTATGGTACAGGAGCCAATTACTTATTTAAAGGAACTGTTATGGTCTATAAAATCATCAATACTTATTACTTATTAGTTATTACGTATATCCTAAATGCAAAAGTGTGTCTGTCTGTTACCTCTTCAAGCCCAAACAGCTGAACTGATTTTGCTAAAATCTGGTATGGAGATACTTAGAGATACTTTGAGTCTATATAGGTACTTTTGCTGCCTGGAAAGGATGTAGGATACTTGTATTACGGAAAAATGTACGGTTCCCGCGCGATAAACTAATTTTGATCGAATTGAAAATTACGCTAATTTAAGGCTGGCCGCATATACGTTTTGCGTATGTGATTTCCGAATAAGAAACGCGCAAACCCGCTGGCTTGCATTTGAAACGTACATGCGGAATTCGTTCCACGTACGGCGAAAAACAAACCTGTGAATGCGAAATCTGAATGCAAAAATCCTAATTTCACGGAACTCCAATTACGAAAAATGAATTCGAAAATTGCATACAGAAAACGTGCGTTTGCGGCTAGCCTAAAACTCAAAACTATCCGACTACAAAGTTTTCATAGATTTCAATGCAACTAACTTTAAAACTTATCAATCTGTATTTAATTTTAACGTTTACTATTTCAAATATTTAATCCTTAACATTTCAGGTGACGCCATGTTCTCGTGTTTTGTGGTAGCCCCCCAGGTGGTGAGTGTGTGGAGGGGAACCTGGGGCATCATGGAGCTGAACGCTAAACTCTTCCCATACGCACAGATTTACATTTTGGGCATCGTTATACATATTTCATTTGCTTTAATTAAGTAAGTGCATATTATAAAATTTATATTCATATTATAAATTGCGAAAATGTGTCAGTTTGTCTGTTCACTACCACTTTAGACTAAATCAGCTAAACCGATTCTGATGCACGTGTGCAATGTAGACTGATTAAGTGCATGGTTAATGATAGATCCCGATTTTGGCAAAAATATTAGAACGCATTTCTTAAATTACTTTTTGGAAATGAATCTGGGTATCTGCCATAATATTTACTGGTTACATGTAGAATTTGTTTATGTTAGAGTCAGTAGAGTTCGGCCGTGTAAATTCAGAAGCTTGGCTCTACAATCTACATGAGATCTTATTTATTTTTCACAAGGTAAACTTCATGTGGTCGTTTCGGCAACATTTTACGTGAAATATTTTTGGTGGGATTCAGACTTTTAATTAAAAGTTATTCAAATGAATGGGTAAAATATTTTAGGACAGTATAAGGACTAAATATGACAAAGATTTTAAAATATAATAAGAAACTGAACTAATCTCCTACGCTGATACAAAAACGTGCATTACAATTTATAATTTATTTGCAAACATTGCATTTAACATGGCCGTGTTAATAAGTTTATCTTAATCCTCTACGTATCAGTGTCAAGTAGAAAGTCAATTCATACAGGTTCATTTACCTTTAGCGTGTGTTTTCAGGAAGTTTTTTTTTGAGATTATTAAGACATAAATTGTCTTAATAATCGCCTTAAAGACTTTGCAACAAAGAGATTAGGATTACTCAGAGTTTGGAACTTAGAAGTTCAATATTTAAACTACCTTCCTATATATTAATAGCTACCACGGAGCTAATACAAAGATAGCTACCATATACCTACTCTATCGCTATTCGCTACAACTCAGTTTGTAGCGCAGGAAAGGGAAACTACTTTTTCGCTTCCCGAAACTCAAAGTTATCTTTTCAAAGTTATCTTTTTATCAAGTTGGGACAAGATCGGTTCAGCGGCTTAAGAGTGAAGTTTGCTCTACACATTCATTATCTAAGAGTATGGATATTGGATATTTCTATTTTCTCGGGCCATTAGTACGAATTTATCATTAACATCGGATGAATTATCATCTGGTAAGTAGTTTCTAATGTACAACAATCACTATCAGAGAAGTTGATTCCTAGGCAGATGGGGGACCTACGTAGCTTGGTCGCGTTACGTCAAATCCAGCCGACAGATCACAACATTGAATTGACATGGTCCGACCAAATGACGTTGATCTGTCAACTGCCTAGGAATCAATTTCCTCGATGGTACCATCGAAGAAATTGATTCAGTTTACGGACCCACGTCATTTGGTCGGGTTACGTCAATTTAGAGTAAGTCACTATCCTGTCGGCTGGGTTTGATAAAACGCGACCGAAATAAGTAGGTCCGCCATCGACCTATGAATCAATTTCCTTGATAATACATAGAGTTTACAGATAATACATAAATTAAAATATCCATTATTTTTGACTTCACGGTAATGGATTAACAAAATCGTAGTTTCTATAACTAGCCAGCATATGGCCAGCATGTCAACAGTAGGCCTACTACGAAACTGTTTTGAGACTCAAACAATCGGACGAGAATGCCGCATCCTGCTCTAACAACGTCATTTCACGTTTGTTAGAGTTGGACGTGGCATTCTCGTCCGATTGTTTGAGTCTCAAAACAGTTTCATGGTACAACTTCTGAGTCTGCAAAGTGGAATAAATCTAAATCACGTTGAAGGGCAAGTGCGAACTGCAACAAAGCGGTTTCGGTGTTAATCCTATTATACTGTCACTACATAATATTAAGGCCGTTACAGACTATAATATATATTAATATACCGTACTAAACACACTGAGACCAGAAATATTATATTATAGCTGAGTGTGTGGTCACGTGAAAATTGTATAGAAATATGCCTAGCTATAAATATATTAATATATATTATAGCTAAGTCTGTGACGGCCTTTATGAGACCGTGCAATATTGTACGTGTAATGTGTATATTGCTACTATTCATTGTAGAGAGTAAGTTTACTTTTATTTTCAAACTTCAAAGAGGGTTTTTCCTAAGATCTTGAGTTGCTAGTTATACATGACTAAGGGATAGTATAGATACTCTTGAGCCATAATTCCTCTCGGTACAAAATAATAATTATTATTATACTGTCACTTTTCACACTCACGATCAATGCAGCGCAGCGATGCATTATGATTAATTATCAAGCAGCGTCATGCTATTTGTAATTTCAATTTTGTATTGATAAAATTGAAACGAACAACACTAACCTAACCTAACCTGACCCAGGTAGAGTCAGGCCGTTGCACTGAAATGCCCAGATAACATTTTTAGTTTTAAAAAAGTATTTAATAATACGAAACCTAGAAAATAGAAATCAAATAATAATAACATAATGTAGAATGTAATAACATTATGTAGAAATCTATGAGCAATTTATAACATTGATATTATTGTTCCAGATCTCAACTTTTAGCGCGTTCAAAGAGTAAGCCAGCGAACAATCGTGCGCGATGGCTGTACGAGCGTATCTTATCCCGGATTTACACATACATCTTCATACTCTCCAACATAATGCACTGGAGGGGAGGGTGGGGGCTCTTCGACGCTGCCGTCGTCGCTATTACACCAGATGATAAAGATCCACATAGGTAAGACTCTTGAAAGACTTTTTTGTGTATCAACCCACAAAAATTATATATCCATACTTCCATATGAGCTTGGAAGCTATAACTATAAATAATTTTAATTGGAAGCTATAACTACTAATATTATAAATGCGAAAGTGTGTCTATCTGTCTCTCCGTCTGTCTGTCTGTCTGTTACCTTTTCACGCCCTAACCGCTGAACCGATTTTGCTGAAATTTCGCATGGAGATACTTTGAGTCCCGGGAAAGGACATATTATGATACTTTTGTCCTGGAAAAATGCACGGTTCCCGCGCGATAAACGAGTTTTGGCGCAACGGAGTTGCGGGCTTCATCTACTTAGTTGAATATAAATGCGATCATGTTCTTTAGATCATTTGCCCGGCCGCACATTGTACGACATTTCTGATCAGAAACAGTTGAACGTCCGCGCTGTCTCTTACTTGTTGTACTGAGCCGAGTGATCTCGAACTCACCGGAAGGATATTTCGGATAATGTGCGGGGTGGCGATCCGGCGCAAATCAGATGTTTCTGATCAGAATTCGGACAATGTGCGGCCGGGCTTAGAACAAGACTGCATTCATAACTCGACACATTTTTTTTGTTATTTACACAAATGCTTAACACCATTTATGAGATGGCTTTAAAAATATTTTTTATGACTAATTATTGGACTGATATTTAGTGTTTTTTATTGAAATTGAGTAAACTTATTATCAATATGCCACAACGTGTCTATCTATCTGCCTGTCTGATAGCAGTCAACTTAGCTTAAAGGTAAAACCACGGAAGCTATTTGAATGTTTGGTTTCAAGTTAGTCTCTTTGAATGCTCGAAAAGTATTTGTCCTGGAAAATGTAGAGTTTTCGCGTTGTGTTTTGGGACATTTAGCAGGTTTTTTCTTTCATTTACCTGAATAATTAATAGACGTGTATGAAAGAACCAGCTAACATTTTAATAACATAAGGATAATTATTACTCATTTTTTAGGGTTCCGTACCCAAAGGGTAAAATCGTGACCCTATTACTAAGACTTCGTTGTCTGTCTGTCTGTCTCCAGGCTGTAACTCAAGAACCGCTATAGCTAGACTTCTGAAATTTTTACAGATTTTATAATATATCAGTTGCCGCTATAACAACAATTACTAAAAACAAAATAATATTATTAATATTTAACAATCGTGATTTTTTCGACCTCTTTTGCTCGATACCAATAATGGCAACAGGTAGGCACTTGAAATTTTCACAAAGGCCTTAAATATATGTGTACTTTATTAATGAATAATATTTAAATAAAATAAAAATTTAAGGGGGGGCTCCCATAAAAAAACACAATTTTTGGCCTATTTTTGCTCTATAACGGTACGGAACCCTTCGTGCGCGAGTTCGACTCACACTTGGCTGATTATTCCCTTATAATTTTAACAAACGTTGTAACTTACTATCATCTAGTTAATATATTATCTGGCTACACAAGCCATCCACAGTTTTTTGATTTCAAATCATTTTTCCAGCCTCCTCCATTCATTTATGCAAAAACGGCATTTTTAACTTACTTGCTTCTTCCACTGACGTCTTCAATTCATTATTGTCTTCTCTTTTCAGGCCTGTTGTAATCGCCGCTTTAGTAATATTTATCTACTTGGCTGCGACAATACTGCGTTCCTCTAAAAACATCCTCGCTTCTCCGTACTTTCTCGTGACAGATGGTAAAGAAGCTACATACATCTTCACAACGAGATTCCAAAGTAAAGTAAGTATCAAAAGTTAGTTATAAAATACCTGCATAGCCATTTACAGTATAAAGTATTACATATTATCTATTAGTAGATGAGAATTGAGTACTATCGAAAAAATTAACTAATAGGTCGAACAGTTACTTAGTTACCTATGTTATTTAATCGGGTTATATCATAATATGTCAATGCCACAAAACCCGACCAAATTAAGTACGTAGGTTGTTCATCTTCCTTTGAATTAATATATTAATGGTTTTGGACCAAAGACTTCTATTTAAACTGAGTTTAAATAGAAGTCTTTGTTTTGGACAGATAAATTTTTCAGAGTAAAATCACTTTACGGTAGTTTAAAGGGATCAATATACAGAGTGTAACAACAAAAATGAATGATAATACTATAGAGTGTGTATGTGTTCTTTGTAGAGAGTTGACTGTGAAAGTAGCAGCGTTGAAAGACCAAATTTTTTTTTCACTTTTGTATGGGGAAACTCGTGTCGCCCGCCGGGCCCATACAAAAGTAAAAAAAAAAATTAACACGTACACATCCTACAGTATTATCACTTATTTTTATTACACACTGTAATTCGAAGGAAAAACGCTTCATTAATTTTCATAGCTGTCGCCTTGTCCTTGGTAAATAGCCGCTAACATCCAGGAAGTGCGTACCTATCGATAATGACAGGATTCACTGACATCACAAAGAAGTCCAAGACTCTATTCGCCTCATAGATAATGGGAAGGTCAATGCCTGTAAATTATGAGGTCGAAAGTCGTGTGGAAACTTAAAAAAGATAATAATTAAATATAAGTAGGTAAGTAAAGGTGGGCACAAAAAGAACTTACATGGTCACAGGCAAAGACGAACAAGACCTCAATGCGTTTGGAATTACCTGTACCATAGAGTCCTGTACTCAGTGCCGGATTTATATTTTTATGAGTGCAGGCCACTTTATGGCCGCCGCCCCATGTACGAAATCTGCCGCCCCCGAGGATGCTACCGCTTCTAGGCCGCGGCCTATTCGGCCTATTTCTAAGTCCAGGGCTGCCAGTACTTATCTGTCATGTTCCGACATGGAGAGGATTCAAGAAACTAACGCACCTTATACATATTCGATGAAAGTTGATAGCTGGCAATTTTAAAGTCATTACTGTACACAATGGTAAAATTTTTTGGCAACCATTTACTTAATTATTAAACAACAATTTGACAACCTTTTTAAACCAGCTTATCATTGCTCTTGTCACAACATGCAATGTAATCACTAATCACAATGTAATAATTATTATTATTATTGTAAAACATTTTAAATAAGTTAAATGGTTAAACCTAAAGAGTTAAACCTACCGTTTCCTGGGGTGACTTAATGTTTTTCTAATATTTTCCTTTTAGGAAGTAGTAAATAGAAATAAAATTATAGCAGCACTTTATTAGTATTTTCATTAAATAATATTATGTAATAATAATTATAATATTATTAATACCATCTATGTGTAGGCTCTTATATGGCCAACAGCGTTAGTATGCATTGGTACGATATTTTTGATAATATAGGCAATAAAAGACTAGGCAATTTTTTTATATGTAATAGTTGCCTTTTTTATTATCTTCATAATTAAACACTTGACACACACATCACACATGCAATCATAAATTGAACCATCAATCGTACTAAGCCATTACATACAAGTTAATAGCTATACAACGTCATAACAATATCCGACGTTATCGGTTATGTATGCACTATGCAGGATTCCATACTTCCTATAACTAGATAAACTGTGCAAATACTTGATAAGTACTAGGAATCAGACATCTCTTGTAATAGCTTGTTAATTCTAGACAATAATATTATGACAGTACAAATTGTTGTATTCTGTAAGGACATCTAAACTATCTGTTCAAACAAATATTAAAAAAAAACTGCTCTACAAGGTATCCAACTCGAACTCGGTGGTGAGAGGAATATGGAAATACCACATATTTTCCTCGTACAGATTCGGATAGGAGCATGGCACAGTAATCTCACAATAAACAACGATAAAAAAAGTCTTTTATAATTGAACAGCGCACAATATTTTTACAACATTTGTAGAGATTCTAGCGAGATTAAGCGGTCCGCGGTATCTCCCGTCCTCGGCGCTGTATAAATAGTGGAGAAAGTACACGGCGCGACCGGCGAGGGAGCCATCCCGGCGGGACGTCAGTCGGCGCGGGACCCGAAGATAATACAATTATATACACGTAATGTGTAGTCGGTCTGAACCCGCAGCCGGGCACACTCGTCGATCAGATATGCGTGGAAGTACCGCGGGACTCGGCGGCGCGCTGCCCGGCGGGTCGCGGGCGCACTCGGCGCTGCTCGAGTTCGCCGACGTGGTGTTCGCGAGCGTGGTGGTCGCGCCCGCCGTCGTCACCTACTGGAAGTCGACGTGGTCGCTGCTGGACCTGTACGTGCTCACGTCAGACCCCGTGCTCAGCGCCGCTGCGTGCGCCGCCTTCGGCCTGTGCTGTGATCTGATATTCTGCGTGTTCCAAGCGAGGCTGACGGCCCGGCTGACGCCCGAGCGCGGCCGGCTGACGTACTACGTGGCGTCGCGGGCGTGCACGTACGTGGCGGGCGTCGCGTGCGTCGGCGCGTGGCGCGGCGTGTGGAACCTCCTCAACGAGTGCACCGGCGACAGCGCGAGGACGCTCATGTCGACGACGGCGGCGGCAACGCTGTCGCTGGCGGCGCTGCGCGCGCTGCGCAACATCTGCGCGGCGCCCTTTGCCGTCGCCGTCGACTCGCCGCAGGACTATTTCAATGTGCCCACTATGTTCCGAACGGTTAGTACGCCCCGTCGAAGTTTGTAAAATTAGGATCCGTATTGAGTGTCGGTCGCGGAGTGAGCTCGGTTTAAAAAACACAGGGAACGAATTACTCACGTCACGTGTGCTTAGTGCTCAGTTGGCGTCGAGATGAGTACGATGACAGCTTTTCGTCGGAGGCGCGGGTCGGGATGTGTCGGAAAGTTTCTCCGCCTCCTTTGTTTTGATCCCGGTCGCGCTGTTCGTTCGGCCAATAATAGTAATCCTCGGAGTTCTAGTCGATGCTTCCGTAAACTTGGAATACTGTGAGACGTCGTGAGTGATAAGAGTGAGACGCCTTAGTATTGCACGAGCTGCAGTATATCCGATTTAAATCCAGAACGTGATATACCGCACGCTCGGTCTTTGCGGAGTGCAGGTTAAGTATCTTAATCTTTTATGAAATTTTTATCGTCCTTATCAAAACTCTAAAACAAAATAACTTAAAAGATATAACAGATCGAACTTGCATTACAAAATAACGAACGATAACTTTAACTATATTATTTAATATTATGTTACCCCAAATGTGTTAAAATATCAAGAGATGCTGTAATTAATTACTTAAATAAACAAACCTAATAACACAATTAACAAAAATGATACTATTATCTCGACAAATTAAATCATGCTAATTGAAAATCAATAATTTGCAATATGTATTAAAAATATTGTCTGCTACGAAACGCTACGAAAAAATTGGTTACTTACTTGTCTATAAAATTAAAAAAAAAACGCGAAAAATCATTTACACACGCTCAACGGACTAAGAGTTAACAAGATCATCATGTTATTTTAAAAGTAAACATTATGATTGTTAAATATAATTTTGTATAATATTATCGGTACCGTTTCTTCAAAAATATAAAAAAAAATAACGATGTAGATGTACAAATGTACGTCTATAATCTATATATTATAGTAGATAGGTATATGTTTAAGGTTGTTGTTTCAATACTAATAATAGAAAACTGCTCGCTAAGTGCTTTTTAAAGTCTATGCTATAAAACATGAAGATGTGTAAATCGTGTAAACTCCTACTTAACTTATCTCTGACGATAATAAAATACACAACCACATGCATGATCGAAATCTGAAGCATATTTTTAACGAGAGAAAGGTCTTTAATCTCTACAATAATAGACGCCTATCAAAAGGCAAATAAAGGACTCGGATATATAAAAATTGTTACATACAAGACTATTCACACAGTTTCGAGCTCTATACGTTTGCGTTTACCTGTGTTCGTCTGTCTGGTTCTGTCTGAGGCCGGAACGATAGGACCGTCTCGATGCGGTCTGTGAATCGTCACCGTATTTGCAAGAGGGATTTGTACTATTCCTTCGTCGATATTATGAAAATTAGACCGGCCGATTTGAACATTCCGTATTGAATTTTGAATCCCCAACTGACCTGAGAGTTCTAAGTAAAGAATTTAAGAAGCTTTTTTATCATCAGTCTCGATGAAACGGTTTTTGAAAGTACCTAATTTTAAATATCTCCCGCATCAGATGACTACGGCGTAGTACTGCTACGAAGTGTTTCGACTTCGCTAAACTTCTGGAAAACTCTCGAAGGAGGTAGTTTGCTCAGTATTATTTTTTTATTATTTTTGTCCTTTAATTGTAAAAAAAAATAATGAAATATTTTTATAATATTTAAAACAAATAGCAAAAGCTTAATATTAATTAATTTAATAATTTTTAACCTAAATAATAACGTAAAGTCATAATAATTAAATTATTGTAATTCAATTGACGTAATGCATAGTTTATATAAAAATTAACGTCTCTGATAATACGAGCTTACTACCTTAACGTCTTTGAATCATACCAATAATATGATACTGTGATAATGTAGCTCCTATTCAAAACTAAATTATAATACGACGACTAAAACATTACAAATTTACGCAGGAATACTGAATTGAAATCCTAATCAAGACCGATCATGTTGGATAAAAAGGAGGTTCTGCATCGTCTCCGAAGCGAGCAGTTCCTGGAGCAAGCTGACGTGTTCCTGACGATGTTCATAGTCGGACCGCTGTCGATCATATTCTGGAAGGCCACATGGAGTTTGATGGATCTGTATATTTACCCGGAGCAGCCATACTGGAGCGCTTACTTCACCATCGCTCTCGGCATCATACCGGGCCTCGCTCTATGCCTGATCCAGGACTACTGCGACCGAAAACTGACTCCGAAGACCATGGGAAAGTTCTACTACTTTCTACTCACGAGATCGTACACTTACTTGGGTGGTGTTATTAACGTGGCGGCTTTTCGCGGTGTGTGGAATCTTCTAGACCTCATGATAGAAGATTCTCAGTCCATCCTGTTTTCGACCTTTGTGTCGACCGTCGCGATAATGTACATAAAGGCTCTGAGGAATGTTATATCGCCGCCATTTTGTTTGATTGTGGATTCATCGGATGATTATTTCGAGGCACCAACGTACTTTCAAACGGTAGGTAATTACGTAGAAAAAATCGCTTACAATTTTTGAGTGTTAAATGGCTAAGATAAAGGCCGCATAGGTTATGTTTAATTATAGAGGTCCTGCCAAATACGTTTGTCATGTAAAAATAGCCTAGATAGAACATAAGCGCACGATTCCTGTTTAATTACTGTAGAGACTCTACGAAACACGTTTGTCATGTGAAATAGCTATTTGATGAACGACCTAAAAGTATTCAGTTGCACTAAGCCTAATCCTACTCTTGTGTTTTTGTTATATATTGTATAGTTATAAAATGGACGCTGTTACGAATTTGTGTACTAACCAAAAATACCGTATGTATCGAGGTAATTGAATGTAGTTATGTTCCCCAGATCATTTAGAACAAGAATGCATTCATGATTCAAAATTTAACAAAAAAAAAGTTTTGTGGGTTAGTACACAAATGCGATCAAATAGATACATGGTCTATTGGCCGTTCCCTATATTCAATCTATCTCTAGTTTGACATATAACCGATCGCAGCTGACATAGAATTGACATAAAATATATGGAGCTAATGTCTAATGTGAGCTATTCCTATCTCAAGTAAGAGATAGATCAAATATTGGGAACGGCCGTATATGGATTTTATGCATTATGTCAATTTTCAGTCTAACCTTAATTGTCTTTCCGGACAATAACGGTGAAAATGCAGCTAATATTATTATTACTCCTAATTAAAATTGTTATTTTCAACCACCAAAGAAGACAAAATAATAAGCGGGGGGTGCCACTACATCGCTATAGAAGCCAAAAACTCTGGAACGAACTGTCATCAACAGTATTTCCGGACCTATACGACCTGCAAACCTTCAAGAAGAGAGCGTATTCCCTCTTAAAAGGCCGGCAACGCACCTGCAGCTCTTCTGATGTTGCGAGTGTCCATGGACAACGGTAGTTGCTTACCATCAGGCGACCCGTTTGCTCGTTTGCCCCCTTGTCGTTGCAGGTCGTATAGGTCCGGAAATACTGCTGGAGACAGATGTTTGTGAGCTCGACAAGTCCTTTCCTATATCTTCCTAACTACTGCTTGTGAGCTACAAGTAAAGGATTTTCTATTGTTTTCTATTGATAGTCGAAATTACAGTACACGAATTTCTTTACAGAGCAGCAGAGAGACAGCACTGTACATCCTGGATTGCGTGTTCTCGGTGACGGTAGTGGGCTCGCTGGTGGTGTTCGTGTGGCGAGGCTCCTGGGCGCTGCTGGATATCTTCTTGTACCCTAACGATGTTGTCAAGTCATGCTGGACCTCTTTGGTGAGTATAAATCTGCAGCCTTACCCCCGAAACTGACACGATCTTAATTTACTAGTCTGATTAGTTTCAAATTGAGCCGCAGAACGCTCGCGCGCTGATGTAGCTATTAGGAGTGGGAAAAACCAACCCTCGAGATCGAATTAGTTCCAAATTGAATTTGCGCTAGTATTATATATGTCGGAAGTAGCAAAAGCTTTGAGATTGAACTGATTCGATTCTGATTCTGTCGGGAGCAAGGCCGCACGATTGTGGAGGTATTGAGATTCACCAATAATTGCCCATGACCGATGTATTGTGCTAGCTGTATCTTCGCAATCTTGGTTACCATAGTGGTCCAATGTGAAGAGAAGCCTTTAATTTTGTTTGTGACATGTGGTACGACATTTTGTTACGATATTTACATGCATCTGTTTATTCAGGTTATTGATCTATCATTGTTAGGCTTTATAATCACTTATTAACATGCTAGATTTTTTATTATTAGGCTATTTTAAAACGATATAACAAATAATAAAAAATCTAAGCTAAATAAAGAGCTTTATACATACATATTATACAATGCCTAATAATCCCAGTATCTGATTAAAGTGGGTAATTTATCTACACGTTAGAACTAATACAAAAAACAAATACAAAAAAAACAAACAAAAAAACACGCTTTAGCTAATACGCCATCTTAGATGTCCGCCATATTGGATTTCAGTCACGTGACTATTTTTTCGTATTCCTGACAGCAAATCCTTTCATTTGATACCCATATCATAGGGGTGCATTTGAAATAGCCTGCCCGCCATCTTGGGGAGGCTGCCATAATTATTGGATTTGTAATGACGTTTCTTAGCTAGTCATGTATAATTATTGTCATCAGAACTCAGAGCGTGTGCAAAATTTCATCGTAATGGGAAGTGGGTCAAATTAAGATTCCAAAATTTCTTACATAAGTACATAGCTAATAATACAAGTGAAGCTAATAATAGTTATCAACGCGGTGGAAAAATGCTTAACTATTTAATAGATTAGCATTTTTCCACCGCGTTTTAACTATTTCATAAATCATAGATTAACAGCTAACAACGAAATAATAGCAGAAACTGTTTGTTAGCCAAAAAATATAGTAGGTAAGTACATAATATGCTTCTGTAGCAAGTTTAATCCAAACACATTAGGTAAAGTAATGACCACTTATCAAAACAAAGGTTTATAGAGCCGACTGAAAAACGAACGTGCGTGAATACTCAACACTTCAGTGTTCAGTCATGCGTAGGTCAGGGATGTACCTTGTAGGCCTATTAGATAAAAATAGCTATAATACCTAAGTAAACATGGTTATGTGGAAGTAAATAATGTTACGCCGCGAACAATGGTGTGGGTTATGTGTTTATCTCTTCTATTTACCTAATTATACTTACTTTAAGATTATAGCATATAACTGTTATTTGTTCCAATAAAGAAAAATAAAATAAAAATAAATATTTTTCTCGCGTTATTATTATTGTAGACAAATTAGTTTCATCCTATTGTCTGTAAGTTATTATTTAAAGACACCACGCTGAAATTTATTTACGCTCGAGAATCGTAGATATAGCCACAAATTATTAACTATCCTTTGTCCTTTCCCGGGACTCAATGTACCTCTATAATAAATTTAACGCCTCCGTAGTCCAGTGGTTTAGAGCGTGGCTCTTGACTCGGAGGTCGTGGGTTCGATTCCCGCGTTGGAAACATGTTATTTCCATTTAGGTGTGATGAAGTAACAGACTGACAGCCACTTTTGTATTTAATATTGCTACCTAACACATCAAACATTGAACCAAAGAAGCTAATAACGATCTATCTTGTGACTCAGATAAATAAAAAGGATACCATAAAAATAAAATAAAAGCATCAAATCGTAGCAACCTTCGTAGCTTCGTAGCATTTAATCCCATGGGCCATGACTAAGTCTATCAATAACACCTTTTAAAAATGGCTGTGACATACGGACGAACAGATAGACATGACGAATCATGGGTTCCGTTTTTTGCCATTTGGCTACGGAACCCTAAAAACATCTTTAATAAATAAAACTTATCATACATTCATTACTACTACTCGTAGCTTTGTAGCGTTAATTCTTAACCACTACCAGTGATTAAAAAATATGAAAAAATCTCTGGGTCTAATGTGTGTTATTTTCCGCATATGGGTCATGTATCAGTACAGTCAGTGACCACTTACGGCGCGCAATTGGCTCTTCCTCCGTCCCCGGGCCTCCACTCCGTCACTACTAACCGACATACACGCTCTTGGGCCCATTACCACGTCTTTGATTTAGCTAACGTGTTGGGAAAACTACGATTAATGAAAGTTAAAACCAAACCCTTAAGCCTTTACATACTTTGAACTTTGCGTATAGGAATATAATTATAAACTTAAACAACTCTAAAATATGGTATACGCTCAATTATTACCACATACTACAGAGTACAGAATTTTTTATTATTGTTTTAAAGGCAGCCTAGTATTTTAGAACAAAAATTCAAGGTGTCAATTATTATAGGGTGACTGCTAACGGTAGTCATGATGGTATGGTACAAAGCGGTATTTTGTTACGACCCAGTGTATGGTAGAAGACCATCTCCGGTTTGCTTTGCTTCTTTCTTGTATAGTTTGTTAGAAATTTAGATCCTATAATGATTGCAAATCACAACAAATCTATTCCTAATACGTATGTCGCGTCGGTTGAATTAAAACTTATTCAGCATCGCACGGATGGCTATTATAAACTTTCTTGAACACGGTAATCAAGTAATCATAGTAAAATGAGTGTGCATCTAAAAATAGCGTTATTATCTAATTGTGGTGTTTAAGGATCAGAGTTGATGAGGTAAATACTCCTGGAGTCCGGTTTCCCTCCACGGTCCACCCACATTTCAATGTCGCGATATTGAACGTGAACATTCTGTTAAACAGATAATAGACTTTATTGTTATTGTCATTGCCATGGGAATGAGCAAGATCTTGCCTTCTGCCAGTAGTCTAACTTCTAACATGGCTAGAAAGAAATACAAATAATATTCTGCCAGTACTCTTAGCATGACCACAATAATATTATCATTGTCATGGGAATTAACAGCATCTTGCTCATGTTTCGCCAAGTTTCTGCTTAAAGGCATTTTTCACTTTATGCCCAGACGGATTGTTATTTTTATTTTATTTTTATTTATTTATTTATTTATTATATCACACTTATAATAATTCAGTTACAATGTTATGATTGCCTCTAGATTGCCACCATGTTTGTAAAGTTTTAACATACGCCATGGGCACTTATTATTGCCCACAAATGGGGTATTCGTGGGCAATAATAAGTGTCCATTCCATTCTACACATTCGTAAAAGTTTTATAGCCGGTCATTTTGACATTTGCCTACGCAGCACGTGATAGAGCAGTCTTATCTTATTAGGATTTAGGAACAATATAGGCAAAAACTTATGATTTCCGTACTTAAAATGTAAATACCAGTAGGTATATCACAAAGCCAAGCCAAATTTAAACTATACTAAAGATTTTGACGGAGACATAATACTTAAGTATGTTTTATAAGACAATTTTTCTTAAGCCCCTATAATGTTTGCTAGGACTTTATAGAGGTAGAATTTATATTCTATTTCTATAATATAGTCCTAGAATATTGTTTTATGAATTCTGCAGACTATATTATATAGTATTCTGCAGGTACTTCAATACAGTACTTATCGAGTATTCACTGAAGCTTGTGTCAATTTTGTTGCATTGCACGTAATGTTCAAAATATTTACACAAGACGCTACAAGAAAGTCACATATTGTTGTTATTGTTATTATTTAGATGTACTTATAGTATGTTGTACTTAGACTTATCTTATGTGTTTTATACGGAAGCAAATTTAGAGCCATAGACAGTAGAATATCATCAAACGAAAGTCGAAACAATACTGCAATTTTTCGTTAATTTGCTTACATTTGAATTAGTATTAGTATCTAAGTTTAACATAAACAAAAATCTAAACAATACAGTTGCATTTAATTATAATTATAGGTCATAGGGAAACAAACAATTTGTAGGTAGAGCTATGAAGAGACATATCGCACCCTCAGAATTATAGTGACCTAATCCAAAAATTTAGGATTTTGACTTATAGTCATAGAAAGGCTTAAAAAAGTCATGCCCGTCGACCTTTATTAAAAGATAGGCCTATTTCTGTGCGAACAGGGCGCAACGTGTATTTCGGTCTCTTTCATCGCGTCCCTTCCCCCGCGTGCGTTAAGTTTGAGAGCGACGTAAGCAGTGAAGTGCCGCGAGTGCTTGATGTAGTTTGCTGCGTGTTTATTAATGTAAAGATCTAACTCGTATTACGTCGAAACAATACCAAAAATAAGGTAAGTGGTTGTACTTATTTTTAATAAAGTGAAAACCTATTGCGTGTTGTGTCTAGTTTATACCGAAAATTATCACATTAACTTTGTCGTATTAGTGTTTGAGACACTCTCAAACTAAAAAAATACACAATTAGTAGACCCAACAGCTAGTTAGTCTTTATTGTATTAAGTAATATTTAAAATGTGTGTATTTTTTATTAAAATGTCTCTTTTGTAATAAATGCGAATGGCATAGCCCTGACTTTTTGTGAAATAAGTCCATCTTGGTACTAAATGTTTGCTATTCGGATGACTTACTACAATACAACACTTACAAATAATTTTTAAATTCTATTTATTTCAAGGTTTTAGGTACATTCTTCCGAACTAGAAAAAAATGAAGAGGAGGGCAGATTATATTTTAGAAAAAAATCTGTGTCAATCGGGTAAGATTACTAAAACTTAAAAGTTAATTGGTCTATGTTAACGTTTACGTACACCTGTTTAAATTGAAATTTTTTGTTTGCAGGAAAAACTTGCTGGTAACAATAGACCTTTGATTGTAAAAACATCGACAAAAAGTGAAGATAAATCCGTTGAAGCTCATAATTATTATAGATGATGTATTAGAAAAGTATGATCCTGTTATGTGCTAAATTAAATTAAAGGCCATGTTTTGTAATTATAACCCATTTTTATTTTCAGAACGATATCAATAAAGAAAACGTATCATTACTTTCGTATGAAATTACCAATATAGATATTATTTCAAATCCAATGTGCCAAAATTTTTCTTAGGTAAGCTATCATCATTATGTATATGTGTAGAATTATATGCAATTGTAATTTTCAGAGTCCTTCGATAATTCGAAACTCTCCTTACAAATATCTTCCAAATACTAGTCCAGTATTTGGAAGATATTTGTAAGGAGAGTTTCGATAGGACTATTCCATGTGAACCGACTGAGGTAAGTTAAGAAAACAATAATTATATTTAATTGACTAAAATTAATTTTTTGCTATTTATTTCATCTCAAGTAGTAAGAAGCATGCATATAATTTACATTTCAGGTACAATTGACAAACGAAATCGTATGTTCTTTAGAAATGGAACCGGAAGTTGAAAAGCAACAATCCAAGATATCATCCGATTCGTCATCTTCAAGCATCAGTTGTTCTTCTGGATCCAGTAGATCTTCATCCTCTTCCAGCTCTTCTGATATAGTTAACAGGACAAATCCCGATATCGATAGACCTACTACTGCTAAGATAATGAACGAAAATGCACGCACAGCTAAAAAGTATTACCATGTGTCACTCATAAACTCAAATAAAAGCGATGTGGATCTCAGCGACTCAGACCCAACGTATACTACGCATAGATTTCGGTCTTGACTTAGAAAATCTGTCATCACACTCTAGCTCATCATCTTCTACCCATGAGGATAGGTCTGTGTCTGAAACAAAAAAAAATACCCAAAAAACGTCAAAGAAATCCATCACAATGGAAACAAAATATGGCTAAGATGTAGAGGAATACTGGAAAAGTTTACGTTTCAAGTACTAATAAAAAAACAGTGCCTGCACGATCTGTTAAGGGCCCCTGTAAATGCAAACTAAAATGTCCCGAAAATGTGATTGATACCGACAGAAATAAACTGTTTCAAAAATATTGGTCTATAGGTAATATTGAATTACAGAGAGCTTACATAAGATCTTGTATGATGGAAATTAAGCCTAGATATAAATACAAAAACGCTGATGCCTGATAGACCCCGATAACCTAAAAACGAATTTTTTTCACGCTTAATGACATAAAGATCCGTATTTGTAAAACCTTCTTCATGAATACACTAGATATTTGCGATCGTTAAATTAGAACAGCAAAACAGAAAACAGGCTCACAAGGTTTCATAACTAAAGACATAAGAGGAAAGAACTGTTGCTGTTCTAATGTAACGATCGCAAGTATCTAGTGTATTCAAGAAGAAGGTTGTTAGGTAATCGGGGTCTATCAGCGTTTGAATATTTATATCTAGGCTTAATTTCCATCATACAAGATCTTATGTAAGCTCTCTGTAATTCAATATTACCTATAGACCAATATTTTTGAAACAGTTTATTTCTGTCGGTATCAATCACATTTTCGGGACATTTTAGTTTGCATTTACAGGGGCTCTTAACAGATCCTGCAGGCACTGTTTTTTAGTAGTACTTGAAACGTAAACTTTTCCAGTATTCCTCAACATCTTAGCCATATTTTGTTTCCATTGTGATGAATTTCTTTGACGTTTTTTGGGTATCTTTTTTGTTTCAGACACAGACCTATCCTCATGGGTAGAAGATGATGAGCTAGAGTGTGATGACTTAGATTTTATAAGTCAAGACAGAGATCTATGCGTAGTATACGTTGGGTCTGAGTCGCTGAGATCCACATCGCTTTCATTTGAGTTTATGGGTGACCATAGTAATACTTTTTAGCTGTGCGTGCATTTTCGTTCGTTATCTTAGAAGTAAGAGCTGAAAGAGGATGAAGATCTACTGGATCCAGAAGAACAACTGATGCTAGAAGATGACGAATCGGATGATATCTTGGATTACACACAGGCAAAGTGGCTCAGAAGGCTGACTAAAACCAAAAGTAGGTGTTTCTAAAATAGGCATTTACAGTGTAACAATTTCATTTTTACTTTTAGTTTATTGTATAATAAATATTTTAATTAAAAATTATTAATAAACAAGAATTTTATTTTTTAAATAGTATAGAATTCCCCTGATGATTCCCCTAACTGTTGATAAAATTAAGGTCTATAGAGACTATTTAATAATTGAAACGATATTTTGAATAATTATTCAGAATAAGAAAGACCTAATAAAGAATTGGTCTTTTTAAAAATATATAGATTTAGACCAGTAAAGACCTAAAAAGCCACACTTTTACATAAAGTTAAATAATTAAATAAAATAAAATTAATTGGACCTATTTTTCTTTATAATGTGTAGATCAATAACCAAATTATGATATGCAACTTTTAAAACCGATCTCTTAGAGTAAAATTTCTAGATAACATCCATTTTATACAAAGTGTCGTGACATACGAAACTTTCTTGTCTGATTCCCAAAAATTTGGTTTTTTGGATTAGGTCACTATAATTCTGAGGGTGCGATATATAGCTCTACCTATACAATTCCAAACAATATGATCATCTAAAAGAAATAATTAATTTAATCTAAAATAATTATAAAAGAGACCTTAATTATTTTTATATTTAATTAATTTACAAAAATTCAAGATGATAATTTTGTTTGGAATTGTATGAATGTTACGATCACGTGATAAACATTACATAGAAGCTTTCCATACGTCATACTAACGTAGTCTCATTACCGTATCATTATACACACGTCGTTTTAACTGGTCCTTTCCATTATTATACAAATAAGATATATTTATACTGTTTATTGCGTAAATATAATTAACGGTTTATGGTTATGAACTATCTAAATTCTTATTTAACCAACTTCGCGATAAGGAGGATGAGTTTGCGCAAGATTCACTTAAGGCGCCACTGTGCAAATAAACAGTGCGACAAAATAACTCTTTTATCTTATAAAAGTTAAAAATATTAATCTTTTACAGTACTCTAGTGTGTAAATAAAACTACGCTGTGTATATAGTTAAAATAAAATAATGTAGAGTACCTTAGCAGTTAGCACTTATTGTTTCACAAATCCAGCTTTAACCCAAAAGCAGTAAATTCAGCAACAATCACCACTGATTATATCACCTTGCTCGGTCGGAAGATCTTTGCTTTGCAACCTCCACGCATATTCCTACACACTTTTAGTGTACTCTACTAACAATGTTATCCAATATCCATTACCTCCAGATCGTGGGCTACGCGCTAGTAGTGCTGACGTTCGCGGTACAGGCGCCCATGCGGTGGGCGGTGGCGCGGCTGCAGGGGGCGCCGCGGCTCCTCATAGCTGACGTCTACCACCTCGTATCCTTCTTCGCCACTGTCAACGTGTGGCGAGGGGTATGGGGACTACTGGACGTGTATTTCTTCCCAGGTGAGGTTTATGTAACTTTTAAGGATATATCGCCAACCAACATCGATCATTCTAATCCCTTACGATCAACAATGATCGTTGCTTCTCTAGAGTAGCTGTCGCGTCTTTGTACCATCGAGGAAATTGATTCCTATGCAGATGGCGGACCTACGTCGTTAGGTCGGCATTATGTCAATTCAATGTTAGCTGTGATCGGTCGGATGCGTTTGACAGTTGACTTAACGCGTCCAAATTAACTTAGGTCCGCCATTTGCCTATTTCTCTGATAGTACAAGGAAACAAAAATTAAAATGAACTCTACATATTTTAGCTCCGTAATAACTGCTTAGTCCGATTTAAAATAATAACAACCTACATAATATTATTTTAAAGTGTTCGTTTATTGGATAAATCTTCTTTCGAAAGTTCAAAAGTTCAAAATCACTATCATTCCTTTTGGCTTTGCCTTAGTCCGATACGAAATGTATATTCTACTTTTAACTTAATTTTCGTAAATTCAAACAAGGCTTCTTAAATAGTAGATTATACAATTTGAAATAATAATAGAATAATAATAGATTAGAGAATTGAAAATGAATATGATTAAAAAGTATTGAACATAAATACTTACTTTACTTTTCCAGACACCCCAAAACTGAGCAACTGGTGTTCGCACATCGTGAGCCTCGCCCTGCTCATCCTCCTCAACTGCTCCAACTCGATCCTGGTGCGGGGGGTCTACATCGACGCCGAGGAACCCAACGGCGACTGCGTGGTCTTCCCCTGTCACTATCTAAGGCTCTACTTCCACAAGGAGAAGGTCAAAAAGCGACTCAAGCAAGCCGCAGACGCCACTCGGGCGGAGGAAGCCAGCGTGCCCTTACAGACCCCGGAAGACAAAGTCTAGCGATGCGCGCTCGACTAAGGCTGGTTTCAGACTACGCTATAATATAATAGCATATAGTATATAGCTCATGGCACAAGAATATCGCGCACCATACATAGCGTATAGCAAGCCATATAGTACAGTACAGTGTGAACGTGTCCATAACAATATATGGTGCGCGATATTCTTGTGCTATGAGCTATATCATACTATATGCTATTATATTATAGCGTAGTCTGAAACCAGCTTAATAATGCACGGTTCCTGAGGGTTATTGACGGGAGGACTTTTGCTCGATTAACGTCAAAAGCCTCAAAAATTGGGCATAAGCTAACGGAGTACTATTTTTGTTATACGACCTACTTTTATTGGCTCAATCTTTCCAAATTATATTTCCCGTACCTTCTATGTACATAGCTGTAGATTTCACATAATACATTGTTAAGCATATAGCTGTACTATTATTTTGTAAATAGTTTAAGTGTTAGATAGGAATGTCTAGTAATTATTTCGTCTGACACTTCTATGATTCTTCAAGCAAATGTTAATCCAAAGCTTTCGGAGCTTTATTATGCTAGTCATTTAATCAAATTAAAGTGGTATAAAACTAACTTAACACCTTAAAAGAAATAACATTCCTTTATCCTCTTTAACTTCTATTCTTTTCGTAAAGAACGATTTGACAAAAATCAGGTAGGTGGTACCTATACAGGGATGTAACAAAAATAAGTGATAATACTTTAGGGTGTGTACGTGTTCCTTGTGTTGCGAACTTTCTACAAGGAACACGTACACATCTTAAATTATTATCACTTATTTTTGTTACACCCTGTATAGTTAGTTAAAAGTTAAAGTTGATTTAATTGTTAAAGATGATTCTTGTGCAAGTTTGAGTAGTTGCGATTAAAAAGATATGATAATAATATACCTAATCCATGAGCACAAACTTTATATTTGCCTTGTAAATGAAATCTTTCGAGAATATCTGATGACTTATCAAGAAACTTCGACAAATTATATACTGTGCCTACTAGCTATAATAAATAAATTATTACGTATCATAAAAATGCATTAAGTATTTGAGTGGCATTTACATAATATAAATTTATGCTTCTGCTCTTTCAAGTTATATATTTAAATAACATTGTGAATGTCTCATAAAAATAATTAATTAATTTTATCAGTGCGGTTGACTCTGCATTTCAAGTCCCTGCGCGCTGTAAATGTTAGAGCAGTCACTCATTTCCTATGGATCGTTTGTATAAAATATAGTTACATTCTTTGTTTTTGTATGGAACTGAGAGGTGATGTATGAAGAACTACTTTTAGTAAGCAGTATAATATTTAACCGTATAGCTGAGCTGTACTGATACTTTTGTAAAACCAACATATACGTAAAACCTTAATTTTATATTAATAAGGTACCTTAATATAATTATTAATGCTAAGAAAATGTATTTCATACTTCGAAAACATTCCAGGAATTGTATAAATTAGGACTTAAGTTTATGTACATAGAGTATTACGAGTAAAAGATTAAATCAATAAATAGATTTACGAATTTAGTTGTAGTTTTACTTAAACTGATTTCTTAAAATAAAAATGATTTTAGGAAGTGGCTTATAACTATAACCAGAGTTTAAATATAATAATTGCTCTACTGAATGTTGCTGATTAAGTAACTCAAGATGCTGGATATTGTTAAATTTTGCTGTCGGATTTCCTATGTAAAATTAAATATAATAATCATTGGAAAAAAGTTACATGAGGATCGCAAGTGACATGGCAGATTTTAGTATGTTTTGGTTTCGTGTCATACAAAATATTTATTTTGTAAAAGTGATAGTTTAAAAACAACTCCCGATTCCCAAAACTCTATACACAAAAATAATTTCCCAGCACTAAGCAGCCTGATGATGATGAAATACTCTTGATTATGTCAGCTTTAAAACAAAAATACTAGATCAAAATCCGTCCATCCATATTTGAATGCTACAATGCCACGGACATACATAATATAACAAACATAACATTACTCTTTTTTCGTGGGAGGTTAGATATCGTAAACATCTCGAAGAGGAACTCTGCAATATCCACCTACTAAGGTACTGAGTTGAGTCAGTTATCAGTAAATATTATATTGAAACCGACCAGCAGAACTAAAATAAAATATAGAATAGGATACGGATGGACCATTTTAAAGTTACTTTTGTTATTTGTAGCAAATAACAAATTCATTATTATTTTTTTCCAATTCGTATTATTAATATCTTGATAAAAAGCTACTTTCTACGTAAGTACTTACGCAATCATCCCAAAAATGATTTTTCTGATCGTCATTCCAAAGTAATAAATCATAAAACTGTTGATAGATTTACAGTATATTTTCAGAAGCGTATACTAAAGTCGTGGTAGTCGAGCCGTGACAAATATTGCCAGTTGGTGAGGTCGCACTTCTCGATCTTGCAGCCAGGGGAGCCGGTCGTGCTGAGCCAGTCTATCCTGAAAATTACAAAAACATAAGAATTAAATTATTATCATTTACGTTACGTCATCTAATAATAATATCTATGGACGCTTCACACCACGTTGGTCTGGCCCCGTGCTGAGTACCTGAAGGATTTGTGTCACAGGTACCAGACAACGGAAATATATTTAAGGTGACGCCATGTTAAAGTAAAAAACCGTGTTGGATGTATTTTAGATTGCTTGTTTTCTATGTGAGGCTGGCCCGGCCTCTCATAGAAAACAAGCAATGGAACAGCAAAAAAAGAAAAGGGCGTAGCGACAAAATGGTTTTCGTCGCGTAATTTAAAAACCATAAATACATTTCATATAAGCTATGGGCAAATTAAAGTGTATGCTAGAACCAATTTATGTACAAATTTTGGAAGCTTATATCACTCTCCTCTGTTGGCAAAATAGGAATCCCTTTTTTTACAGAGGTCTTTTTGATTGATTATTCTGTGTTATAAAAGTTGACCAATCGTGTTATGCTATGGGTAATTCAAAGACAAAGACATGATGAATACTGACAGTGAACTTTAATTTGTTAGCTTTAGTCATTGCTGAGAAAAATGGACATCGCTACAGCCAAATTATCAAGGCGTCACCTTAATACTTTTATACTATACATATATTTAAGATTTTTATTATATCATACACAATATATTATTTAATACACAATACACATCCCTACCAACGCGCTCACCCACTGAGCCACAGAGGTCGTCAAATTATAAAGAGTTATAAAGAGTATAGGCTTTAGAGAAATTATATAGAGTAAGTGCTAGCGACAGCTTCCATGTATAATATTATGACTAAAGAGGTTAGAACGACCAGCAACTATGGAGTTTTGGTCGCGGTTACTTTACGAATTAGGAGGTATTCAGACCATCCCAAAGTACATACTAGACTAGACTAGCTTAGCTTTAGGGGCATGAGGCAGTGGGAAGCAAGCGTCCTACATTTATCCCGAAGAAGCGTTATAGGCACTTTATAAAAGGTTAAGTAGACCTTCAGAACTGGGTACCTCCTAAAGTAACCGCGACCGAAACTCCATATTTATTTTTTTTTTTTTTTTTTTTTTTTTTTTTTTCTAATTTCCCCCGTACATAATACAGGACAATTTCTACATAAGATTATGTTACGCTTTTTACACAATAGAATATGATATTATTATATCCGTATTTTACATTTTATATATAAATTACATACCTATTATTGTCTAAATTACTTCTTTGCAATATTTCTAGTCATAACATATTTTGCTATATTCTTATCTATCTATTTTATTAACAGTACTCATACACCCTTATTGACATTAATTCGAAGTATTCCGTATTACATTAATAATTATTACTTTCCATTAAAATTATAATGTTACATCCAATAGTCATGTGTGTCCGATTCGGCGTCGATTATAATACTTATAATTATTACAAAATTATGGTACTATATGGTAGCAGGTCACCATTTTGCGACTGTTATTGTGTGCCAATAGATTTTTACTATGCCATATTAACACCGATTTAAAATAGAAATTAAACTGAATTGTACATATTTCCGAATACATTATTATGATACAGACTTTAGAAAATCATTACAAAGGAACTAGATTATACAATTACATAATATACTACATTTATTCGTCATAATATAAATACAAGATAAATTTTAGATACAGCACAAACATTTACATTAATAATTACATACTAATTTCTTATGGGAAAACAACAACATACAATATAATTTAAAATTTAGACATACATACATGATTGCAGGTTACATTTGTCGTATTTGCTACATCAGATACGTACAAAGTTTTTAGCCTTTTTTTTTTTTTTTTTTTTTTTTTTTTTTTTTAAATATATATATTAGTTATTTATTATACATATTTATTATACATTTTGTTACATTCAGTTCCGGCTTGTTAATAGTTATTGTTGTTATAAATATTCAATATTTATTACTAACAATTGTGGCATTTAGCACTATATCTTAATGGCGGTGTTAATTAGTGACGTCAAACGTGTTCTGAGTGCTGTGTAACCACGTGGGTTCCACATACTCTTCGTCTTCTGGTTCATATGCCACCGCCGCTCGCGCTATGGCGTCCCATTTACGCCTAATCGGACACTCCATGCTAAACGCGCTATGTTCTACATCTTTATCCTCTTTCTTACAATTTATGCAGCAGGGTTTTACTCCTGCTTTTAACCCCTCACACTCCGACCTTTGGTGTGGTCCCGAACAATGGCCGCACTTCGCCTGGGTCGCGCTTTCGGTGCAGAATCGCCTTCCATGCCCATACCCTAGACAGTGCGAACACTGTATTAGAGGGGACTGGTCGGCGACTCTCACCCTCTGCATGTCTATATATGCGCGACCTGCTTTGGTGAAGCACTGCCATATATTCGGGGACACCTCGAGTATCACATGCTCAGTGTGGGGGTCTCTTCCTTTCCTTCTGTATTTTACGCGTACCCTATCCTCGTCTGTGTCCAGAACGTACTGTATGAGGTGCTTGTTCTGATTACGGATTGCGTCACAGATGTCGTCATCCGTATTCGACTTCAACACCCCATACAGTATGATCTGGGGGTCCTTATTTCTTACTGTCTCTACCTCAAACTTCTCTCCTCCACACTTCACTAACTTTCTCTTTGCTCTGTCTCTTTCGTTTTTGTCTCTAAAACCTATTAATACTTTCCTCCCCTTCCCTTTTCTGATCCTCTCTACCTGAAATCCTTCCTTTTTTGCATCTATTATTTTCCCTACGCTATTCACTATATCCTGCCCTGTCATATAATTTTCCTTATCCGTTATCGCTAAGGAGTGGACAGTTGTGGGCGCCGATCCCGAAGGTGAGGTTTTCACCACCTCCTCCGCTGCCTTGGCCGCATAACTCTCCACTACCTCAGCGGTATCCTTCTTAGTTTCATTTGTTATCCTCTCATTTAATTTTTCTACGTATTCCTCCATCCTTTCTCCCATAAAATCCCTCACCTCCTTCATATTAAGGTGAAGCTGTTCCCTTAATTTTTTAAAGATTTCTAATAGCAGCTCGTGACAGTTGCATTCGTCACAATTTGATTTTAATTCGCACTGCACTTCCATTTCTCTCTTCTGTGTAGTTTTTTCCCTATCTTCTCCTACCGAGCCTCCCCTGAATAACTCCTCTATCTCTTTAATTTTTCTTTCTAACTTTTCCAAGTTATCTGTTAAACCAGACCTCAACTCTGCTCTCGTACTTCTGGTCTGGTTCAACAGATAAATGCTGTTTTTAATTGTACTACTTGTTTCTTTCAGGAGAGCCTCAGCGGGATCAGCTTGTAAAGAAGGGGTACTAGATGGACTATTAATTTTCTGGTTTTCAAGGGAGGGTCGTTTTTTATTTTTATGGGGTCTTACATTTACGTTGGTTGGGGTGTGTACCATAGCCATTTTTGTATGTACGGGGAAACGCGTCAAATCTAAAATAAACAAATAATAAATATTGTAAAAATAAAATAAAATTGTAAAAAAGTTTGTATATTTGTTAATATTAAAACAAGTGACTAGAAGGATTTTATTTTATTTATTAGCCTTTTATGGAGTATTTATTAATTAGTTTGCAAGTTATATCTTTATGTAATATTAGCTCTTAAATTTCTAATAATTGGTTTATAATTTAAAATGTCTTAGATTAAGCTTTACTTTCAGATTATAATGGCAATACTCAATTACAGCTTATATTGTTGCTATTTGTTATTCGAAGGGACTTTATTATTTAAAGATTTAGTTGTTTTTGTCCTATCAACCTTTCTATTTCAGTATTCCCAATAGTGGGCTACTCCATATTTATTGGTCACCCTTACCTCTGTAGGGGATGACCCCTTTTCATGAGAAAAGGTTTCAGCTTTTATAAAATGAAGGAAGTCTGGTTGTCGCTGGCTCTTGGGCAAATAGTTTATGTATTATCGTAGTTGTGGTAGGCATTCATTTCAAATTAAACTGCTCGGTCGTTGAATAAAGAGATATTCGACAGCTACCTACCTACAGCTTTTCGTCCCTTTAATATTTATTATGGGTATTCGATTCATCAATGCGTACGTGAAAACAAGATACGAATATTTTTGTATGTCACACACACACATAACGAGTGTTATGTGTGTGTGTGACAAATGGACGAATTTTTCTTAGTCCTGCGATCGGACTGTGCATTGTTTGGGCGCAAAGTTTCATAAGCTCTTCGTAGCCCTACCATTTAGTTCGCTAATACTGTCCATGATTTCAATGAGATCACAATATTTTTTCTGACATTAATTCATGAACCCTTCGCCATCCACCACAAATATGTATACTTAATATTATATTCCCGCTAGTACATTTGCGATTAAAAAAAAATATGAATCATCTTACATCTGATCCAGGGTCTGTTTCGGTCCTTGTATCTTGCCCACTATGGTGCCTTTCTTGGAGTTCTTCACCCAACCTCCTAAGCCAAGTTCCTCAGCGATATCTTTACAATACTTTATAAAATTGCATCCTGAAATTAAAAAAATAAAAATTACCATTAAAGTCAATAAAAATTGTATGATATGAGGTATGTTGAGTAGCATAAATTATCAGCAAGTCCAACGTATAGCAGTATAGCTTTTTATTACAATGTACTATCAGAGAATTTGATTCCTAGGCAGATAGGGGACCTACGTAGTTTGGTCGCGTTACGTCAAACCCATCCGACCGATCACAGCTAACATTGAATTGACATAATGCCGACCTAACGATGTAGGTCCGTCAACTGCCTAGGCGAATCAATATCCTCGGTGGTACAAAATATACTAGGATTGAGGTAATGCAGACATGATATTTCTAGTTATTTTCTACTTTTGCTATGTATACGATACGTAAAGTACGGTGCCTAACTCAATTATGTTTAGTAAATTAGTAATATCATTTACCTACTAGATGTTGGTGTAAAATTTTCAGAGAGATTGTTGGGGTACAATTTTCTTTCGGTCTTCAGCAAAAAAGACTGACAAACATTTGCATTTATAATGTTAGTATGTATTATATAATTTATTTTCAATCCTATCGCTCACGGCAGTAGTAAACAATATTTTGATTTATATCATTTATTGAAGTCGACCTCAATACAATCATCCAATATCTAAATATATCTTCGTTTCAAGTGCTAGCGGTGCATAAATCATACTAAACCGATGATAGCTTTATCAATACCATTGTATGTATTTTAAGATTGAACACTGCGTGGTCCGAAAGCCATATACCTAATATCTATGGACGCTTCACACGGCACACCACGTCAATCTGGCCCCGTGCTAAGTACCTGAAAGACTTGTGTTACGGGTACCAGACAACGGAAATATATTTAATACTTTTATACTATACTTACAATATATTATATTTAAGATTTTTATTATTATTATGAATTATTATGATACACATATTTGACTTATTTGATGATACACATTACACATCCATGACCCAGGAACTTTTTTGAAAACTTTGTTCCGTCGGCGGGATTTGAACCCGCGACCCCCGGCTTGAGCTACCAACAGCCCACCAACTGAGCCGCAGAGGTCGTCAACAACCGACAAAATGGTATATCTATACATTTATAATAAAACTGTAGAAATGTGAATTCTGTACATTAAAGATATTCAAAAAATAATAAGCGGGGGGTGTCACTAGATCGCTATAGAAGCCAAAAATGTGGTTACCTAGTTTTTTGTCTGTCTGTCTGTCTGTATGTTTGTTCCACTATCACACGAAAACTACTGATCCGATTTGAAAGCGGTTTTCGCAGATATATTTGTCTTCTTCCAACTTAATATCTGGTGTATAAAAAAATTTCCCCCCTCCCCTCTAAGGGGACAAAAGAGGGGTCAGATTTTGCATCAATTTTTTTCTTTAATGGCCTTACGTCATATTATTAACTGTATTTTCCAACTTAACATCAGGTGTACACAATTTTTCCCCCCACCCCTCTTAGGGGATATAAAGGGGGGTAAGATTTTGATCAATTACTGATGAAGTAGAAATACTTTAAATGGCAAAACAACGTTTTCCGGGTCAACTAGTATTTACATAAAATACCTACATACATATTATACAGACACAACAGTAACTACGTTATATAGCTACTGCTGTATGTAATGCTGTATAATTTTAAGGTTAGGAGTATAATAATATTTAATATGATATTACAGAGGAATAAAAAATTGTGGTAGGTATAGGTAGCCCTAAGTATTGCATATATTATGTTACCGTACTTAGAAACTCACTAGGTAAAGTGCAAATGTAAGCTTTTTAGAGTTCCGTTGTCAACAAAGAACCCTTATAGTTTCGGTCTATCCGTCCGTCGGTCTGTCTGTCCGCGGTTTTGCTCAGAGACTATAGGTAATAGGGCCTACAAAGCCGTAATTCGGTATGAATGCACATAATATTATTAATAATGCCAACAAAATGGTATAAAATATTTAAAAAATATGAAATATTTTTATGGTACCTCCCCTACACATCAAGCGGGGATAATTTTTTTTTCGCGTCCACCCCACCGTGTAAGGTGTCGTTTGAGAGGTTTTTAAAAATTATTACGAGTAATAGTAACTGAGATGATGTTGTTAAATAGTGTAAAACACGTTATAAATACTGCGTGACTGGTGAGACATGTTCAATACTTGAGGACGTGATATTTGGCTATTATATTAGTTGGAAAAAAATAATATAAAAAAATAATATCAATTGATCACTGAGTAAATGTAGCTTAAAGTTAAATAATTATTTAACCCAACGCATGGACACCGCGAGCGGGAGGGGTAGTTGTGTGGTGTTTCTTTGGTAGCGCACGCCTCTGCACCGGCCGCATAGTATGCCTACTTGCCTAGCCGCGTAATTTACTTAGTATCCATGATTCATTAATTTTTGGGAAATTAAAAAAAAAATTAAGAACCTAATTTTATTACATATTTATAATGAGAATCGAGTACTGAATACTCTCCTTAAATATCGGTATTGACTCACCAGTCATGCTGTATACATTCGTTGACCATACAAAAATTTTATCAAAAACCAGCTGTACCTACTACGGAACCCTATATGACACGGACGTGCACTTGGCCGGGTTTCTGTTGTCTACAGCTGTTGCTTGCACGCTAGAGAATGAATAATAGTAAAGAGTTGTATTTCTTTGAATTGAGTAGACTCCGAAAATACTGAAACAATTTTGATGAAATTTTATTGAGATTTAATACATTGCTTTGTCTAGATCACGAGTGAAAACCTAAAACTTTTTATCCCAGTCAAAAAATTGCCGTACAATTTTCTTTATGCAAATTCACGGCCAACGTCTATTTAAATAAATCGGCCAAGTGCGAGTCGGACTCGTTAGCTATAGAGCAAAAATAGGCCAAAACTTCAGTTTTTTGTTTGGGAACCCCCCTTAAATTTTTATTTTATTTAAATATTATTGTTATTTATTAAAGTGCGCATATATATTTAAGACCATTGTGAAAATTTCAAGTGCCTACCTGTTGCCATTATTGATATCGAGCAAAAAAGGCCGACCAAATCAGGTTTGTTGTATGGCATATTATTTTGTTTTTAATATTTGTTGTTATAGCGGCAACAGATATATACACAATCTGTGAAAATTTCAGAAATCTAGCTATGGCGGTTCTTGAGATACAGCCTGGCGACAGACAGACAAACAGACGGACAGACTGACAGACAACGAAGTCTTAGTAATAGGGTCCCGTTCTTACCCTTTGGGTACGGAACCCTAAAAAATAAAAGTCGAGCCAATGTTTTATGATACCTAATTAATTTCTCTAAAGTTGTACCTCATAGAAAACAAAAAAAAAATACACACCTTGCACCTGTCCATACACCTCGAACTCCACGCTCTTCAGAATATACGGATCTTCGGCACTCATTTTCACTGAAAAAAAAAAACACTTTCAAAAATCGAATTGGCAGCGTACGCGCACTGTTTTGATGCCGCCCGCCCAGATACCAATGTCCGCCGCCCTACATATCGTCGATATACCCACTACAATTAACATCGGCATCCGATTATGTGATTGGCGACAAAAATAGAATTTCGTATCAATTTCATTCATTGCCAAGTTCAGATTCAATAAACAATTAGTCTAATTTGTAATCAGTGCCGGATTTAAAGGCCGGATTATTTCGAGCCCTTTTTAGCAATCTGGGTAACAAAGTTTGTTTTCATCATCTGTTTATTCAATACGAACATTTCAGTATAATTATTGGTAGAGCCGTTAGTTATTGTCGTTATAATTTATTATGGTTAATCGTACGATAAAAAAATAAAGTTCAAAAAACTAAAACCCGACTACTAAAACACGCTCTAAAAAGTACGAAACAAGAAAATATTAATGGAAGTTTAAAGGATAGCCGTTGTCGTATGCCCTTTTAATTTTATTATTATCTGCTTTGCTAGAGTGTTAGGTCAGTTAGGTGGCATACGACCACGGCTATCCTTTAAACTTCCATTACTATCTTTTTACGGGTTTTAGTTTTTTGAACTTAATTTTTATTTAAATTTTTTTGGGGCTGTGATTCGCTCGATTTTTAGGGTTCTGTATTTTTACCATATTACAATTTCTTAAATGATCGAGGATAATTATTTATTTTTTCATATTTAATTGAACAGATTTTATGAAGTCTTGCAATTTTCGGGTGATTGCAGGCAAACCCGTAGGAAATAGCTAATAAATACATATTTAAAATGTGCTAACAAAGCTCTTTCATTTGATACCCCACAGTCCACACGACACCGTCAGGAAATATAATTTTTTTGTTCTTTCCTTTATGTCCCCTGGATGACGCTAAAATTAATTTAACGTGACGTCATGTAGCCTATAACCAGCGGACAATCAAGAGGCTTCCAATGACACCTCATTTGTCCAAATCGGATTAGTAGTTTTAAAGTTACGAGGGAACAGATGAACATACATACATACATACATACAGGTCAAAATCATAACCCTCCTTTTTGCTTCGCCGTAGTCGGGTAAAAAGTGTTTAATTAATAATTATTTTTGTGGAGAAATTATTATTGATGATCTACAACTTTACATACTTACTAACTTATTTTACAATAAAATTTACCGTTTTCGAGAAAACCACGAAAAGCCTCAATTATTAATATCGCACATTTGAACTCTAATAATTTTTTTCCACGAAAGGGTCAATCAACGGAGACGTTTAGGGGTTTATAATGGGGTATCTAACGTCTCTATCGATTTCCAGCTCCATGCGATTGTTTCCTATGTTACTACTTTTAGTGTCTAATTTTCTGGGCTGGTTGGTGTTGGCGGACTTAATTAGCGTAGAGGAAGTTGCACGGTGGTAGTCGTGGCGTAGACCGCGTAGAGGAAATTCTATATATTGAAATTCTATAATAATATCTATGGTCTACGGAGTCCCACTCTGAAGTTATTAATAATGGACGTCTTGTTTAGACTGTAATTTATTTAGCCTAGTCTAGACTGTAATGCAGTTTTATATAGGGAACCAAGATCTATATCAATATATGCGACGTGTCGTCTAGGGTTTATAACAGGTAATGTACAGGAATCATTGATATATTAATTGAGTCGGATATTTTAAAGGGTAAGGGAAAATACTGGAAGGTGGATATTTGAATTATATTAGGTTTTTCTGTTTTTCCATATAGTAAAATATTGTGAACTTATCTAAGCCGGCCCTAGATGATTAATTTGTATTGTGCAATATCATGCTTCAATTTTATTGAACAGTTGAAGTCGCGCGATGTTCAATATCAACCCTTGACGGTCAATAAAATATTATTGACCGTCAAGGGTTGCGTAATAACCCTTTATTGCGTAATAACTAATAACGCAATACGTGATATCTATACTAACATTATAATTATTCTGAAGAGTTTGTTTGTTTGTTTGAACGCGCTAATCGCAGGAACTACTGGTCCGATTTGAAAAATTCTTTCAGTGTTAGATGCCCCATTTATAGAGGAAGGCTATAGTCTATAATATAACATCACGATGTGACTTTTAGGAGCAAAGAAACAGAGGAAAATGTGGATAAAAGCGGGGAAAATTATTCTTCTTTAAGAGCTTCCGTTGCGTGCACTGCAAAAACAGTCCAAGATGCCTAAAAATAAATAAAATATATGAAAGAATTATTCCTCTTTAAATCATGACTGATTCATGAGCGCTGAGCAAAAACTGTTAAAGTTACAGCCACGAAATTGGGTGAATAGGGTTGTTTTATTAAGTAGACACCTACTCAGGAAGGAAATTCGGAAATTTTACCCGAAGGGGGTGAAATAGGGGTTGAAAGTTTGAATGAAAGTCCGTCATTTCTTAAGTTAGAAACATGATACGTATTTTAAGCTTTTTGGAAATTCTACCCCCAAGGGGGTGAAATTGGGGTTAAAATTTTGAATCAAAATCCGTCATTTCTTGAGTTAGAAACATTAAACTTTATTTTTGGGCTATTGATTAAAAATTAATGGATACGTATTTAAGCGTTTCTGGAAATTCTACCCCCAAAGGGGTGAAATCAGGGTTGAACTTGAAAGTTTTAATGAAAGTCTGTCATTTTTAGGGTTCAATGTGAATAACCGCACGTCATATTGATCACTGTGAGTGCCGGCCTCTGTAAATGAGACACCCATGATTTTAAACCTGCTTAATTGGACAACTGGCTTATTGGGAGCCCTTAATAATTGGTACAACTCTTGGTCCCTTGAGATCCCAATTAAGCAGGTTTCACTGTACTATGCTAATGCGGACGAAGTCGCGGGCAACAGCTAGTTACGTAATAAAATTGCTCGTCTAGTCTAGATGCCCGCTAAGAGTTGTGCTGCCACTGAGTTATGAGCGACAGAAACAAAACTTCTAGATAAGCCATCACATAAATCAGATGATTGTGAAAATTACCCTTAAAACTTTAGTCAAGGCCGATGGGTCAAAAGATGCCATTAGGTATATAAAAGTTAGTAGCGAAATACAAACAGTGGGGCCTACAGCTTTATGCTGTAAATGATTTTTTAAAATTTACCTTTCTTGAAGAACCAAGCTAAGATGCTTTTAGAGATTTTATCCAGTTCCTCATGGCTCTTAATCATATGGCAGATAGCTTAGTCGAAATGTTTCACTGTGGCCACATTTAAATGAAGGCACACATGGAAATAATTATTATTAATCACAACGAACGGATGTGGAAGAGACGAGCCCAAAGGGGCGCGGAGTGGCCGGTTCCGTTGGCAATAGCAATTATGTGATTGGCCTCTGATTGAAAAATCAGTTTCCTAATCAACCTCCTGACATTACGTCAAATGCATAGGTCCATGGACATGGGAATTAATTTGTGGCCACTGTTTGAGGACTCCTGTCCTCAAATACTAGGGACCGTATAAATAGTCAGTACTCAAGATGCATCTCGGTCTCAAGACACGGTTCAGGCTCTGTGATTGGTTGGCTGTCAAAATTTGGACCAATCACAGAGCCGAACCGCGTCTTGAGACCGGGTCGCATCTTAAGTAGTAAGTACTGACTATTTATACGGGCCTGTGATTAGTTGGCTGTCAAATTTTGGACCAATCACAGAGCCGAACCGCGTCTTGAGACCGGGTCGCATCTTAAGTAGTACCTAAGTACTGACTATTTATACGGGCCTACTCCTGTACAATACTCTGTACTTTGTATGGCGCAGGTTCAGTGGGTAGGGTAGGTAGATAGTACTTAGCATGATAATGGAGTGCCGAGTGCAATTAACATTTTAGTTCTTCACTGCAAACCAAATCAATTTTCAAGCACCTCTGGAACCCCGAAGATGGGGACCATACCACAGAATATATTATATTAGTAGTACCAAACCACACTAGTAAATAATGGACCCCTATATTTTGTCAGGTCGAGTCGTCTAAAATATTAAACCTCTCTCGAGACAGGGGTTCCCACACCCCCACCACTGTATCTTGAAAAGCCCGCGGAGCAATCATGTTTTAAGTAATTTATGATTTTGATGTACTCGATGTAGACGGCCTAACTAAGATGTAGGCCTAGGCACAAAACAATAATTATGAATTAATTGTTTTGTGGCTACATTTCAGGCCTACAAGGCTACAATCGTCAACTGCCATTTCTGGCATCTACGAGTATAGGTATCTATGGATCTACATGAGAATGCTAAAAATGGTGGAAAATGGTATATTAACTTTAATAATATTATTATCCGTTTAACCTCGATAAGCGACGAGTGACAACATCTGTACCGATGGCTAACCAAGTAATAATAATTAACAAAATCGGCATCGGCCATTTTATAGCAAAAATAGGCAAAAAAGTTTTTAGTTCATACCAACAGCAGTCTAGCTATAGCGGTTCTTGAGATACAGCCTGGAGACAGACAGACGGACAGACATCGAAGTCTTAGTAATAGTTAGGAACCCCCGTTTGTAGCCTTTGGGTACGGAACCCTAAAATCGACGAAACACTTCGAGAAAAGGTAGGTCTTAGCTTTGCTATATTTACCTGTAAAAGAAAGAACATAAACTTTAAAATTAAATTCTATATTGTTGATGTTAAGCATGAGCCATTACTTTCAGAAAAAGCCTGTGTTGCCCTAGGTTTCATTAAGTATTGCGACACTATTTCATCTCACCATAATACTGACATAAATAAGATTTTGGAAAGTTATGCAGATGTATTTGAAGGTTACGGCAGTCTTCCTGGCGAAGTTTCTTTGGAAATTGATGAAACTGTTCCTCCCCGCATACAACCGGCTCGTCGTGTTCCAATCTGTCTTCGAGAGAAATTGAAAGTGGAGTTGGAGAAGTTGGAAAAAGATGGCATCATTGTGAAAGAAAAACAGCTATGAAGAAGTACATGGATTTTAACCTGTCAGAGAGAGATAAAAAAATCATAAAGAAGACTAATATTATTCACTCCCGTTATGTTTTCAATATTAGAGGCCAGAACACGGACGAAACTTTTGATGATTTTTTGCTCAGTTTAAGAAAGTTAATAAAACCTTGCCATTATCCCGACACTATCAAGGAAGAAATGCTGCGGGACCAGATCGTAGTAGGTATTAGAGACAGCAAAGTCATGTCAGAACTGCTGCGGAATGAGAACCTCACCTTAGATGTTGCTGTTAACATATGCCGTTCAGCGGAAAGGGCATCGGCTCATGTGACAGACTTGCAGAAGGTTAATGAGGTTAACAAGATATCAAAACATGTGAAAAAGGAAGCTACAGAAGGACCTAAAAAATGCAAGTTCTGCGGTAATATGCATGTGTTTAAGAAGAAAGTTTGTCCAGCTTGGGGTACCCGATGTGAAGGCTGTGGAGGTCGTAACCATTTCAAATCTGTATGTAAGAAGAAAGGTGTTTCGTTGAAGGAAATAGAAGTAAAAGAGGATTCATCGGATGACAGCGTGTACATTTCAGAGGTCCGAGCAAATAAAGTATCTGGTCATATGGAAGCCCCTTTGTTATTTAAAAAGGGTAATGAATGGCATAAAATTTATTGTACTTTAGATACCGGGGCACAAGTTTGTGTCATGGGAGCCGAGCAGTATAAAAAAATAACTGGCAAAAATAATCTTTCTTCTCTTGCTCCACCCACTCAGAAGTTGAAATGCTTTAATGGCTCTCCTATATCAATTTATGGTGTCATAAAAATGGCTGACGAAAATCTGATCCGTCTGCTGGAGCAGCAGACGCAATTGATGCGTACTATGGAGACGCAGATGGAATTGATGCAGCAGCAAATTACTCGGATGTCGGCGCCATCCAGCGACGCTGCCGTCGGATCTACTTTAAAATCCAGCGTAAGCGTGCCCTGGCCCCAGCCTCTTGAAGTGGAAACTGGAGACCCGTACGAGAATATGGAGTTTTTTCGGAACAGATGGGAAAACTACTGTATAGCCACTGGTATGAACAATTGGGGCCCCGAGAAAGACGAAATAAAAGCGGGCATTCTACTAAATGCCATTGGGAACGCAACTCTGGTTACAGAATTTAAAACATATTATATTTCTTCTAATAGTGTTTAATTATTAATATAATTAAGAAACATGGTTAACAAACAAACTGGGATGTGGGGGCACTACCGTGCCCCCACATCCCAGATATTGTGTATCAGTATACCTACAGATATTTAGCTATGTCCACACTCCACACTGTGCCTTTTTAGGGTTCCGTACCCAAAGGGTAAAAACGGGATCCTATTACTAAGACTTCGTTGTCTGTCCGTCTGTCCGTCTGTCTGTCGCCAGGCTGTATCTCAAGAACCGCTATAGCTAGACTTCTGAAATTTTAACAGATTGTGTATATCTGTTGCCGCTAGAACAACAAATACTAAAAACAAAATAATATTAATATATTTTAAGGGGGGCTCCCATGCAACAAACGTGATTTTTTTGCCTTTTTGGCTCGTAATCAATAATGATAAGAGGTAGGCACTTGAAATTTTCACAAAGGCCTTAACTAAATATAATTTTACTTTAATAATTAATAATAATATTTAAATAAAATAAAAAAATTAAGGGGGTCAATAATCCCATACAAAAATACAATTTTTGGCATATTTTTGCTCTATACGGTATACGGTACGGTACGCTAAACGGCGCGAGTCCGATTCGCACTTGGCCGATTATTTTGTTCATCAAGGGCATGCGTCATAGCGCAGTCAACAGCGTACGTGAGGCATGCCCGCGACGCATGCGCTCTGACCGTATCCAAAAATTTCGGTTTGTTCTTTTTTTCTGGAATTTCTTATGAAGTTATGACCAAATAAGCCGCACATATTCCACCCAGTAAAATGTTCTCGTCGCACATGTTACAATAAGCTGACAGACACTGCAACTGAACAAAAATGACAATGTTGGCGTGCGTCCGATAACGCATTCAATTATTGAAAGCGCCAAACGATAGTTGAATAGAAAGAAGATGACGAAACTTGAAGATGAAAGTGCACAGTGTGGACATAGCTTTTCAACACTTTACACCATGTCAATCTGCAGATGTAAGACTTATGGCCTGTTTCACCACTCACTGATAAGTTCCAGATAAGCTATCCAGTATCCACCGCTTAACTTGACAGATAGAGTATGGAGAATATGACAATAAAGTTGTGGATAGCATAGCCGGCACTTTATCAGCTGGAAGTGGTGTAACAGGCCCTAAAAAGCTTAGGGCCTGTATTCACTTTGATTAGTGCGAGTGCAAGTGCGGTGCAGGTAATTAGTGATTAGGAGAAATTCAAGGGCTTGCACTAATCAGTCACTGTCCACACAAGTACTTTCTCCTGATTAGTAATTACCTGCACTAATAACCTGCACTTATCACTAATCAAAGGGAATACGGGCCTGGTAAAGTGTGTAATGTTGCTAGAATATTAACCAACAAGTAACAACTGCAAGCGTCTAAGCTTCGTGAACTGTCAACGGTTGCCGTCGGCTGTTGTCGACTGCCGTCGATTGCCGCAAACACGTGCCGTCGACTGCCGTTGACTGCCGCCGACACGTGCCGTTCGTCTGTTATAACTTATAAGCAATAAGTGCTCTTAGGCCAATAGCGCATTATCGGCCATCGAAAGTATGGTGTGGCTGCGTGCGCGTGGTCTATGGCGGTTTCATACTTTAAGGTATTGTCGATGGCCGCTGCGGCTTGGCCGCTAGTGCGCGCCCGGCCTTAGGCGTCTCCCAGACAGACGCGGGCAGCGGTGGCGGTCGCGGCGGCGGTCAGTTTTTTGTACTGCGACCGCCACCGCGGGTGTCTGTGTCGTTCCTAGAACTTTCAAGTCATCCAACTGACCGCCGCCGCGACCGCCACCGCTGCCCGCGTCTGTCTGGGAGACTTCTTAATCAGACTTTTACTAAATAGTAAATACCACAGATCATAGTTCCTGTTCTGAGGTAAATACCCTTTGACTTGACGGTATGGAAAAATGACGATGAATTTTTTAGGTGAGTTTTGTTTCCACTTTTTACTAGACACTGGCAATTTTTTTGTTGCCATAAAGCCATATTAATAAAAAAAATTGACATTGTCAGATACGACATTGACATTGACATCTGACAGTGACAAGCAAATTGTTTATTTTGCTGTCAAAACACGTTTATAAATCTTATTTTACGCAAATTATTGATGAGATGAGATTATTTTTGCGGTTTACGAATTTCAACACAATTCTCTAAGTAAAACGGTCTGTTTTAGTATACTAAAACAGTTTACTCTTTTTATCATTTTTTATCTCTACAAACACACTGACCAAATTCATCGTCGCCGGTCGCCCGTCTCCAGTGTAAGGAATTCTATTTGTGTGCGGCGTTTAAGCAGTTCAGTGCCCGATTCCGACTATACCTAATAGCTATATTATCCCTCCGGATACTTAACTGAAAAGTGAAAATGGTTAATTGTAGTAGCGGTGACTCCAAATTAGATGCCGCTGTGGAAAGCTGGCTTAAACATGATAAGGTATAAAATTTTTTCGCTTTTTATCATTCCGAAATTCCTTTCCTGTCAAGGTTAAACAGATGTAAAGGTCGGATAAAAAACCAATGCTTATAAGCACACAAGACTTAGTAACTCTTTGGTTGATGACTTCTTGTGTATTATAAACCGAAGGGCCATAGGAGCATTTACTGTGGTAAAGCTTTCCAAACCTACCCCAAGATTTATGGGGAGCGGGGGTGGGGGGAGAGTGCAGATGAGAGGTTAACACCCCCCCCCCCCCCCCCCCCGTACCAAATCCACACTGAGGAACCCCCCAGTTTTGGAGCTACTCACCTTTGAAATTTTCGGAATCCTGAGGAATGTATTGTGACGGTCGCCGACTGCTGCCGCAGCACAGTCACAGTTATAACCTAAACTACTTTTGGACTTTCTGGATTGTGTTTGTTGTTATTTTGGATGGGTTGCAGTGCCCCCAGAGCCCCCCTTTTATTTTGTGACGGTCGCCGGCTGCTGCCGCAGCACGCTCGCTGCGCTCGCTCGGCTCCCTCTGTGTTGTGGTCTACGTTCTAACCTAACCTAACCCACTTTTGGCATTTCTGGATTATGTTTGTTTTTGTTTTGGCGGGGGGCTGCGCCCCCCGAACCCCCCTTACGGGGGGCTGCGCCCCCCCCCTCCCCCCGCTTCGGTAGGTACGGAGGCACTCTCTAGTAAGTAATACATAAACACCAGAAAACAGATGACATTATCTCAAGATTACGAAAATTTCAAATGTAAATTTCTACTAAATTGGGGGTGGGGGGAGTTTTCCGGGGGTGGAAGTGGCATGAGGAGGTTTTTCTCACCCAAAACATCCTCTCTCAATCCATGTGACCACCAAAAAATTGGGGTAGGTTTGGAAAGCTTAGCCGTGAATTCTATTGTTTGAGGTCAAGGGAACTTTATATCACAGACTGAAAATTCAATCATTGTGCATGACAATAAATTCAAAGAAGATAATTTGAATCAATAATCAAGGTCGATGTCATTATTGTCTATTGAATGTAACATTGATAACAATAAAAATTCTCGAGTTTTAACAGTTTATAATTAAATTTTATTACAACAAAGTTTTAACAAATTTTGTATCTTTATATTTTTGAAAGTTTAGTAGGAGCTCTCCTCAAATTCATGTTCGGCCTAATTATTATCTGACTACATCCAATTGTATCTAGATTTTAAATAGGTCTCTCCTAATAAAAATTTATTACTGCTTTTAGCTTAAGACTCAGTTTGAATAAGTTATAAGAAATGTAGTGTAATAATGGATGATGTTAGACTACAATTGGATCTAGTCAAGCGTTCAAAATAGAATGGGTGTGTTGTATTATAAAATTAAATTAAGAAATTTAAAAAAACCCCCGCCAAAAAACTTTAAAAAGTAATGAAATAACATTTCCTGACTTTAAGTTTAAATCATTCCTAAGAGTAAAGTAATATTTTAGTCCATAATTGTTGTCAAGGTGTGTCGGGGGACCGCTAAGTAAACTACCACAACAGCGACTTTTGCATTTTGTATCGCCATAATAGTCGCTGATTCTCTCGTTTCGGGTTGCTGTGAACAGACCCTTAATTTATATTGTTATGTGAAATCAAACATCTACATTAGCGGTCCCCCGACACACCTTGACAACAATTATGGACTAAAATATTACTTTACTCTTAGGAATGATTTAAACTTAAAGTCAGGAAATGTTATTTCATTACTTTTTAAAGTTTTTTGGCGGGGGTTTTTTTAAATTTCTTAATTTAATTTTATTTTATACTTTTTAAACTTGTGCAGAATAATTTCTATCAACTGGATCATATCCCAATGAATACCATCTATAAAATATGTCCTCTTGGATGAGGCCATCAATATGAGCCCAAACATGAAACCTCCACTTTAGGTTCATACGGAGCTTGGCTCCTATAGAATCCAGGTGATGCTGCAGCAGCAGCATGCAAATATTTACTGTTTATCTACGTCTTACTGGTTGTCGCAATTAAAATGAGCCCAAACACGAAACCTCTGCTCTAAGTTGGTGAGGAGTTGGGTATCCTATTGATTACCAGGTGATGCTGCACCACCAGGTCAACTTTCCAATAATGTGTATATATTCATAAGTGTCTCGAACCAGGATGCAAAATATAAAACCCATCAAACGACTGCAAGTTGCTAATCGTCCTATCACGAACCAGATATACCGTGATATTTCAGCAATGAGCAGGCTGATGATGATGAACTATAGCTAAGAACACTCACCGTCATGTCAGCTTTCAAACAAAAAAAACTAGATCAAAATCGGTCCACCCGTTTGGATGCTACGATGCCACAGACAGACAGACAGACAGACAGACAGACACGTCAAACTTATAACACCCCTCTTTTTGGTCGGGGGTTAAAAAGACATAATATTATGATCATTATAACTTTGTGGTTTTAAATTATTTGAAAGAGAATATTTCTTATAATTTGAAAGACTATTGTACCTGCATAGGTATGCTGTTCTCTATCAAAAAACCAAAAAGGCCATTGGATCCTAGCTGCATAGCAGCAGCTCCCTTAACTTTGTAAGCCTCAACTTAACTTAACTTTGTAAGCCTCAACAATGGCGAAGTCTGGCTCCTCAGTGGAAAGTTCATTTAATTTTGGCTGCTAGGATCCAATGTCCATTTAACAATAAATGAGATGGGGATCAACTAATTCATCTGGCTATAATTGATCCTCGCTCAGTACTAAAATGTTGAGAAATAGCTTCCGAAAGTTATCCTAAATAACACTACAATTAATGGACACGACGCGTCGCCCGCGCGTGATGTAACCCCGCGCGCGCGCCTCCCCCCCGCGTTACCCGCGTCATTCCCCCGAGCCGCGAGTGACCATTCTGCAACGATTTTAAATGGGATAAAATATGTTAATAAAAAAAATATAACACCCAAATTTTTTTTTTTTGGTTAAATGGACTCTCCTAATGATACATAAGCCCTGGAAAAAATTTGGCAGGAAGGTTTAATTGCGCCCTGTACATATAACATACAGAAAACAACATTGACTAGTCGGTCCTTCTATAAACTAATTACTACTGATCGTCAGAAATCCACAGTAAAATTAATGAGCCTTAGGGCCTGTTTAACCACTTACTGATAAGTGCCGGATAGGGTTTCCACAATTTATCTGTCGGATAGAGTATAGAGTATCAGCCAGATTAGTTGTGGATAATCTATCCGGTACTTATCAATAAGTGGTGAAACATCCTCTTAATCTCTCTTGTAGAATCCAGTAACACGTCAAGAAGTGTTGGACGACATCAAGAATTCGCGATGGGACAAGCTGAAGAAGACTATGATGAGCCGTCAGAAGTTCGGTACCGCGGGGCTGCGCGGGCGCATGGGCGCCGGATACATGTGTATGAACGACGTCGTCGTGTTGCAAACCGCTCAGGTGACAATAGTGCTAATTGTTCCACATTTCCTGCATGTTGACAGTATCAAAGTGTACCTAAAATGTTTTTCGAAATAAGAATGTCTTGTCTCAATACACTTTGTGGAAATGTGTATGATTTGAATGGCCACCAAAAACCAACAGTAGTCAGTACACTCAATTTATTACAAGAGTGTTTTGAAAATGTGTTAGATATATTATGTAACACTGCATGTTCCCTTTTTCATCAGCATAAAGGTCGCCATGTAACATCGTCCTTTTAGAACCCAGGGGCAAGTATTTGAGTTGATTTGCTTGAAGTTCAAGCCTTGAAAAATCATTCTCGTGCGTCGAAACTCGAATGAATTCACTTCAATTCAATTTCTCATTCATAGAGAATGAGAAAAGTATGAATTGTAGTATGTAAAGTCAACTTGCCCCCCCCTGCGCCATCGGCTGGCGACGCCCTTGCCCAGGGGTGAATTATACACATATAACCAAAGCTAAATATTATATATAAATAGCATCTTAAAATCCTATTTCACACAGTTTTTTTTTTGCGACGAAAACAACAAAGCAATTAAGGCTGCATTTGGGGGTCAGTGGTCATTATAATTGTAGGTATTGATCGAGGCTCGTCAGAGATATATGCGAATCACGACAGTGCTATAGTCCAAAGTGCATTGTATAATATTGTGAATTTGTGATGCAATCTCTATACACCTTGTCCTCGAGTGGTCAATCGGTCCGCCTTTTTTTCTACGTTCATGGATACGATACAGTTAAGGGCCCGGGTTACCCTCGAAATTTTCATACATTCTTAATACCAAAATCATTTTCTCATACGAAAATATTTAACATGTTTGAGTTATTTTTCAGCTTAAGATAGTAATTACCTAGGGTCCTGAACAAATTTTTTTTACAAAATATTTAAATACTAAAAAAAAAAATTTTGTGTTTAAATATTTTTTAGTAAATTTACTACTAAATATTTAAACACCAAAAAATAGACAAAAACACTAAAAATATATAAATAAATAGTAAATTTACTACAAAATATTTAAATAATAAAAAATATTTTTTAAAGTTTAAATATTTTGTAGTAAATTTACTATTTATTTATATATTTTTTAGTGTTTTTGTCTATTTTTTGGTGTTTGAATATTTAGTAGTAAATTTACAAAAAAATATTTAAACACAAAAAAATTTTTTTTAGTATTTAAATATTTTGTAAAAAAAATTTGTTCAGGACCCTAGGTAATTACTATCTTAAGCTGAAAAATAACTCAAACATGTTAAATATTTTCGCATGAGAAAATGATTTTGGTATTAAGAATGTATGAAAATTTCGAGGGTAACCCGGGCCCTTAACTAATCGATCTCAATGACATAAGAGGACGGATTTTTCGAGAGAAAGAATTTTTAGGGGCCCTTGAAATACTTCTAAAAGGTACCTAATTGCACCTTGACTCTTCATCGGTTTCAGGGCCTGTTGTCCTACATCCAAAAGGTGTCTGATCACAGCCATCTGCAGAACGGAATAGTGGTTGGGTACGATGGCCGATACAACAGCAAACGGTGAGATTTTTCTGCACGTATATTTGAAAAAGATGTTTGTCGTAACTTCAATTTTTTTTATCGTCTGACAACCGAAGCTTTATCTCATTATATCCCACAATAAAAGCTTTGCAAAGTCCTTTCCCGGGACCAAAAATATGGACATAACTGTAGGTATGTTATTATTCATTAATAATTTGAATGAAGAACGATGGTACCTCTTGAGAGAGGATATGAGACAGTTTTATAACGGCAAAGTGAACGGTTTCTTAATCCGAGCTTTATAAAGGACCACTTGTACAGACTTAGGGCTTGTTTCACCACTTCCTGATAAAGTGCCGAATAGGCTATTCACAACTTTTTTGACAGATTCTCCATACTCGATATGTCAAGTTTATTAGTGAATAGCCTATTCGGCACCTATCAGGAAGCGGTGAAACAGGCCCTAATACAATTACATTTATGATAAAAATACCAGATATAAGTATCGAAAAAAAAAAAATTAATCTCGTGTTTACTCTAATAATACTCAACTGGGGGTCAATTATAGATAACGTATCATCTTAAAATATGACGTAACATGTGGGCTAAAGTTCATAATATTGTTTTCGCTGTACTGCCGAACGTAGAGAGTGTTTTGGATGTTGATTAAATGCCGCTATCATATAATCAGCCTCCCAAAATACTATACTTTTTATCCTCGAAAAATATAGGTACTGTTCTCGCGCGATAAACTAATTTTGGCACAACGGAGTTGCGGGCGTCATCTAGTTTACTTTACTTTATGTGTGAATTAACTTTTATTACACGCTTTTTATTAGCTTCACCTGTATATTTTTTTGTAACATGTTTGTAACCGACTTCTATGGGCGCGATTTTGACCCACTTTAAACAGCCAGATTTCATTCAAACTTTGTAGATTTATCGAGGACCGATGACAATACACTAATTTGATATAATTATTCCATTTTTCAATTTGTATGTTTGTATGTTTGTTTGTAACCGACGCTTTATATAAAAAGCGTGTTTTTAGTTTTTTTAACTATTACTTATTTTGTACCTATGTGACGCTATTCAGTAATCTATAATGCTTCTTGCGTGAAACAATGGCCCACGACAACATAGAGGCTACAAACCGCCAAGGATTTATATGAACGTGGGTCGGGGCGCTGCCGGTAAAGGAGAACTGTCAAAAACAAGTCAAAAATGGCGTTTTTGTATGGTGGCGGCGTTAGTTCCTTTTTTCGCCACGTTCATTTAAAGCCTTGTCGACCTCTACCGGGCAAATGGCCCACCACAGTATCTCCTGTGTCGCCAGGATCGTCAGCGGTATCCAACCACGAAAACCCTTTGATATGATCTCAGCTAGGGATGCCCGAGGGACATATCAAACGGTTTTCGTGGTTGGTTTACCTCTAATCAACTTTTTCATAGACATGACAATTTTTTTCCAGATTCGCAGAGCTGACGGCAAAAGTCTTCGTGTCAGCGTCCGTACCGGTGCACTTATTCTCGAACGTGTGTCCGACTCCGTTCGTGTCGTTCGCAACGATATTGTACGGGGCGGCAGCGGGCGTCATGGTGACCGCATCCCACAACCCCAAAGACGACAACGGGTATAAAGTGTATTGGAGAAACGGCTCGCAGGTCATCACTCCCCATGATGACAATATATTGAACGAGATCTGGAGCTGCTTAGAGTGAGTGCCTTTTGAAATTTTCATTTTTTCCAGTAATTTGCTTATTTGTTTATTACGTTATGAAGTTTACACTTGGCGGGCGCATGTTCAAACCAAATTCATTTACTAAAATAACGCAATTTTCACAGTAGATTATGGCCTTCTATTACAAAATATAAACTATCATGTTCTTTAAATTTTTCAATTAATTAATATATTTTTTTGTAATTATTTAACACATAACAGCATTCCAGACGAGCATTGGAATATAGAGGAGATCCGCTCTCACGAACTAGTAAAGGACTGTCTACACGAAGTGACCACCAAGTACATGGAGTTCATAAGGTCGAGTCTACACGATGAGGTGTTGCAACAGAATAAGGCCGCGGAAATAAGAACCGTGTATAGCGCGATGCATGGAGTCGGATACCAGGCTATATTGAAAGCATTTGAAGCTGCCAATCTTAAGGTAATTAAAATTATGATAGAGTTATTGGTCTTAGACGAATAAACATGATTGCTTTGATATACAACTTGAAAATCAGCTGTTGCATACCAAAAGTGCGCATCCCATCGCAGCGTCTTGCTAAGGCAATTTTGTATAAAACAGTAGGTTTTATAGAAAAGTTGCGACCTTAGGAAGAGATTAATATAGTCAGGAGTGTATTTTGCAGACCTGAAACAGAATCAACCTTACCTTTGATATGTGCAGTACAATTTCTTAAAAACACAGCATTAGACAGTTTAATCAGCTCAAAGGAAGAACGATAATTTCCTTACAATACTCTTTTATATACATTTACCTTAAATTAATCATACTAAATACATGTTTGCCTTAATAAATAATGTAATAATACTTCAGGCGCCGATAAGCGTCATCGAACAACAGAATATTGACCCCGACTTCCCGACGGTGACGTTCCCCAATCCTGAGGAAAAGGAGTGCCTTGAACTTAGCAAGAAGCTAGCGGAGAAGAACGGTGTGAAGTTGGTGCTAGTCAACGACCCAGACGCGGACCGGCTGGCTGTTGCCGAATATGATGACGAGTAAGATGTTTTTAGGGTTCCGTACCCAAAGGGTAAAAACGGGACCCTATTACTAAGACTTCGATGTCTGTCCGTCTGTCCGTCTGTCTGTCTCCAGGCTGTAAAATATAGAACCACCATGGCTAGACTTCTGAAATTTTCACAGATTGTGTATATTTGTTGCCGCTATAACAACAAATACTAAAAACAAAATAAATTAAAGGGGGGTATAATATATAACATATAATATATAACAAAATATGGCTCCCTATAGGGCTCCCATACAACAAACGTGATTTTTTTGGCCTTTTTTGCTCGACATCAAAATATTGACAACAGGTAGGCACTTGATATTTTTACAAAAGCCTTAATTATGTGTCTTCTTCAATAATTAATAATAATATTAAAATGAAATATAAATTTTAGGGGGCTCCTATACAAAAAACACATTTTTTGTCTACTTTCACTCTATACCGGTACGGAACCCTTCGTGCGCGAGTCCGACTCGCACTTGGCTGATTTTTATTTTAATTAAAAAAATTGTCATTTTTCAGAATTTGTTTCCTTTCAGACTTTTTTTATCGAGTTTTGTTAACGGACTAACTTATTGCGTGTAGCTGCAGTCGCCGTGCGTGCTGCGTACATGCATGCGTGCGTGCATGCGTACGTTCACCGTATGTAACAAAAAAAATATTGAGGCAGCGGCCTTATCATTAATTACTTTCCAAACAAGAAACAATTGCCAAAGGCTATATAAGGAGAGCTACTTTAGATTCAATTTTAAACGTTACGTTTTACTGCATTTTTATTCGCCAAACACGTCCACGTAATATATCTATATATCTCAAATAACCATTGATTTTGAGAACCTAATTACAGCTCTTTACTATTATATTTCAGTCGTAAAGAAATTAAAACTTAATTACATTTTTTATAATATTTCAGTCGTAAAGAATGGAAGGTGTTTTCCGGTAACGAAATGGGTTCACTTCTCGGCTGGTGGGTTCTGGAGCAGCACTGCAAATACAGCACTGAAGATGAGCAGCGCTTTGTCTTGGCCAGTATCGTCAGCTCCAAAATGTTGCGGGCAATCGCCAAGGGAAGAGCGGAGTTCGTTGAAACCCTTACCGGGTTTAAGTGGATGGGTGAGTTGTTCAATAAAATAAACACTTTATCCGAACAAAACTAAATTGTAAAATTAAATAACAAAAAAGCGGCTAAGTGCGAGTTGGACCCCTAAAATTTTTAATAATTTTTCTATTTTTGCATCAAAATCTTAATGCGGTTCACCGACTACATCTACTTACCAAGTTTCAATAGCTATAGTTATATAACTATAGCTATATAAGTTTATATAGCTCTAATAGTTTCGGAGAAAAGTGGCTGTGACATACGGACGGACAGACAGACAGACAGACAGACATGACGAATCTATAAGGGTTCCGTTTTTTGCCATTTTGGCTACGGAACCCTAAAAATAGATATTATGCGAAATAGCGTTCTAATAATTAGTATTCTATTAGTTTTTTTGAAGAGATTACTTTTTGATTTCGTGATAAATATTGAATTTATGGACACGAGTCACGAATATATAATTATTTTTATAATAAACGCCAATCTTGAAAGTGAACGAAATGTCGTCATAAGTAATAGTGACATAATAACTTGAACATGTTAGAAAAATATATGTGTTATTGCTCCTTCCTAAAACCTGGGGTATATACTTACTCGCATACTATGTAATAATGATAGGTATGAAAATGTCCAGCATAATATTATGACGTATATAGTATATGCTTTAACTAAATAATATAATATTATGTACAGGTAACACGACTCTGCTACTGCTGCAACAGGGCCACAAGCCGCTGTTCGCGTTCGAGGAGGCCATCGGGTACATGTGCAGCCCGCGCGTCCCGGACAAGGACGGCGTGTCCGCGGCCGTACAGGTATATTCAGATAAGTTGATTCATAGGCTAGGCAGATGGTGGATATATTTTGCGAGGCAAAGGATGGATGAAGCAAGAGTAGAATAGGGATTTGTTGTGAGAAAGAATTTTTTGATACTCAAACTTTTATTTAAGTATAAAACATTTTATTTATGAATATTTGGGTATCAAAATTCGTGAATCCTGACGAGTTTTGATACTCAAATAGGTACTTTGACTGGCACCTATACAATTTTGTTCCTGTATCGCCCAAAGGTTGACTGGTAGATAATGCCATAAGGCATCAAGTCCACCGTGTACCATCGAGGAAATTGATTCCTAGGTAGTTGAAAGACCAACATTGTTTGGTTGGATCATATCAATTCAATGTTAGTTGTGATCTGTCGGCTCACCACCGACCAACTACGTAAGTCCCCCATCTGCCTAGGAATCAAATTCTCTGATAGTACTTTTATGTGCATAAAGTTTTTAAAATAAAATAAATCTTTAAAAAAGCCTTCTAGTCAAGGGGCGCGAGGCCCCTTAGACCGCGAGGCCGTGGGCGGTAGCCACTGACCTCCATTATACAAGTACGCTGGACCAATGGTACCCTTTGAAATTACAGCTATTTCTTGTGCCTATTTGAAGCGGAATCAGCGCCCCCCACGCGGGGGAAAAGAACTAAATCTGACGTAAAAATGACGTTTGAAAATCGCCATATTGGCGCTGATAGCAGTAGTGGGAGTACTTGGAACTAATACTAGTTTCTACAACCAATGTCGATTAAGCGGCCATTTGCAAGTTACGTCGGATTTAGTTCTCTTCCCCCGCAGTGGGGGCGCTGATTCTGCTTCGAATAGGCACAAAATGCAGGTGCGTATCATCGGTCCAGCGTACTTGTATAATGGAGGTCAGTGGCGGTAGCCCACGTCGCCTACGCCTTACGCCGCCTCTAGATTCCTAGGCAAATGGCGGACCTACGTAAGTGTGTTGTGTTAACCCAGCCGTCAGATCACGACTATTGAATCGATCATCATGTTACACGGCACACAATGGTACCACATTACAAGTATATCGGATTAATATCATCGTCATGGATGATAATTATTGATATTGATCCAATATACTTACATCAATGATTCATACTAATATTATAAATGCGAAAGTGTGTCTGTCTGTCTGTTACCTCTTCACGTCCAAACCGCTGAACCGATTTTGCTAGGTGTGGAGATAGTCCTGGGAAAGGACATAGATATCCTTCTAATCCGGGAAAATGTACGGTTCCCGCGCGATACACGAATTTTGGCACAACGGAGTCGGGCGCGTCATCTAGTTGCTGATAAATCCTATAATTACTCGTGCTAAAAATATATTAAGGGCCTGTTTCACCACTTCCTGTTAAGTGTTCCTTTTTGAGTCTACATCAATTTTGGTGTAAGAGAATTCTACATAATTTCTTCAGTCTGGAAGCTTAAAATTTAGTCTTTTCGGACTGGCCTCGCCTTAAATCCCGTTTCAATCTAATAAAAAAAATCTTCTAGGTGGCTTCACTAGCTTCTATGCTGTACTCCAAAGGGTCGAGTCTACTGAAGATGCTGCAAGAGCTGTACGTGCAATACGGCTTCCACGTATCGTACAACTCGTATTTCATCGTCCACGACCAGGCGGTCATGCAGATGATATTCAGTAGGATCAGAAACTACCATGGACCGGGAATAGTGAGTTTTTAAAACGCCTATATAAGCTTGGGCTGTATGTATATTATAACGGAATAATTAAGCACGATTTTCTAATTAATTCCAAACTTTGCGTACATATTACGAGCCAATGATAATGCAGTAATTTGTTAAAATAAAAAAAATAGTTTTATTTTAGTTTTTTTAAAAATTGCTTAGCCCAAATGTTCCAGTGCAAATATAATCTTGGAGAACCTAATTTTCTTTAATTTTTAATAGTATCTCACTTACAGCCGCACTCAAGAGATTTTATGAAGACAATAGAATGACATAAACTCATCTTCTTTATAAAGAGATGAGACTCGAAGTATCGCTTGTCGATTCGAATAATTTTAATGTTATATGGAGAAATTCAGCACTCGAAAGAATATTATTTGTATCAATATTGAAAAACATATTACAATTTATATTGATTTGTAATTTTTCAATAAACTAATCAATAATCATATAATAATCACATTTTCAAATTACTTTTCAGTATCCCAAGAAGGTGGGCTCATTGGAAGTGAAATTCCTGAACGACTTCAGCGCAGACGTGAAGGTTCCTGACACGGGAAATGGATTAGACAGACGCTTGTGTAAGTTTATATTTTGCTCCAGAACATATTCTAAATAAATGCATCCTACTAATATTATAAAGGCGAAAGTTTGGATGTATGGATGTATGGATGTATGGATGTTTGTTACTCTTTCACGCAAAAACTACTGAACGGATTTTAATGAAACTTTACAATAATATAGCTTATATATCAGAATAACACATAGGTTATAATTTTAACCGACTTTCAAAATGGAGGAGGTGTTATGTTCGTTTTTTTATGTTCAACGATTACTCCGCCGTTTGTGAACCGATTTTCAAAATTTTTCTTTTGGTGTATAGGTTATCATCTCTATTTGCTACCACATTCATAAAAGTGGTGACCTGATGAAGGGATCCCCAAGAAATCGAGGGAACTACACAAAATTTATATGGAAACATGTGGTGTGTGGTTTCGTTAGCAGTATTCTAAGCATAATATGCTTTATGGATATGCTTATTGGAGTTGTCCGGGGTGCCATCACACAAGCTGGAATTAAAAGTAGGAGTACCGGTTTTGTTGATGCGTAACCTGGACGCACCAAGATTATGCAACGGTACTCGGTTGCGAGTTACCGAACTTGGAAGGCACATAGTGAAGGCCACAATTTTAACTGGAGAAGCCAAGGGAGACAATGTCCTCATACCGCGCATTCCAATTATACCCAATAACTTGCCATTTAATTTTAAACGCCTGCAGTTCCCTTTAAAAGTCGCATTTTCAATGACAATTAACAAATCGCAGGGCCAAACCTTAAAGATAGCAGGCTTACATTTGGGTTCGCCATGTTTTTCTCACGGTCAGCTCTATGTGGCTTGCTCACGTGTTTCCAAAGCAGAAAGTCTGCACGTTTATGCCGAAGGAAAGAAATCATTAAATGTAGTGTATAGGAGCATACTGCAGTAGCTACATTTAGGTCTCTGCAATGATCTTAGAAAAATATCCGAGACAGTATAATTATGTCTAACTTTTAAGATTAACCCACTATATCCTTTTTATGGTAATCGCGACCGTGTTTTCAACAACCACGCGAACGAAGTCGCGGGCACTGCTAGTATACTAATAATATAAAATATAAATGAGTGTAGCAGCTATCTACCTATGTAATAATATATTATGTTTAAAACGCTGAAACAATTTATACAAAAGTTGGTATGGTGATATTATCTCAGATGACAGATACTACTCCAAGAAAATTCTTTATAGTACGGGAGCCCTAGAACAATTTTTTTTGTGATTACATACTAACAAGCTAATTTTTTGTGAGTAGCTACATTTTGATAAGGCGAACAACATTTTTATTTTAGAAAAATCTCGAAAGTGGTAGAGCGAGCTAACAGAGATAGAAAGGATTTCATACTTTGACTTGATAGTCCTAAAATATGGATTGTTTTATTTGTAGGACAAGGTTACTCTTAAATCCTTTACGCTTTACGATGTCGATAAGCTAGTCGTCACTTACGAGGCGACTTTGAAACTAAAATATCGTCGTTCTGGATGTGACAACTCGTAACTAACAATGCACACAGTTGGCACATACGAGCACACACATCTAGACCGACGATATATACAATTACGGTCTTACCACAAAAGATTTAAACATCTGTTGAACAGTTGTTTTGTGACATTTTTGTACTGAATTTTACTCTAAACAAGTGTTCAACGGGTGTTTAAATCTTTTGTGGTAAGACCCTTAATTTTTTTCTCTAGCGGTACTAGGCACGGGCCTCGAAGGCACATCAAGCGGCGAGATGATCCTGCTGCAGTGCACCAACGGACTCAGCGTGACAGTCCGCACCAGTGGCACGGAACCCAAACTCAAGTTCTACACGGAGCTAGTGTGCGATGCACCCACATATGAGTACGGTTGAATTTTCTATGACATAAAGTGATAATACTTTAGGTTGTGAATTATGTGTCCCTTAGGCCCACTTGCGCAGATCCAAAGTAAACTCTGAGTTAAACATCATGTCATTTCTATCACTCTTTAAAGTGAGTGACAGATATGACATGATGTTTAACTCAGATCTACGCAAGTCTGCCTTATAGATATAGCAGCGCTGAAATCTGAATGAGTTACCTACTTTTAAGCCTCAATTTACACCGCTGCGGAATGGTATCGAATGGAAGTGTCAATTTCGCCTCATGCATGGAAATCGACACAGGAGAATTCTTGAGAATTCCGCGGAAGATGCACTTCATTGTGCTTTGTATCATGTATGTAGTTTTGTTGCAAAAATTAGCTTCCATTCTATTACATTCCGAGCCTGTATAAATTATTGAGCCTAGCTTGTATGTTTCTATAAGAAATTCCCCAATGTCGTGAATTTGCCCATACAATAATAAGGAAAAGTTACTTATTCAGCGCTGCTACTTTCACCGTGAACCCTATATTTTATTACATAATATATCCCTTTTTTACACCATGTAGAATATGTTTGTAACACTTTATGCAGAACGAGAAAAACAGTATTGTGGTGACATCGAGCGCAAACTCATTTTCATGGTGGCATAATATTCTTAATACTTGTTACCTTAATAGCGTTAAGGTAACAAGCATGGGCGTAGCGAGGTACGGGCAGGGGGGGGCAGCTGCCCCCCCCTAGAAGAGCGATCAGTCGCTAAGGGTCAATTTATATTAGCGCAGAGTCGAAGCGCATCGAAACGAAGTAAGTATCAAAACCGAACATGACCGAACATAGCAAATCCAACCTTAAACTCCAAAGCGTTAACGCACACATTACATCTGAGAATTTTAAAAGGCGCGCGCGCATGCCCCCGACCACCAGTGTCATACCTAAACGTGGAGCGGAGAGAGTTGCGGGGTGAGCAATCCCATTTCGCTCGCTCATATTTTGTTTTTAATTTTTACTTCACCTTCAATACTATTGTTATAATATATGTTTTCGAAGTTTAGGATTTTCTTAATCTACCCCCCCCCCCCCCCCCCCCCCCAAGACCTATGGCCCCCCCCTATATAGAATCCTCGCTACGCCCATGGTAACAAGTATTAAGAATATTCCGCCGCACAGATAAAATCCACGTTATTATAAGTATCATAATATGCCAACTCATATTTTCTTGTTTTCTCGCAGAGAACAAGAAGCCAAAAAAGTTGAGTTGGAGAAGATGGTGAAGGAGTTTATCGACGAACTTATTCAGCCCGCAGAGCATGGACTCGTTTGGCGAATTTTTTTTTAATAATACCTACGTAATTCATTCATACAAACACTAAACATTTTTCAAACATTCCTAATACGACATTTGAATATTAATTTTGTTATATTTTGTTTCTCAAATAATAACTACATAACATAGACTACATAACTGTTGTATTTCTGTTGCCAAAGCGTTGTGAAATTGATTTCTGTGATAGTGTTACTTATTTATTATATTATGGCTTAGTAATCTCAGTTACCTTTAAAAGCTTTGTAAAAGCGAAATATAAAATTTATTGTTAATACTTATTAGAAAATAAAATAGACTAAAGCATGTTTTGTTTTATTGTAAAATATAATACATAATTTAGTTACTAACCTTTTATTATAGCAACATCTTTTTTACGGGGGGAAATCCTCATGGACTATTAATCCGTCTAGGGATAGGCGGAGGGGCGTGTCGGGCTCTAACCGGCTAAAACCACCCCCGCCATCCCCCGCTGTCTCCTCCAGTGTTGCCAGATCAGGGGATTTCTCCCACAGATTGCCCCCTACATTTTGGGAGTTTTCGACCAAGATAGGGGGAAAAAATATTTGGGGGATTTTTTAGGGGAAAATCATAGAACACGTCAAATACAACAATTAAATTGCACAACGTGGACATAGCTATTTAGCTATGTCCACATTGTGCAATTTCATCTTCAATTTTCATCATCTTTTGACATTCAGGCACATTATTGAATGCATCAACGAACGCAACGCCAACATTGCAGTTGTCATTATGTCCCGGCCGCACCTGCGTCTATCGTCCGAAGCTTCGTGCTAAGAGACGATACTATTGGACGATACACGCAGATCGTCCAATAGCGAAGCACCACGCATATGCGGTGGCGGCAATAAACAACAAAGCGAAAGTTTGGGATTCGGTCAGAGGGCATGCGTCGCGGGCATGCGTCGCGGGCATGCGTCGCGGGCATGCGTCGCGGGCATGCCTCACGTGATCTGTTGTCTGCGCTATGATGCATATCCTTGATGAATAAAAAAAGGCACAGTGTGGACATAGCTTATGCATGCGATGGTCACGAATCACGATCCATCGAATGCCTTCTCTCTAGTCTCTACACTTTATGGATCTGTTCTATAGGTAGTAGCCACAGTTCTGAGGTAGTAGCTAATGTTTTCTTCAAAAGTCCAACTGGTGGGTTGCAGTCCGTGTTGCAGTCTTTGAAGCAAGCATTTCTCAAACAGTTTCAGATTATCGCGCGCAGACCAATCGGTCTGTGGTAAGAGGTAACTTCGTGTGGAGCCTTTCAGGCTAATGAAAACTTTGTAGTAACTACATAATAGTAATCTGTGAATTGCTCGAAATTCGAACAGTGACTAGTGAGTTTAATGTCGGCTGTACACTCTCGCCGAGACACAGCGAGGCGGCCCGAGTGCGAGAGTGTAAATGGGTGCGCTCGCCTCGTCTCGCCTGTCTCGGACCCTCTCGGTACGGTGTCGGTATTTTGCGCCCGAGTCAAAGGATCTCGCGAGGAAAGCGAGCGCATTACTGTACACTCTCGCGTTTTTAGGGTTCCGTAGCCAAAATGGCAAAAAAGGAACCCTTATAGATTCGTCATGTCTGTCTGTCTGTCTGTCTGTCTGTCTGTCTGTCCGTCCGTATGTCACAGCCACTTTTCTCCGAAACTATTAGAGCTATACTATTGAAACTTGGTAAGTAGATGTAGTCTGTGAACCGCATTAAGATTTTGATGCAAAAATGGAAAAAGTATTAAAAATTTTAGGGGTCCCCATAGGTACAACTGAAACAAAAAAAATTTTTTTTCATCTAACCTATGCGTGTGTGGTATCTATGGATAGGTCTCTAAAAATCATATTGAGGTTTCTCATATCATTTTTTTCTAACCTGAATAGTTTGCGAGAGAGACTCTTCCAAAGTGAAAAAATGTGTGTCCCCCCCCTCTAATTTCTAAAGTAGAGGCATGATAATTCTAAAAAAAATATATGATGTATATTACTATAAAAACTACCAACGAAAATTGGTTTGAACGAGATCTAACCAGTAGTTTTTTTTTATACGTCATAAATAGTAAAACTTAATGAAACAAAAAAAAAATTTTTTCATCTAACCTATGCGTGTGTGGTATCTATGGATAGGTCTCCAAAAATCATATTGAGGTTTCTCATATCATTTTTTTCTAAGCTGAATAGTTTGCGAGAGAGACTCTTCCAAAGTGGAAAAATGTGTGTCCCCCCCCCCTCTAATTTCTAAAGTAGAGGCATGATAATTCTAAAAAAAATATATGATGTATATTACTATAAAAACTACCAACGAAAATTGGTTTGAACGAGATCTAGCCAGTAGTTTTTTTTATACGTCATAAATAGTAAACCTTAATCTAAATTTCATTAAATCGACTGAAATATAAAAATAAATCAAAAATAATATAATTTCATAAAAATTAACCTTATTGCTGCTGCGGAACCCTCCATGGGCGAGTCCAACTCGCACTTGGCCGCTTTTTCACAACTAGTCGCGCCGCTAGACAATGCAGAACAGAAAAATAACAATAATAAACGTCATTATCAGTCTCGGTATTCAGAGCCGGTATTGCTAAATTTAAATTCTTCTTTATTTCAAAAGGGTTAGGGTTGTTTTTACGACATTGTATTTAAAAAAGAAATCTCTTTGTGATTGGTTATTTCTTTTGTGTGCGTAAAATGTTACTGTGTGAGTTTGGCGACAGCAGTTTCAATGAAACTTACTTGCTATGCCCTTTCCTTTAGTGTTATATTATATTCCGTGTTGAATTCTGTGGTTATAATCACTACTAGACAATGGACAACACGGCCTTGGTAGAATTCATTGAATCTTATTATAAAGAGAGAAGATACGTAAAGATAGTTTTATTCATTCAGCATTCAAGTAATTTTGATAATCATCTGGATCAGTATCATTTATCAACGTGGTATCATAGGCGCAACTACACTTTCTTTGACGAAATTTTAGCAGTTTTTTTTCCCATACCCTTTTTTATTTTTATCTAATACGAGAAATATACATAACAGAATAGCTATTTTCTTTCTTTTAGAAATAGCGCGGAACATCACTGCAAATAACCGACAAGACGTATGCAACATACGTAGTATCTCTTATTAGTCTGTGTATGCAACAGTACTGAGGCCTGAGTCAAGACGAATTCGTAATCGCTTCGTTATAGAATCGCCGATGAAAATGTATGGAATTGACATAAGACGATTCGAACGTCAACGTCATATTAACGAACGCTTATGTCAATTCCATACATTTTCATCGGCGATTCTATAACGAAGCGATTACGAATTCGTCTTGACTCAGGGGGCTGATCAGATCACAGACTGATTTGTCATTTGAGATTTCTTTCCCGTAATATAAGTACTCTGTCAGGTACTAATGCCGGACGGCAAAGCAGGATAATGTGTGGACTACGTCCATTTCGCAGGCCTGCACGGCGGACTGCAATGCAGGACAGTGAATGGGCCGCTTAAAGTAACTTATTTAAAGAGGGTACCTGAGGAGTTTTGCCGGGAATGTGAAAGAGTGATGTTGTGATTTTGTATTATTTTCCTAAAATTGTGTTAAGTTGGGTTTTTAATGTGTAATATTGGTAGAATATTAACCATTAGATATTCGTTATCGTGCACAAGTGTAGGAAAGTGATGCATTATCCAGAAACGTGCGATTTTGTGTTCCCTCCAAAACTCCATTGAAAGTTTCAGTAAAGCGTCTACCACTTTACTGAAACGACTGACTTGACTGATGACTCCTTGACTGTATTGACTTTTACTTAGACTTTGACTAGACTAAATGACCTGACGATATTACATGAAAACGTTGCTGAAAATATTATAGGAGGAATACGGTTTTCCCGCCATATTCCTTACCTTTTTACCTTGTCTGTGGCACAACATACACATACTTTGTGTCAAGTTGCCAAAAACGAAGAGAAAGAAAGAGGAGTTTGTTGGGGTTTTGTCGGGAATGTGAAAGTGTGATGTCGTGATTTTGTATTATTTTCCTAAAATTGTGTTAAGTTGGGTTTTTAATGTGTAATATTGGTAGAATATTAACCATTAGATATTCGTTATCGTGCACAAGTGTGGGAAAGTGATGCATTATCCAGAAACGTGCTATTTTGTGTTCCCTCCAAAAATCCATCAAAAGTTTCAGTAAAGCGTCTACCACTTTACTGAATCAACCGACTTGACTTTCTGACTGTAATAACTTTTACTTAGACTTTGACTAGACTTTAGACCTGACGAAATAGAATAACGATGCTGAAAATTATATTATAAAATATTGTTTTCCCGCCATAATGTTATATACTCGACACTGGCCATGGTTAAAGCCGAAGTGCCATTATAAGAAAAAAAAAAAAAGAAAGAAAGAGGGTACCTGACAGTGACAGTTACATTTGTAAGATGAGTGTTAGTTTTTAAAAAAATACGAAGTCTTTCCAATATTTTAAAAATAGTAATATAAACAATTATTCTTGCATTTATTTAACGATACAATGGCTGAAATTCAGACATTAATTGAAATGGGTTTTCCCAAAGAACGAGCGTAAGTAGCAACAGTTACCTTTATAAAAACAATAGGTTAGCTCTACCATGGTCCCACTTGATAAAATGATTTTATGCTTGCAGTGAGAAAGCATTGGAAGTCACAAATTTTAAGGGCGTAGAGCCTGCAATGGAGTGGCTTTTGGCTCATGCAGATGATCCAGTGGAGAGCGTAGGTCACACGATCGCCGGTAGCTCAAGCAGCGAACCCCCAACAGCGACCGCACCGCCGGCACCCGCGGAGTCCACGTCAGAGACCGCACAAGCCGCCGACGAAGCCAAATCTTTCAAATGTGACGAGTGCGGTAAACTGTTCAAAAACCAGGATGAAATGGAGTACCATGCAGCTAAAACGAATCACAGCCAGTTTTCCGAGTCTACTGAAGAGAAGAAACCGTTGACTGAGGAGGAGAAGAAAGCTCAACTCGCTCTTCTTGAGGAGCGCCTCAAACAAAAACGCAAAGAAAGAGAGGAAAGAGAGAAGGTAAAGCCTATTAATACCTCGATCGTGGGAATCATGACACAATAGATTATTCAATTGTTATGCCGTATGCGGCGCCCAGGTTCCGCTTGGGAGTGGATGGGTTTAATAGCATCTAATTATGACGTCTAATGTCTGTGTATACATATTAATTCATCAAGCCCCAAGTGGTTGCATGCAACCGCGATAACAATAGATAAGCTATTGTGTCTTGTTTTTCGAATATCTTTAACAATATTATTAATATCGATAACGATCGACGGGTTAAGTGTCTATACAATTTGCGGTTGGATTGCAGTTGAAATGCAGTTCGTCTGTATAGACCCGTAGACTTCTGGCCCACTGCAGTTGCCTTGACTAAAGTAAATAGTAAATCCAACCCACTGTTTGTTGTTTAAATTATAATTGTATAAATATATTTTTACAATGATATGGACTGGTGGGTGCAGACTGAAATAGTTTTATATCACCAAATAAATGACGCCTAATTTGTTTATTGCGTAGAAACAAAAAGTATCCAATGCCCTTTTCAGGGACTCAAAAGTAATACAAAAGACTCATGCCAAATTTCAACAAAATCAGTTCAGTGGTTTGGACGTGAAGAGGCAACAGACAGACAGACTATAATAATGTTGTGGATAAGCTGTTGCAGGTGCTTAATGATAATGCAATAACCTAAAATCTTAGAAAATGAATGCACCAATACTTAACATAGGAGATTTTGAGGGATAGAAAAGCTTTTACTGACAAACATTGAATAATTTTTTAGTTGATTGAATATTCATTTTGTGAGAATAATTATTTAGTTGATTATTATTTTAATTTTTTCACAATTTGCCTTAATATTTTTCAGGCTGAAGCATTAGAACGTGAGCGTATCAGGATAAAGTCTGGTAAAGATTTACAAGAAGCCAAATTACGCATGCAAGAACAAGAAATGAAAAAGTTAGTAGAACAGAGGCGTAGAGAGAAATTGGAAGACCAACAAGCCAGGGAAAGAGTTAAAGCTCAAATAGAAGCTGACAGACAAGCAAGAAAGTGAGTGACATCATTATATCACAATCCTTCCTTTACATCAGATTTGTGAAGCACACAGGATAAAGATTATCCTATTACTTTTCTCTGAACACACATTATCTCGATACCCAATTTCAACAAAGTTGATTCAGCTGTTTACCTGTGAAGAAGTAATTGACAGGCCATCATTCACACTTTTAAGGTTGGGAACCCTGATTACGGTACTATAAATTTTCTGCACATTCCAGATTAGCAGCCTCCGGTCAGCCAGCTCCCGCTCCTCCAGCACCTGTGCCCATCGCTAGTCCCACCCCTCCACCCAAAGGCTCCTACGAGCAAGCCCGCATTCAACTGAGGCTGCCCGATGGACAGTCAGTCACACATAACTTTGGTGCCAAGGAACTATTAGCTGCTGTCAGGTGATTATCTCCCTATAACCTAAATTTACAGTTCTTGTATTATGTAATGTGATATTCCAATCCTCAGTTACTACGACTGAAAAATAATTTCGAATTAGCTAACAATACATAAAATAAAAGCATAAAAACATTATACTGCTAGTGACAAATAAAATATTGTTAATTGTATAGTCCAATACATCGACAGAAGTAGAAAGAAATACCAATCCAAAATTATATTTCATTTATTATTTTACAGGACTTATGTACAAGTGAATACTAAGGAATTTGCGCAAAATGATAACTTTAAATTGATGACAACATTTCCTAAGAAAATATTCACCGATGAGGATTATGAAAAGCCATTAGAAATATTAGGTAAGCTAAAAAGAAAAACAAAATATTGTTAATCATTTTGATAAATTAATGCTGAAAGTAATAAGTACTGATTGCCATAAACTGCATTACCAGTCAGATAACCATTATTTTGACTATTATTCTTGGTAATTCTTTTTAATAGTAATAATTAGAAAATTAGTTATTTTGACTATCATTCTTGGTAATTCTTTTTAATCGTAATAATTTTTTACAGGTCTTGTACCATCTGCAGTAATAATAATCTCAAGAGGAGCTCAATAAATAATATTATTTAAGTCAATTATTGTAAAAATGTGCTGGGTATGTTTATATGAATTATTATTGTCTACATTCAAAAGAATAAAATGTTTTGTCAGCTTAAAACTATTATATTATCAGAATACAGTCACTGAAACGAATGTAAAAGAAGTGTCATAAATGTGAACTTGAGTCTTTTGAATAAACGATAAAATTCTATTGAAAATATTTTTATTTAATAGTAATAATAATTAAAACATAAGTAACTATTATTCTCATAGTTTCAATAATATGCTGCACATCTTTTCAATACATATTCACTGCCTTTGACAGACATTGTGGTATCTATTAATTTCAAAATAACAGCTTAACCCGTCGATCGTGGAAAAAGGAGACACGATAGAATATATTCTATTGTCTCGGACACCGGTGACCGTATGGGGCTTGATGAATTAAAGGTACAAAAATTATTACATGGTACAAAATATCTATAATTTAGTAAATATAATACGGTATTCATTAGACAAAAACAAAAATTCATTTAAAAAAGTAAAAGATATTTAACAGAAAGAAAACATTACATTAAGTACAATATAATTATTATATTATTAAGAGTTTATTTGTTCATTAACTCAGTCACAAGTCATAACATAAATAATTATAATTTATATAAGTATGAAAAGTAATTTCATTGAGCACAAGAAAAAATAAAAAATAAAAAAAATCATTTACAATCATGTAGTTATTTGACTTAGTTATTACTTATTTTTCGATTCATTATGCAAAAATTTGAAAGTTTCTGCTATATTTTATGCAAGAGCATAATAACATGAACACATATTAATTAACAATATTACTTTCCTTTCGGCAGTACAAATAAATTACAGAATAATCAAATATGACTCAGATATTCGTCACAAGCATAGAGAAATCATATGCATACAGTATAATTTGTTTATGTTACAAGTATAAAGTGCCCTAAGTTAAAGCAGACACAGGGCAGCCAGTTTAATCAATAAATCAAACTGTAAGAGAGAATACATTTAAGTGTAAGAAACAAAATTTTTGTTTTTAGTGTTTGTTTTCTGTTTTTTTGATTGCTGTTTTTTTTTTCAACAAAAATTTTCGAGATTCCTACACCTAATATACCTGTTATGAAAAAAATATGTATGTAAAATATTTCTTAATTTCATTATTTAATTCAGAGTATAAAGAATTGAAAAAAATAATATTATTACATTTTGTTAATAATTAAAATGTGAACCACTGCAGCCACATTACAAGTTTGTACAATTGCACATACCATTTATTGTAATTAGGATACACTACCTCCTCAGATTTACAATTTGTTAATATTGACTCTCCATTTATAGTTTGACGTGCAATAATACCATCACAATTTACCGGTAGCAATTGTTTTGTAAAACAAATACGAATCTCGGATAAGTAATTTTTGCTGTCTTCAACCTTACACACAATCGAAGGATCAATATTAAGTTTTTGTTTTATTGCTTTGTTGATGTCATTTACAGAATATTTTTTTGTGTTCGATGGTATGATTTGAGCTGCTTTGAAAATATCAGTCATAGAATATTTATGTAACCAGTGTAAACCTGTGGAGAAGTATTTTAATTCTGAATTTAAATCTTGTATCTGTGCAGCACAGGTTCCATGCTTGCTCCACTCATGAGCCCATAATTCATAAATAGGAGTACCTGCAAATTAAAACTGTATCAGAGATAAAACATGAAAAAAAGAATAATTTATCACTGCATATAAGTTTTATCATTAGTAGATAGTTTTAATTGCTTTTAAAACTTTTAACATTTAAACTATACCTATTTTCTAATTATTTTATTGATATACTTAATTGAAATAAAATGTAAAGTATTTATTTTCTCAAAAAATATCTCACAAAGCCTTTGTTGCAGAGTTATGTAGGTAATTTATGAATTAATACACTTACCACCATAAACATTGGCCCATGATTGTTCTAATTCATCCTCAATAGGCCTTACTTGTTCCGGGTCAAATAACCAGGTTCTATTACAGAACTCGGGCCCTCTTGTACCTAATTTAGTAGGCCAGATACCATGTACTGTCCAGGCATCTACATTTTTGGGCATTCTACATGTGTGATGGGGATTGTGTTTCTTCCACTCCATGCAATCCGTGGCAGGCCATAATTGGGTAAAAATAAAAAGATCGAATTCATTGGCGTTTACACTACTAAGTTCCACATAAATTATGCTGAAAAGCAAAAAATTTACAATTAAAAACCTTCCTACGTAGACAATTTTTAACTACCTATCACGATTTAAACGATTCCGTTTATACAAACCATTCAAATATTAAATAAATGCACATAAAAGTTTTAAAAATCATTTTATTTTATAATAAGTTCATTAAAAGTTAATATTAATTCATAAATTTGTAAAAAAAAGGTAAAGACAAAATATGTGGTGTAAATTCCTACCAAAAATATGAAAGTCAAAATATTGTGACGTTAGACGTCAAACTTTTTTTTTTCCTATTATGCACTGAAGGCACTGACCTCTATTATACACTTGTACTAATATAGAGATCAGTGACTGATCTCTACCATACAAGTACGCTGGATTGCTGATACAGACCTGCTTTTTGTGCCTATTTGAAGCGGAATCAGCGCCCCCATTATTCGGGTAGAGAACTAAATTTGACGTAACCACAACCAATAACAACAGTAATTGTCATCAACTCATCACTAGTATTAGTTCCAAATACTCTCACTATTGCTATCAGCGCCAATATGGCGGCTTTCAAACGTCATTTTTACGTCAGATTTAGTTCTCTACCCGAATAATAGGGGCACTGATTCCGCTTCAAATAGGCACAAAAAATAGCTGTCGTTTCAAAGGCTATTAGCAATCCAGCGTACTTGTATAGAGATTGCTATTATGGCACTTCGGCTACTTAGATATCCATGGCCAGTGTTGAGTATAATATTATGGCGGGAAAACAATATTCTATAATACAATTTTCAGCATCGTTTTTTCTTATACACGCGTTTTTCTATATTGTCAGGTCGTGGTGTCTAAAGTCTAGTCAAGTCTAAGTAAAAATCAAGAAGTCAAGTCGGTCGATTCAGTAAAGTAGACGCTTTACTGAAACGTTCGATGGAGTTTTGAAGGGAACACAAAATAGCACGTTTCTGGATATTGCATTACTTTCCTACACTTCTGCACGATAAGGAACGTCTAATGGTTAATATCCTACCAATATTACACATTAAAAAGTTTAAAAACCCACTTTACACAATTTTAGGAAAATAATACAAAAACCATTAAGTTAATATACCTTTCCGCTAGGTTTAAAATTAACTTTATGATAAAAACACAACATCACTCTTTCCAATTTTTAGGGTTCCGTACCCAAAGGGTAAAAACGGGACCCTATTACTAAGACTTCGTTGTCTGTCCGTCTGTCTGTCTGTCTCCAGGCTGTAACTCAAGAACGGTAATAGCTAGAGATTTGATATTGTCACAGATTATGTACTTATATCTGTTGCCGCTATAACAACAAATACTAAAAATAAAATGAATATTTAAGGGGGGCTCCCATACAACACACGTGATTTTTTTGGCCTTTTTTGCTCTATATCAAAAATAGCAACAGGTAGGTACTTGAATTTTTCACAAAATCCTTAGTTATATGTGTACTTTAATATTTAATAATAATATTAAAATAAAATAAAAAATAAGGGGGGCTCCCATACAAAAAACACAATTTATGGCCTAATTTTGCTCTATAATGGTACGGAACCCTTCGTGCGCGATTCCGACTCGCACTTGGCCGATTTTTCTTGACTTTTTATATTATTATTATTAATATTTCCAGAACTTCCCAGTTTTTGCATATTATGTTAATCTATAACAGCTTCTGAACAAATGTGCCAAATTTCAAAAGAAGTGTATGTACGTATGTATGTATGTATGTATGTATGTACTATGTATGTACGTTTTTATGTTTGTTCACGCATATCTCCGGAACTACAAGTTCGATTTGAGTGATTCTTTTTATTGTACTAGGACCTAGGTATTGTTCAACTTAGGGAATAGTGCAAGTTTCATCAAAATCGGTTCAGTAGTTTTGGAGATAGGAAGTTTTCATTCTCAATTACGTACAATTTTGAAGTCGGTTTTATCTTTTTAAAATACAGTTATTGCTTACTACGTTGCTTACTACCTACATAAAAGCTATACCTACATGACGTGTCCCAACTCCCAAGTCCCAACACCAGTGTCCGATCCTTTTACTGCCTTACTTGTACTTGATACTTCTATGTTCTCAAGTCAGATACCTAGTTTAAGTCAGATAGTATAATTAGACCAATCAATCAGTCTTTGTTTTACTCGACTAGACCGAAACTAGACTAATAAAAAGGTAAAAATTAAATAAACGAACACTATAACTTTCTAAATAAATAATTAAAATATGATTAATTATTAAGAAGTTAGTGTTTGTTTAAAGTATTTGACAGTGACTCCCAGCTGCCTCTGCATACACGACCGGTCCGTCGCTTTCTCACGGCTCATGCTCAGTCTTTCGTAAGTCAGTTTGTTCGTTCAATTTCGACGGTTTCTCGGACCTTCGGCAAAGCTTCGGCTTCGGCCGGGTTTTAGGCAGGGTTGCCAACTTTTCCAGCCGCCATAACCGGACAACAAATTTATTAAAGATGTATCAACTTAATAAATACCTAAAATATAGGTGTAGGGTAGGTAAGTCCGGTCGGACGTTAGTGACCTGACCCCAACAGTTCCTTCTAAAACCCAACAGTCCGGTCGAAAACCGGACGGTTGGGAACCCTGGTTTCAGGCCGAAGCCGAAGGTTTCGCCAAAGGTGTTTTTTTTGGCCGAAGCCGGAGCCGAAGCTTCTGTTGGACATTAGATTTTAACAGTTTTTGACATTTTAGACGTTTAAAATAGCGCTCTGCGGATCGATTTGGAACTAAGTAATCAAAATCGTATTGGTTTCAGTAATATGATATCAGTTTCGTTCGGGGGAATTAAATAGGCTGCTAGATGTATTATTGTACGAAGAACTCCGGGAACGGGAACTTGTCCGGGAAACTCCATTATAGTTAAGCAGGCTTATAATTAACTGATCACCAGAAATAGTAACATTTCACAGACAAAAACAGTAAACGATCACCAAAATACAGACCACCATTTTATATGTAAAATGATAACCAAAGATTTAACATCTTAAAACCAAAAATAGTAGGTAAATGATCACCAAAATTAGTAAATGATCACCAACATTATACTAGCATTTTAATGTAAAATGATCACCAAAGATTTATTTTCTCGCTATCCTATTTATGCAAAATGACTCCAAATAAATCATTGTTAAACCAAAAGTAGTAAACGATCACCAACATTATACGTTTAGCATTTTAATGTAAATATATTTAGCAATCCTATTAAAGAAAAGAAGACAGATAGACATACAGACAGACATCGAAGTCTTAGTAAAAGAGTCCCGTTTGTACCCTTTGGGTACGGAACCCTAAAAACGGAACTCTATTACTGAGACTTCGATGTCTGTCCGTCTGTACGCCCGTCTGTCTTTCTCTAGGCTGTATCTCAAGAACCGCTCCAGCTAGACTTCTAAAAATTTCACAGATTGTGTATATCTATTGCCGCTATAACAACAAGTACTAAAAACAAAATAAAATTATTATTTAAGGGGGACTCCCATACAACAAACGTGATTTTTTTGGCCTTTTGCACGTTGATATTTTCGCGAAGGCCTTAATTATATGTTTACTTCAATAATTAATAATATAATAATAATTAATTAATAATATTTGGTGATTATTTACTATATTTGGTGTTCGATTACAATTTGAAGTGTTGTCATGACTAAAATAGCTGGTAGTATTGCAATTTTGGACTTTATTTTTTTGGTGTTAACTGTTAACTGTTAAGTATCTTTTTTTGGTAAACAAGTTTAGGGTATCAGTGCATTTTTTGGTGGTCATTATAAAATAGTTCCCATTAATAAATGTCCGCAACTGCGGCCGTGAGGCTGCGTTTCCACCAGATATTTGCGATGGAAATGTGTCGTACGATGATGTCTAGCTGTGCGATGAAAATATTGTGCCTACAAAGAATAAAGATGTGTAGCCAAATCTGGCAAAATCGTTACCCATCTGAGTTCGCTGTAGTCGCGGTTAAAAAGTAACGTTCTCGAGTAACCTCATTTGGTGTTTTTCTCCGGTCCGCGTCACTCGCCTCAGTGCACTGACGAAAAAACATCGCGTGTGTTACGATACAGTGCCTATGTATCTTTACAATTACTTATGATACATTATGGATTCTAACTATTAGCTATGGTCGAGCCTTAAGTGGAACCAGCATAATGAGATTTGTAATTGCCTCGAAAAAGTAGGTACTAGATAAATTTCAAAAATGTTGTACGTCCCTGCCACAGCACACACTGTCTCTAGCCGAATTTCCATAGTAAAAATCTAACTACACTTTTTTTTGGGTTCCGTACCCAAAGGGTAAAAACGGGACTCTATTACTAAGACTTCGATGTCTGTCCGTATGTCTGTCTGTCTGTCTATCTGTCTGTTTGTCTCCAGGCTGTAACACAAGAACCGTTATAGCTAGACTTCTGACATTTTCACAGATTGTGTATATCTGTTGCCGCTATAACAAAAAAATACTAAAAACAAAATAAATTAAATATTTAAGGCGGTCTCCCATACAACAAACGTAATTTTTTTACTATTTTTTGCTCGATAATAATAACGGCAACACAATATACTAAGCACTTGAAATATTCACTAATTTACACTCAGTTGTATTATTTTGTACTTTGATAATAATTGATAGTAAAATTCAAATAAATTGAATAATAAAGGGGGATTCCCATAAAAAAAAACACAATTTTCGGCCTATTTCTATTGTGGTACGGAACCCTTCGTGCGCGAGTCCAACTCGCACTTGGTCGATTTCATGATTCGGTCGCCGCGCTCGAAGCCCGCGGGCCGCGATAAAATATAATATGCAATAGTTTAAAAGTTACTCTTTCAGGGCTGATACTTTCACAGAAAACTCGATATATCTTATAGCCTATAGGGTACCCATACACAGCCTAAAGTATTATTATCACTTAGTTTTGCTACACCTTGTATTCAAGGCACCAAGAGTGCCTTGAATACAAGGCTTCACAAATTATTATCGTTTTATTTATATTTTTATAGATTATTTATTTAGAGGACATATTTAAATGTAAAAAGCTATAAAATTAGGAATAACAGTAAGTAATTGAGTAATACTTTTTTAGGGTTCCGTAGCCAAAATGGCAAAAAAGGAACCCTTATAGATTCGTCATGTCTGTCTGTCTGTCTGTCTGTCTGTCTGTCTGTCCGTCCGTATGTCACAGCCACTTTTCTCCGAAACCATTAGAGCTGTACTATTGAAACTTGGTAAGTAGATGTAGTCTGTGAACCGCATTAAGATTTTGATGCAAAAATAGAAAAAATATTAAAAATTTTCGGGGTCCCCATAGGTACAACTGAAATAAAAAGATTTTTTTTCATCTAACTTATGCGTGTGGGGTACCTGTGGATAAGTCTCCAAAAATCATATTGAAGTTTCTCAAATCATTTTTTTCTAACCTGAATAGTTTGCGAGAGAGACTCTTCCAAAGTGGTAAAATGTGTGTCCCCCCCCCTCTAATTTCTAAAGTAGGGGCATGATAATTCTAAAAAAAATATATGATGTAGATTACTATAAAAACTATCAACGAAAATTGGTTTGAACGAGATTTAGCTAGTAGTTTTTTTTATACGCCATAAATGGTAAACCTTAATCTAAATTTCATTAAATCGACTGAAAAATAAAAATAAATCAAAAACCTTTTAATTTCATAAAAATAAACATTAAAATACCCTTCATGGGCGAGTCCAACTCGCACTTGGCCGCTTTTATTTAATGATATTGAAAGCGTAGCAGCTCGTAGCACACACAAAGCTACGAAAATTGCTACGAGAGTTTTCGTAGATATAGGTCTACCGTCTACCAGAATCTGATGGCCTGAAAAATATCCTTGATCATTGGATAAATTTTTATATTTGCATGTTTTTCATACAAAATAAGCCGCTAAAGGAATAAAAATGGAATAAAAAGTTTTATTCCTATTACCCCGGTATTGCTAGAGTCAATTTACTTTCTCACTGTTTGCCATCAGATTCTGGACCAACATTATCTACTAAATCTAAATTTATTATAGAAATTATTTAGAGAATTGACAGTCAAACAGCAAACTTATGTATAGTTCACAATATTATAATTTATATCCTTGTACAGCTATGATATCTTTTGGAAAAGACGTTTGAGAGAACTTCGAGAGAACTTCGAGAGAACTTCGAGAGACTCGTCTCTCGTATGAGCTATAAAATGTTTTGACCATCTGGTCAAAACATTTTATAGCTTATACGTATTACGTTGTAAGTTGTAAGTATACTTTAACAGTGCAACTATGTTATGCTTAGATGCAACGGTATTTTTACAAGGATTTTACCCATATGATTCACTAATTACTTTACACAACATAAAACTTTATCAATAAGTTAAAGCGGTAAAATTGTACCTTATTTGATATTATGTCTTATTTTCGTAGCTTTTAATGTAAGTGAAATAATTTTTTGCATAGATTCTTAGTTGAAGTGACGAATCAAGCCCTTCAAAGTGACCTACAGAATACCAGGACAATGATCCGATCATCTCCTTTTGACCTTGCAGTACTACGCTTTAATAATTCTCTACATTGAAAAAATACTCATTTGTTATATAGACAGTACGACAGTGCAACTAAAAGTGCAATATAAATATTAGGCAGTAGGTTAACTTATTTCTTATCTTAAAATTAAAGTCACTCAACACAGAGACAACCTATTAAGATTAGACAATCCTCAGTTACTACTAATTACTCTACTAGTTTTTTACCAAAACTGAGTACCTAAATCGTAGAAAACCAGTTGCTTATAATATTTTTTTAACCAAGAGGCAATCTTGGTTAAAAAAATACAATTAATAATTTACTTTTACGATATATACGATTCATTTGCTCCGGTCGTTAATTTTAAAAAATGTTTTGAAATAATCGGCGAGGAAAAATTCTTAGCTATCGATCTCTACCGTTCGGGTCCGGCCATTGCTCTCCATTACATTAAAAATACGCGGCAAAAAATGGCGCGTGCGTTTCCGGACGTATGCACTCTCGGAAAAAAGCGCGCGCGCCGCTCGCGGCTCCGTGACGCGTTTTTCTAATTAATTACTCGAGTGTGCAATGTGCACGCGACGGTACGTGAAACTGTAAGAAGGATTTATATTACGGAAACGGATACAACTTCCTAATATCCCAAAGTGTGAGCGCAAACGAACCTTCAAATGAGCGATTCATGAATGTAAATGTCCGGTTCCAAATATGTAAACTTTTGGGAATTTATACCTAACGAACCTAATGAACTTTTCATTTCTTCATTTCTTTTCTAGAAACGCGCGCCCTGTATACAAGATATATTATTACATTATTTTAATATGGGCGTCTATACTCTACATCTATTATATATGACGTGCACGTTATGTCAATATAGAGTAGGTAGGTATCCCGTGCCCTGCGTTTTTACCAAATAATAGCAAATACTTCTAATATTCTTGTATCTAACACTTTTTATAGAGTATTTACAAAGATGTGATATCGTCTGCAAGTTGCAACAAAAAAAATTAGAACTTCTATTACATTATTTTTGTATACAGTATACTGTACTTACTTATAAAAATTCTAGCAGCCTCCATAAACTTCGACTACTCCTAGAATGCTGCTTCGTCTACCAAGACTAGTTTCTCTGTCTGTGAAATGCAACAAGCGATAAGGTGGGGAGTGAAGACTCCTTATACTATGGTGAAGACATTGGATTTGTAGATTTAGGTTACTTACTACACTACTACTAGTCTCTACTAGATCCACTACTATAGCTTGTCAAAAAAGAGTAGACGCTATACACAATTTTGAAATCACATAAAAATAATAAATAAATATGAAAACCTTATTAAATCGAGATAAAATTATTATTGTGCAAGGTGATAGTATTTAAAGTGTATATAAGCGTTATCAGTGGGAATACAAAAAGAAAAAAATCGGCCAAGTGCGAGTCGGAATCGCGCACGAAGGGTTCCGTACCATTATAGAGCAAAATTAGGTCATAAATTGTGTTTTTTGTATGGGAGCCCCCCATATTTTTTTATTTTATTTTAATATTATTATTAAATATTAAAGTACACAATATATAACTAAGGATTTTGTGAAAAATTCAAGTACCTACCTGTTGCCATTTTTGATATAGAGCAAAAAAGCCCAAAAAAATCACGTTTGTTGTATGGGAGCCTCCCTTAAATATTCATTTTATTTTATTTTTAGTATTTGTTGTTATAGCGGCAACAGATATACATAATCTGTGAAAATATCAAATTTCTAGCTATTACCGTTCTTGAGTTACAGCCTGGAGACAGCAAAAAAGGCCAAAAAAATCACGTTTGTAGTATGGGAGCCCCCCTTAAATATTCATTTTATTTTATATTTAGTTTTTATTGTTATAGCGGCAACAGATATACATAATCTGTGAAAATATCAAATCTCTAGCTATTACCGTTCTTGAGTTGCAGCCTGGAGACAGACAGACAGACGGACAGACGGTCGACGGACAGACATTGCAGACAACGAAGTCTTAGTAATAGGGTCCCGTTTTTACCCTTTGAGTACGGAACCCTAAAAACACTTTTTGAGCGTGATTAGATACGTTTAGAAAATTTTGTACTGCTTTTACTCTTTCTTGAACCTACGTATAACGCAAGTTTTTCAGCCAGCAGCATAGGTAATGCCCGCAAATTCAATGCACCGAAATTACTGTTTGAAGCGTACCTACGCTTTTTCTGGGTTAATAATCTATCTCCTTGTCCTTTACAACAAAGTTCATTAAAAATTGATTCCGAATTTTTGTTATTAGAATTAGAATTACAGATAATATTACTTATCATTTTCCTCATACAAAGCAAAACAACCGGTCGCTATATAAAGTGGATGTGCAATGGCTTGTAAGGGCTAAAGAATGGTTACGGTAAGGGCTCATGAGTCGCGACGCGCTTTAGGAGCCTGTTGCTCGTATTATCTTAATGCTTTTAATATTAGTTGTCTACAATAATAATTATATATTTATACTGACATCCTTAAACTTCACAACCCCAAAGCAACAAGACCACTCTCCAATTTTGTACATGTTGAATCACCATGATTACGAAGCTGTTTATAGCCATGCACAATCGACGTCGACGAATATACCCTCTAAATATTCGTATTCGGTTGTATTGGTCTATCATAATCCAATTATAAACCAATAGTAGTAAGCATATAGTAAGTGGGTCATCATAAATTCAATATTTTCATGATGCCCTATTTAATCGAGCGTAGTAGTTCTTGTAAGGTACGCAAGTCCGCTACGCGCTCTTACAGACGGACAACACTTGAGTCGACGCGTGTCGTCGACAGTTGGCGTTCGTCTGTAAGAAGCCTAAGGTGACGTCACATAATATATTCTAAAACATTAGGCTTGAAGACTAAATTTAAACTTGTATTAAGTACAATGCGCGGGCGCAACCCTGTGACGTCAGCGAGCCAGCGCTCCGCAGGAATCCGCGTCGGAAATGACTCAGCCTGACTCACAGAATGCGGCCTAAAGTTAAGGCCGACTATCGCCATTCGCCACCATAAACTGTCTACAGTCATCCTCATTAGCCTTCAAAACTCGTCTATTTGGTCAGATTTAACGCCGCACTGAGAAATAAATTGACTGGATAAAGCCCGCAACTCCGTTCCGCCAAAATTCGTTTATCGCGTGAGAACCGTACATTTTTCCGGGATAAAAAGTATCATGTATCCTTACCCGGGACTAAAAGTATCTCCATACCAAATTTCAGCAAAATCGGTTCTGCAGTTTGGAAGTGACGAGACAAACAGCCAGACACACAGACATCACTTAAATTGGCAGTTATAATATTAGTATGGATTACTTAACTTTAATTTAATAAGAGTTCGACGAAAAAAGATGGAGTTTGTGTCACAATCAACATTAACTTAATTTTAGGTAATCATTAAATGTCTCGGTGTGCGGCTGTTAGTGTTGCCCAAAACTTCGTCCGGGATAGGGATTCGTGCGATGATGACGTAGTCTTGCTGAAATCGCAATTTAAATTACTATTGTAATAATGAAAATATAATTCTGATAATGTGAGAAAGGCACTTTAATTTACACACTAATTTATAAAAGTTTACTTGTAGATATTTATAATAATAATTATGTCCTTACTAACTACAAAAATTTGGCTAGTATATAAGTAGTAGTAGCGGCAATTTTATGAAACTATGTAAATAGCGACGTGTAGATATAAATAGAGCCTGGCTATTTCACTAACTGTAGAGCAAAATCAAAAATTTTTGCAAAAGTAATTTTGGTTTCATTACTTTCGTTACAAACTATTTATAGACTAGACGAAATTTAAATACTTTAATATAAACGGGTTTTAGTCTAGTACTAGATACTAGATAGACCGTAGTGTGTGGTCACCATTTAACTCAGTTTAATGGCCTTGCCAGGTCTATTGTTTCGTGCTCTACGTATTTGCATATGGATAATCGTCGTGTCTACTGACTCTTTAGATTTTAGTGACGCATCTCTTGAGATTAAATATAGAGATTTAGGGCAATGAACTTCGTGTGGTGACGTTTTGCGCGCACACATCGCTTCGTGCGAATTTTTGCTTATTAAACAATGTGGCATTCTGTTTCTTTTTGCATTCTATAAACTGCTAGAAGTATTGCAAAGTATTTTAGTGAGATTCTTATGATAAGTCTATGATAAGTTTTGTCATTTTGCATGTGTGAGTTGCTTCTATAATTTGTGCTATAACTCTTAGTCATTGCCTATTGGTGGAGGAAGTGTATCTTTTGACGACCTCTGTGGCTCAGTGGATAGCACGTTGGTAGCTTAAGCCGGAGGTCGCGGGTTCGAATCCCGCCGACGGAACAAAAAGTTTTCAAAGTTCCTGGGTCATGGATGTGTATTAAATATATTTATCATATAATAAAAATCTTAAATATATGTATAGTATAAAAGTATTAAATATATTTCCGTTGTCTGGTACCTGTAACACAAGTCCTTCAGGTACTTAGCATGGGGCCAGACTGACGTGGTGTGAAGCGTCCATAGATATTATATTATTATTATATTATTATTATTATTCAACAATGAAAACATAATTATAAAGAAAACTGATAAAAATATTTGCAATGTGTACAAAGACGTAGAACTATTCAATGTGTTACGGAAAATCGAATTTCGTACGTAGGTAATAACCTCAGAACAGGAAAATAAGATCTGTAGTAATAACTCAAATAAGAACAAAACATTTTATAGCCACAGCTAGGGGTATATTTATAATATTATAGTGCTCCGAGACTGTTCTGAATGATATTTTTTTTAATTAGGTAGATAATAATATTATTATACTCTATAGTCTACCTACAGCATGCTGATCGTATGACAATTGTAAACTATATAATGTTTTTATTGTTTACGGTTGGCTAAATGTTGTAACCTCGAAATTTTATAGAGCCAATGTGTCGTCATTTGCCTGCGATTATCATTCAAAGTTAAAAAAAAAAACTATGTAGGTATATAATTATTAAACCGTCACACGACGAAAAATTTCAGCCGTTAAATCACATGCATGCACACTGTCGATGCGGTCATTTATGTTGTTCAAATATGATTATAAATAATTATTATGAAGGTACCATAAAAGTATGAATAAATGCTACCACAAAGTCGCATTCAACAGTAGTCGGTATAGTAGAGTTATTACTTTTTCCATTGCATCTGCATCGGGGTAGAACATGTCTCTATGGAGTATATTGTAACACCTTATAGTTGTAGTAGAGGGTGATGTGTGTAGATCGACTACAGCTAATTTAGCATTTTCGGCTTTATAACAATTATAATACCTTTTCTGTTATTAGTGCGAGGATCGAAAATTAATAATAACAATTACCATACTAAATTCATTTCCGCAATACAGGGACCAGTCGTTAATAAGTTAAAACAAATTGAACAAATACTGACTTTATACACAATGTGTCAATTGGGCAACACTGTTGTTCAACTTTGCCCAATGTCGCCGCAACACAATCCTGAATTGAGGATCCTAGATTCATTCAGGACTGCCATCCTGTTTTTCAATTTCAGGGTCCTAGGATGCTATATTCATATCCTTAATACAGATCCTAAATTCAGGATACTAAATTCAGATATGATCTTGTCTTAGCATCCTTTGAATACTGAATTCAGAACCCTGAATTTAGGATCATTATTTAGCATCTAGCATTTAGGATCTGAATATAACATCCTGGAATTGAGAATCCTGAATTTACGGCCTGAATTTAGCATCCTTTAGGATTTTGAATTAAGGATCTGAATTTGGCTTCCGGAATATAGGATCTTAATTTAGCATACAGAATGTAGAATCTGAATTCAGTATCCTGAATTATCAATTTAATTTATGCTTAAATAAGGATCTTTAAAATCCAGGTCCTGAAACTTCATCCTCAATCGAGGATCTGAATTTAGCATCCGGAATCGAACTTGGGATCTAGGATTCTAAATTGGGGATCCTAAACTCAGGATTTTAAATCCAGGATCCTACATGCCGGTCCTGAACCTTGTATCCTGAATTTAGAATCTGAATATAAATAAAGTGATAATTTCATATCCTAATGTCTTATTCAGGTTCTTTTATTTATAAATCAAAAATTCTGATTTAATCCAAGTGAATTATACGTAAAGCTACTTTATTATACGAAAGTAATTATATAAATTAAATTGCTCAATTAACTAGACGACCCTCTACTATATCTCTTTACTCTAGGTTAACGTATCGCTGTAGTTAGAGATACAATATTTCGTCTCTATATTTTTTAACGTTGCTTGTAAATAATAATCCTAATTATTCGTTCATCTATTTTATTTGTAATATATTATTATGTGTTATGTAAAAACAAAATAAATTTAATATTTAAGGGGGGGAGGGGGCTCCCATACAACAAACGTGATTTTTTAAACATTTTTTGCTCGCTATCATTTTTTTTCTATTCTTGCTCTATAGTGGAACACTTCGCGTGCGAGTCCAACTCGCACATGGCCGATTTTTTGTATAAATTGAGGCTTTAGGAGGGGAAACATAATTTTAAATAACTAAGATTTTATGAATAACCAGATATTATTGTCCCTTAAGTTATATAATGTTAGTGACCCATTTTACTTAGGTAGATTACGTGTTCCATATAAAATGACGTACATTCAACCAGATATTAATTAATTGGGACCTAAATGAACTAAGGACTCTTTATTAGCCCTAACCCAGTCTAGGGTTAGCGATAATTCTTAAAAAAAACTGTAACTCGAAACGACTGGGTTAATAATGCGATATCAATAGAGAGAGATAACCGTCGTCACTCTGCAGTAATGCGAATACAATTTAACTGCTAATGTGGGTGTACTACATTGAGCCGCGTTTGGATGTGTCATGTGGCTTCTGAGGATATACGAGGAGCTACTCAGGCGAACCTGATGGGACTCGTTTATGTGCATTACTCTGTGTGTGTATGGAAGAGACTGGTCTACACGACACAGGGAATCCAGACCAGAGTTTGTATAAGATTAGCGTGTAAGTTTTCTGCGAAATAAAGATTTTTGTTTGTTTGTTTTGTTTGTATGCTAGAGTTCGGTCAGGTGAAGCTGCCATCAGTTCGGATGGCAGGATGATTACCAATCTTCCGACAGATAGGCAACAAGCGTTTGACAGATATTGCACAATATCTGTCAGAGGACCTGCGGATCGATCGGCCTCCCAGTATACAGTATAATATAACAAAACTAATATGTGTTCCTTGTAGAGAGTTCACTAATCAGTAATCACTATGAAAGTAGGAGTGCTGAAAGACGAAATATTTTTTTTTCACTTTTGTATGGGCAAGGGCCCGAGCGTCACGAGTTTTCCCATACAAAAGTGTAAAAAATTTTGGTCTTTCAGCGCTGCTACTTTCACAGTGAACTCTCTACGAGGAACACGTACACACCCTAAAGTATTATCACTTATTTTTGTTACACCCTGTATAATGAAGACTTTATCTGGTAGGCAAGCTGGACTATATTTTGCTGAATCCGTGGTCTAGTAAAAATGTAGAGCCCCAAAAATAGAACTGTAGAGCTGTTACAAATTGAATTTACAAGTCTCCAGATCAATCTGTTTCTCCAGAGTTCTATTTTCAAAGCTTTGATAAAATATTATTTCTTATGGGATTTTATGTCGGACTCTATATTTTGTAAGAGCACGATTTATTGAATGTCGCATAACTCGCATTAGTTATAAAAAACTAAACTTGTTAATAGCTCTTAAATTTTAATAAAAACTGGGTATATTTTTCTGTATATATATAATATTATACGTCTTATTTAATTATTGCTATTAATAGTCCAAATGGTGAAACAAGTCTCTTCAAGACTTTCATCAGTATGAAATTCTGTGTCTCGTTATATTTTTATTATTATCTTAATATAGTTACATTTATTATTATCTAACTTGCTTACCTAGAAGTTTTTGTTGTAAAGTTAATGTAATAAAATCGGCCAAGTGCGAGTTGGACTCGCGCACGAAGGGTTCCGTACCACTACAGAGCAAAAATAGGTGAAAAATTGTTTTTTGTATCGGAGCCTCCCTTAATTATTTAATTTATTTAAAATTTATTATTAAGAATTATTAAAGCACAAATACAACTGAGTATTCTGTGAACATTTCTATGTGTTACCGTCATTGATATCGAGCAAAAAATAGCAAAAAAATCACGTTTGTTGTAAGGGAGCCCCCCTTAAATATTTAATTTATTTTGTTTTTAGTACCTATTTGTTGTTATAGCGGCAACAGATATAGGTATACAATCTCTGAAATTTTCAGAAGTCTAGCTATAGCGGTTCTTGAGTTACGGCCTGGAGACAGACCGACAGACATCGAAATCTTAGTAATAGGGTCCCGTTTTTACCCTTTGGGTATGGAACCCTAAAAACCATAATATTTTAATAATAAACCATAAAAATTAAAAACCTAGTACAAATGTATATAATATTAATATGTATATTGTATAATAACATTATGATTTATATCTAACCAATTAACTCCATACATCAATTCATAACATTTAGGCCCACTTGCGCAGATCTGAGTTAAAGTTAACTAAACTCTGAGTTAAACATCATGTCATATCTGTCACTCACATTAAAGAATGATAGAGAAGACATGATGTTTAACTCAGAGTTAACTTTAACTCAGATCTGCGCAAGTCCGCCTTACTCAGTACATTACAATACCACATCCATGTTTCGTATGCGCGTAAATGTCGTTGAACTTAGCAGTGTGCGAAATTGGCGAGCGCCCCCGCCCCCGCGCCCCTGCAGACGCGTGCTCCGCGACTGTCGACCCTGCGCGTGCGCATTGCGCGCTATTCGCCGCTCACTATACATTGCTGTGCGGCCGCGACACGCTCAATATACGGCGCTAACCGAGCGAGCAATGTGTGCTGTCGAGAAGGATTTATATCGGAACAATCCCCATTCCCCTGTATTATAAACGTGCTACAGCTGGCTGTCTCGATACAAGGTCGTGTCGCCGACGCCTACATCTAAAAATATGTACACACATACGTCTCTCACACAGACACATATACATTTGTATATGTCGCAGTCATCTGGTTCAATCTGTGATTCGATTGAATGACTAGCGTATTCATTGAATGACACCGTTCTATTGAATGACTGAAGGACAACTAGTCAAGACGCTGACTGTAACGTTTAACGTCTTGACTAAACGTCATCATAGTGAAGTCGTTAAATGGAATGCTATGATTTTTTTAAAGTATTTGTTGGTGGCGTACTAATAGGTTAATCTAGAAACTGACTTCAATTATGAGGCGACGGCTACTTCTGGGTGAAAAGAAATAACCACGATGGCTAAGGCGGGAGCGTAGCGCAGCGAAGCCATCTAACCTAACCAAATCCAATCGTATTGGACAGACGAAGTAATAAATACATTGCTATTAATTACCTAAGAATTATATATAACTGTTCTTATACATTTCCTATTCCGTTAAAAATAAATACATTCAATTACCTGACTAATTTCATATCCGCTCTCTTCAAAGGGCTATGTTAAAAATCGCTAACTAGTTGAACGTTGTGTGACGATTGTTCAATCAACGTTCGGCCGAGTCATTCAATTGAATGGAGTCATTTAATGAATGCGCTAGCCAGTCAATCGAACCGCAGATTGAACTAGATGACTGCGACATATACATTACAATGTATACAAATAAAGTAATGTTCAGACTGATAGCCTGATAGTATGATAAAAAATCCATAAATGTAATAATACTTATTGAGTACTCTAGAGTCTAGAACCAAAATGCAGTACCAAACATTAGACGTACTCCATGTTATAGTTAAAAATTTTAGCTTATTTTAATGCAGAGACATGCCGCATGATACAATACTTTTCATTTAATTACTGCGTGACTGGTGAGACATGTTCAATACTCGAGGACGTGATATTTGGCTATTATATTAGTTGGAAAAAAATACTATAAAAAATATAATATCAATTGATCACTGAGTATATGTAGCTTAAAGTTAAATAATTATTTACCCAACACATGGACACCGCGAACAGGAAGGGTAGTTGTGTGGTGTTTCTTTGGAAGCACACGCCTCTGCACCGGCCGCACTGTATGCCTACTTGCCTAGCCTCGTAAAATACTTAGTATCCAAGATTCATTTTTTTGGGAAATTCGGAAAAAAATTAAGAACCTAATTTTATTACATAATTATAATGAGTCGAGTACAGAGTACTCTCCATAAGTATCGGTATTGTCTCACCAGTTATGTTGTATACTTATCATATTTCAGGAAATAAGCGTAGCCGTAGCCCGTAGGCAGTCTACGTAGAAATATTTTTGTAGAGTTTTCTATACTTACTAGTCAGGAAGCCCTAGAACAAATTTTTTTGTGATTACTATCAACCTAATTTTTTGTGAGTAGCTACATTTTGATAAGACTAACAACATTTTTATTTTCGAAAAATCTCGAAAGTGGTAGCTAATAGAGATAGAAAGGTTTTCATACTTTGACTTGATGGTCCTAAAATATGGATTGTTTTATTTGTACGACAAGGTTACTCTTAAATTATATAACTATTAACCTACCAACATACAGAAAATCAGCTGGTTAGGGTTCCGTTTTATGGTACAGTAGTCAACCAAGTTTTGTTGATTACAGAGCCCTAAAACGGAACTCACAAAAAATTAGCTTGTTAGTAATCACAAAAAATTTGTTCTAGGGCTCCCGTACCATACATTATTGATTATACTATAATATTATTATATTATATAATATAATAATATTATAGTGTTTCTCAACCTTTTTTCGCCACGGACCCCTTGGAAATCTGGCACAGTTTTCACGGACCCCCTTTTATAAAACAAACACCTAAAAATTCCGATTATGTATGGTCCAATATATTATAATCATTATAGTATCCCAATTCCCACTAAAAACATTTCATGTAAAATGTTACCTCGACGACAACAAAAGGTTTTCCCTGTGAAAAAGACATCAGATCTAATGTAGAGTTAAGCTTTTTCACTACCGTCATGGAGGTGAGCCGAATATTTATTATTTAGTTTCTGATCTGAAGTTTAAGTAACGAAACAGCCAAGCCATACATACTTACTGATAATATTATGTAGAATTTGTTGGAGTTAGGGTTGATAGAGTTAGGCCGCGTAGATTCAGAAGCTACATTAGATCTGTTAATGTCTTGAAAACTATTTGTGGTCATCGAGGTAACATTTTAAATGAAATGTTTTTGGTGGGATTTCAGTCCTTTTTGTAAGTTGTTACTTGCTAGGCAGTCGTTTTAGTGTTTTATTTTATTTTATTTTATTAATAGGTTTTTACTTTTTAGTTACTGTCTACAGTCCCGTGTAAACTTTCATATTAGCCTAATTCATAAAATTGGTGAAAGTCTCATAATTAAACTGATTTTACGGCGCCGTATAACCAAATTTCGGCGTATTTAGATGTCAAATCTAAAGTATCAGACCTATTCAATTAAGACTTCGTATGTGTAATAAGTCTATTATTGACATCATATCCTGAGAATATAAACTATCTGGTATATCGGAAACCAAGTATTTGAGGGTCAAATTCCACCCCCCCCTTATTTTAGGGGATGGGGGGCGAAAATTACAAGTTTATGAATTTTTTTGGTGGTTGTATCCTAAACTTAGATTACATACCGAATTTCAGCTTTCTAGCACTTCAGGAAGTAGCCAAACATTTTGAGGATCATCAGTGTGTCAGTATGTCAGTGACGAAATCGGCGTATTTTAGATATCTATAAAATCTAAAGTATTAGAGCTATTCAATTGAGACTTTGTATGCTTAATAAGTCTATTGATGATATCATATCCTGAAAATATGATTATTATGAACTATCTGCTATAACGGAAACCGATTCTATGAAGGTTCGAAAAAACGGCGAAACACTTCGAGAAGAGGTAGGTAGTGCATTTGCGCTTCGCTTTGCTCGTCCCGGGGGGGACACGGCACAACTTAATGTTGTATGTCATCAGTCATCACTTACTTATCAGTTATTATATTAGGCTTGGGATTGTTTCCCATATTATCTAATTTCACATAAAACTGGCATAAAAAACTTTTAGGATAAGGCTGCGTTTCCACCAGAGATGTGTTGCGAGGAATGTGTTTTTGAGATCCAATAGCATCGCTGCGCTGAGCGAGGTCACGTCAATGAAGCGATTCTATTGGTTCTCAAAAACACATTCCTCGCAACACATCTCTGATGGAAACGGAGCCTAACACTGTTTCCTACACAACGGAGTTGAGGATAATATATACAGGATGTGACAAAACAAAGTGAGAACACTTTAGCATAATAATGAGTCCCTTACATAGAGTTCTCCGTAAAAGTAGCAGCGCAAAAGGAGTTTTTTTTTTGCGATCTGAATGGGCAAGCACCCCAGCATGCAGCGTCATGAGTTTGCGCATACAATTTAGTATAGTGAGTGACCCCCTCCAAAATTTCTGGCTGCGACCGCGCCTGTTGTCCTGCCCCCTTAGACAAAGTATCGTTCGTTAAAAACGATGACGAAATTCGTTATCAAAATGTATGCGGTTTGACATAAGTCATCGCTAAATGACATTTCGATTGCGAAGATTAATTGTCAAATCCCATACATTTTGATAACGAATAGCGTCATCGTTTTTAACGAAAGGGACTTTGTATACGGCCTCTGGTCCTTACACAATTTGTTTCAATAAGTCGGTAGGTGAAATGTAATTTTCAAAATGTCATAAAAGTAAATTTCTCAAGAGCATCCTGACTAGACCACAGAAGTTCAAGACAGGTGAGCAACCAGAGGATTCTCAAGAGTAAAAGTTAAAACCTGTGTAGTGCACATGGGAGGTATTATTTACAACTAGGCGACTCTTTTGGGGGCTAATTCTCATACCTCGAAAGTCACTTCGATTGCAGACTGCAGTCCGTATCACTCGCGCGTGAAACAGGTATGTTAGCGTGAGTGAGATAGCTTGCACTCGAGGCAATATTCTTGTCAGAATAGAGGCTCTGTTCTTTGCCGATTTCATATATACGAAGGTACAATAAATACACATTCAGTGTAATACAGTTTATTAACAAATTAAAACACAAATAATTAGGTATACTTACTACTTACTATTAATAAACATGTTTTCGTTCAATGATTCATAAGGTTAGTCACTCAAGTTTCATTATAAACAAATTCTTTATTTTGATACAATGCACTTCTTAGAAACAGACATATAAATTACTGTGTGCAGTATTTTTAGCAGACAAGGAAATTTTTATACTTATTTAAAATATAAATATTTACTATTTGTACATAATTGTTACAAAGTTTTGTATTGAGTACATTAATTTAAAATTAGACAGGGCAGGGCTGTTAAAGTTAGAATCACGTTTATTAAGAACTTCAGCACTTTTTGACATAACATATTATTTTCACTAGGCTTCCCCGAAATTAAATGGGACGAAAAGATATTGTCTACAGGGTGTAACAAAACTAAGTGATAAGTTCGCTGTAAAAATTGCAGCGCTAAAAAAGTAACTTTTTTCACGTTTATATGGAAAAATTCAAAACACGGGGGCGTCAAATCATAAAAAATTTACTCTTTCAGTGCTGCTACTTTCACGATGAACTGTATTATGTATAAGGGACACATACCCACACTAAAATATTAGTTTTGTTACACGGTAAACCTTGTATATTGATTCATAAAGTAATTTTGTAAACGTTGTTTAAATAGTATAATACAAATTACATTTAATTATCTTAAAACGGCGCCATCACCACCAAGGGTCAATTCAGACCGCAACGCGACGAGGCGAGGCGCGACGCGACGCGACCTAAAGTATGGATTTGACAGAATAAATGTCGTCAGCGTGAGACGTCTTGCGAATCTGTCAAATCCATACTAATTTAGATTTAGAAATGCATCTACGCGTCGCGTTGCGGTCTGATTGACCCTAACACCCGGAAATAGTCATTACTCATTGCAGTTACTGCTATTTGATAAAAGTACATAATTTAATGATTTTATTAATAAACTAAGTACAACAGTATTATATAGGTCTACCATAATCTGATCGCAAAAAGTGAGAAAATAAATTGACTCTAGCAATACCGGGGTAACTCGCTACAACATCAGCTGTTTGATAGGCCGCCATTTTGATATTTAAGCTCATAAACAAGGGTGTGAGGTGTGAGGCTGTTTAATGTGACAGCAATTTAAGCAACAGATTATGTAGATGATTAACTCTAAATAGCGTTTATGAATACAATTTCTTGTTAAATATTATTTAAAGTGTTGCTTAAATTTAAATTTTAACGTTAATGAATAAGGCAGTTAGCATTTAAAGTAAAACCTATTTATCTCTACTTAATTAATGAATTAATACAGATGTACACGAAGTAGGCACACTTCCTCTTTTAAGAACAGTAGTCGGTAGGCAAATGAAATTGGTAAAATCATACATTTTACAGAATCAGGTCAGGTTTAAAACTAAATTTAATGGTGATAAAACAAAACCAGTACTGCAAAGGGTTGTACTGTAAACGATAAAAAAGAAACGATACCCACACAGTTTGAAATATAAGTAAATAAATCAATAGAACGCAGCGTTCCTTTTTCGAGCTGCCTGTTGCCAAGCGCGCCGAGCTTGACCTGTTTAGCCTCGCCTGCCTTTTTTTTTAAACAAGGAAAAACCTAAGCTACTTAAGAGGGCGACTATAGTAAAATTAAAGATTTAATAATTTTTTAATACTTCATAACAATTTACGAATTGTTTCATTTTTAGGATTCCGTACCCAAAGGGTAAAAACGGGACCCTATTACTGAGACTTCGTTGTATATATCCGTTTGTCTGTCTGTCTGTCTCCGAACGCTGTATCTCAAGAACTAAAATATAGCTACTTATAGCACCTAACCTAAAATATAGCTACTTATAGCAATAAGTAGCTATATAATATTTTAGGTAATCAGGTAATCACACAGACATAGATGTAAGATGATAGATCAAGATCTATGTCTGTGGGTAATCACTAATCACTATTATAACTTTCTCAACGGAGGCACAGCCGTCAGCCGCCGTGTCCCTTGTGTACAGGAGGCAGTAATTGCATTTTACAGTAGGCGCAGTGAGTAGGCAGCCAGGGCTGACGACAGTCGACAATAGTGTTATTAACCTGAAAAATGAAAATCATGCAATAACCTAACCTAACCACATCTAAATTATTTCATGCAAGCAGGCAAACATGACTAATTCATGATTCATCATATTATTAATCAGTATCATAGTAAAAAAGTAACATAATATTAGGGTTGATTCAGACCGCAACGCGACGGGTAGATGCATTTCTAAATAAGTATAGATTTACAGATTCGCAAGACGTCTCACGCTGACGACATCTGTCAAATCCATACAAATTTAGGTCGCGTCGCGTCGCGCCTCGCCTCGTCGCGTTGCGGTTTGAATTGACCCTTATGGTAATACTTATAAAAAGTCCACTACATTTGCTAATTATATGACTTTTTCAAAGTTGAAATAGGACAACATAAGCAGTTGAATTGTGTCTTATTTTAAATAGGTATTAAACATGCAGCTCTACCAACAATCTATATCATATAAATATTCAGCCTAATAACTAAGTAATAAGCAATGAAAACACGAAACTACGATAATAACATCAAACTCTTGGCATTGGAAACACAGTTGCTATGTAATTTCGTCTACGTCCTAGATTCTCAATGTGAGGAGAGCGTTAAACTCGACTGTCCCGTCTGAGACCTGACCTTGCCCAAGGTCTCAAAGGTCAGTGGCGAGACGGAGGGTACGCGCCCTCGGCCCTAGGGTGACGGCAGGGGAATTTTCATATAATAACCTCGAAATGTCCTCAAAAACAAGTTTGTTTATCTGCGAAGGCGGCCATCTTGGGATTCGGAAAGGTTAATTCGTCCGTCTCATTTGAAAACGATTCGTCAATAAGGGCGAGAATAATAATTAGAAATAAAATAAAAATAATTAGAAATAAAATCGAAATAGTTACTTTAAACTTTCAGAAAGTGAAATAAAATAAAATAAAATGCCTCAAATTATATTAGTAAACTAGCTGTTGCTCGCGACTTCGTCCGCGTTAGTATAGTAGATCACGTCCCAAGTATTATTTTTCAAAAATATTCAATGTACAGAATTGACTTTCCTACGATTTTATTATATGTATAGATGACTTAGTTTGTTCCTACAAAGGATAATTAAGACGCAATACAAACTCAACGATACCTTTTAATTATGAACAAAAGTTTCATGAGGAATAAGGGGGGGGGTTTGGGGGGGCGCAGCCCCCCCAAAACAAACGACACTGGAAAACCGTATGTGTAGTTTAGTTTTTAACTTTGTTCTTAAAAAAGATGTATAACGCCGCAACACCGCTTTGTTTGAAGCAAAATTTGGGGAGGTGGGGGGGGGGGTTGGGGGGGGGGGCGAAGCCCACCCCCCAAGAAAAGACCGATGCCAAAGCTCCCAGCATGTTAATCAAACGACACTCGAAATTTGTATAGAAAAGATAGACAAAAGCTCATAGCATGGCAAGGAGTGAAGATAGATACAAAGTGTGAAGGAGAAATTTGTAGGAAATTTTATGGGCTTTCATTACGTACCGGACATTTTCTCTCTACAACGCACCGTTTTAGCGATATGAGCAAAAAACTAAAAATATTGAAACTTGAGCCCCTCCCCCCGCCCTAGGTGATATCGTCATAATATATAGCCTATGTGTTGACCCGACCTCTATATAATATTCGTGCAAAATTTGAAGTAAATCCATTCAGTACTTTCTGAGTTTATCCCGGACATACATACAGACAAACAGACAAACAGACAAACAGATAAACAGACAAACAGACAAACAGACAAAAATTCTATAAACTATATTTTTGGCTTACATATCGATTGTAGATCACGTCCCAAGTATTATTTTTCAAAAATATTCAATGTACAGAATTGACTTTCCTACGATTTTATTATATGTATAGATGTACATCATACAAAAGCGGTAAGTTCTATTAATGTCATGTTTTTTGTCAGGTCCATAAGAAAGTTTAAAGTTTTCCTTCATGTTAGAAGAATAATAAACTAAATACAACATGCAAAACATAATATTTGGAACAAATGAATTTTTTATCTAATTAAATAACCTGTTATGGTCTTTATTTGTGGTACGCACATTTAAAGAATTGCTAAAAGGTCGAGAACCGAGCTTAGTAAAGTCCGGACGCAGAGTGTGTAGAAATTCGTACGTCATTGATTCGTAGCTTTCGTCTCTTTTAATAGGGCGCAAATTCTCGTCTTCACGGGGGCAATAGTTTTATACAAAATATATTATATGTATAGATAATGTCGATTGGTACGCAAACAGTCAAAATGTTAATGTACGAATTTCTATTTGCTCGGCGGCGGGACTTTACTACTTGCACCAGAATATGATGACACAATCTACACTACTATTATAAAGAGGAAAGATTTGATTTTTTGTTTGTTTGTTTGAGTCGAATAGGCTCCGAAACTACTGGACCGATTTGAAAAATTCTTTTGCTATTGGAATCTTACATTATTTCTGCTGAACATAGGCTACATTTTATTTTGGAAAAAAGTAGGGTTCCGTAAGATATTTGAGTTTTTCGGACGCAAGGTGTAAAAAATCAGCTAGAAAATTACTTATTTTGCGTACGTCTGTCATAAAGTGGCATTTTAAATGAATTTTTCGTAACGAAAAAAGATCGGAACGGCGCCTTAAGTTTATCTCCACAGTTTGTGACTATAGTCTGTCATAAAGTGGCATTTTAAATGAATTTTTCGTAACGAAAAAAGATCGGAACGGCGCCTTAAGTTTATCTCCACAGTTTGTGACTATAGTCTGTCATAAAGTGGCATTTTAATTGAATTTTTCGGAACGAAAAAAGATCGGAACGTCACCTTAAGTTTATCTTCGCAGTTTGTCTATACTTTCGCATTTCTACTGGTCGCCGTGCTACGCGGGCTGATCCGATTTGCATACGGTTTTCACAGATTTGCATACGGTTTTCACAGATATATTATATTTGTCTTCTTCCAACTCAACATCTGGTGTATAAAAATCCTCCCCCCCTCCCCTCTCAACCCTCTCTGGGGACCAAAGAGGGGTCAGATTTTGTATACAACTTTTTTCTTTAGTGGACTTACTTCATATTAGGTATGTATTAACTGTGTTTTTCAACTTAACATCTGGTGTATGACCTTCCCCCCCCACACCCTCTTAGGGGACAAAAGAGGGTGTAAAACATGTATCAACTGATGATGTAGAAAATATACTTTAAATGGCAAAACAACGTTGCCGGGACAGCTAGTATAAAATAAAATGAAAATAAACGATAAGTTTATTTTATAATAATAATAATAATAATATAGAGCTGATGATAAACAGTATAAACAGGTGAACAATCGACCCGTGCCCTGCAAACAATGTAATTTAATAATATTTATTACCCGACACTTTGAAGAATGAATACACTACTTTTATGTTTGATTCTATCATAAGAAAAAGTTAGATTCAGAAGTGTATCAATTAAAAAATATTATTTAGCAATGTCTTAAAACGAAATTAATTAAGTAGTAATAAAATAACAATCAGTGCATAATATAGTACCAACTTTTACTTCAGTAGTAATTATATATGACCCGTGAACTTCGAATCACATAACCCATAAATTATTACTTACCTTACATAATAGGCTTACACAACCTTCCCTAGACTTCCACGAATATTTCAAGACTAAAATTAGCAAAATCAGTGCAGCCGTTCTCGAATTTTAGCGAGACTAACAAATTTATAATTAATTTTCATTTATATATTATGTACTTATTGATTTTTAACTCATAACAATTAGGCTGAATTGCACCAGAAGCGTAGTTAAAGTTAAGGTTATCGTCAAATATGGCGACTTTTGCTAGGGATTTGACAGTTCATTTCACATTTTGTTATGGTTAAAGTTAAAGTTATAGTTAAAGTAGGTTGATGCAACTCACTCTTAGTTTAAATAATAATATTGAAATGGCATCCAACACCTGACTGTACCTACCTTCAACTGTTATAAGATCAAAACGTGTTTTGAATTCAAGAACTTTCTTCACAGTCTATTTATATCCTGAGAACAATCGCCTCAAAGCGACAAAGACCGAGTTAAGTTTAACCCTCGCCTCAGTTGGTCACGTGGGGTCTTAAGGAGTTTGCGAAAACGACAAAAAAATATTTAATTAAATAAATCGTAGCAACTCCGCTCTTCGGGTATCTTCCTAAAAGGAATTAAATTTCGATATGATCGCCACCACTAGATACCGCATGTGTATAATATACTTCGCGTGCCATATCGCGCTTCCAAATGACGAGCAATGCTCGTCTTTAGAAAGTCTGTTCTTTAGTTTGCTATCGGAATCGGACGTCAATCGGAATTTTAAAAATGCCTAAAAGTGCCGTATTGAGCTGTAGAAATTCAATTAGAAACGTTGGCCTAGGTACCTAATGGACACTTTTCTTATCATCGGAACGTTACAGTAGCTATAAAAAATCGGCCAATTGCGAGTTGGACTCGCGCACGAAGGGTTCCGTACCACAAGTTCCGTACCGTAGCAAAAATAGGAAAAAAAATGTTTTTTTGTATGGGAGCCCCCATTAATTTTAATTTTATTTAAATTTTATTATTAATTATTAAATTATAAATAAAACTGTCTATTTTGTGAATATTTCAGGTTGTCATCATTGATACCGAGCAAAAAATGTAAAAAAATCAAAGTTTGTTGTATGGGAGCCCCCCTTAAATATTAAATTTATTTTGTTTTAGGTATTTGTTGTTATAGCGGCAACAGAAATACATAATATTAGTTATTATTGCAGTTTTAACCGAATAGAAAGCGGTCAACGTTGCTTTGAATATAACATGAGAATACCATTAAAGTTTGATATATGAAACAGAATACAACAAGAAATGAAGCTGCATCAATGTTGCACTAAAATTCGCTAAATCGTAGAGTCGGGGGACTGACGTCAGAGAAAGAGAATTTGCATTGTGTGGTCCCCGTGACGCAAATACGCTTACCATTGACTTGAGTACCAACTACCAACTTCACTCTCGAACAAAACAACAATAAAGCGATTATACTATAAGCACCATACAAGGCGTGCAAAGTTGTTTTTCCAGAGCTTAAATATGACGTTATTCTCGTAAACTTGTAAGGTTATGATTGCGTTTATATATAGACTAAAGACTTGATTGTTGCACTAATCCGACTAATTTGTGGACTAAACTTGGTGTACCTCGTAAGTAAACTGGCAGTCCTTACTATCCGTACTAATAATAATATAATTGCAAAATACTTTACAGTTTACACTAGCTAAAAGCCGAGCTAATTATGAGGGCTCGCGTCGTCATATCTTGACTGAGTGATGTTGACACATCTACATATTAAAAATCGGCCAAGTGCGAGTTGGACTCGCGCACGAAGGGTTCCGTACCATTATAGAGCAAAATTAGAACAAAATTGTGTTTTTTTTAGCGGGAGCCCCCCTTAATTTTTTATTTTATTTTAATAATATTATTAAATATTTAAGTACAAGTATAACTATGGATTTTGTGGACAATTCAAGTACCTACCTGTTGCCATTATTGAGATAGATAATAGAGCAAAAAAGGCTAAAAAAATGACGTTTGTTGTATGGGAGCCCCCCTTAAATATTTATTTTATTTTGTTTTTAGTATTTGTTGTTATAGCGGCAACAGATTATACACAATCTGTGAAAATTTCAACTCTCTAGCTATTACCGTTCTTGAGTTACAGCCTGGAGACAGACAGACGGACAGACATCGAAGTCTTAGTAATAGGGTCCCGTTTTTACCCTTTGGGTACGGAACCCTAAAAACTAGATATTTGACCGAGCTTTGCTCGGTATTCGATAAAACACGAATAAAATGAATGACATTTTCTAAAAATGATTCCTAGCTAGATCGATTTATCGCCCCCGAAACCCCCTAATCCCTATATACTAAATTTCATGAAAATCGTTGGAGCCGATTCCGAGATTCCAATTATATATATTTTTTATCCAGCCGTATTCAATCCGGCTAATCGTCGACACGCCGCATTACAAAACGGCCCTGTTTTTTAAAACGGCTAGCCGTAATGTAATACGGCTAAATATACAATCCGCCTGCGACATATATATATGTACATTAGAATTGCTCGTTTAAAGATATAAGATTATTATGTTAAACCACAAATCAATTATAGGCGTGATAGTTTTTCCGTCAAAGGTTGTGACTTGTGGGATATACTAGGGCTCGCTTCGCTCGCCCTGATTACGTGTCTGTCTCGTATCTAGGCAGACACAATTTTTATTGGCTCTAGATACTCTAGTGCAGACCAAGCGTTTCCCCAATCCCCCATCTAAAGGTTTGCAGTACCTAGTGTTAGGGTCTATATTTGATAAGCCTCAGCCAGGTTTATTAGAGCTCCCCCAGTCATTATGTGTACAAACGTCTGCAGTAGGCAGCAGGCATCGCCGATCAATGCAACCCTTGCGTTAAAAAATCGGCCAAGTGCGAGTCGAAATCGCGCACGAAGGGTTTCGTACCATTATAGAGCAAAAAATGGGCCATAAATTGTGTTTTTTGTATGGGATACCCCCCTCTTATTTTTTATTTTATTTTAATGTTATTATTAAATATTAAAGTACACATTTATCTAAGGATTTTGTGAAAAATTTAAGTACCTACCTGTTGCAATTTTTGATATAGAGCAAAAAAGGCCAAAAAAATCACGTTTGTTGTATGGGAGCCCCTCTTAAATATTCATTTTATTTTATTTTTAGTATTTGTTGTTATAGCGGCAACAGATATACATAATCTGTGAAAATATCAAATCTCTAGCTATTACCGTTCTTGAGTTACAGCCTGGAGACAGACAGACAGACGGACAGACGGACAGACAACGAAGTCTTAGTAATAGGGTCCCGTTTTTACCCTTTGGGTACGGAACCCTAAAAACCACACATTACCGGTGGGTATTCCCGAAGTTGGTAACGACATTGATGTGTGAATTTAAAATACTAGATTCTAAATGAGCGCCTAAATATTTGGCTAATTTTAGCCAAATATTTAGGCTAATATATTTTATTTACTTTATAAGTATGGCAAAACGTTGTTTTGCCAAAATTTTTATACACCAGCCTGCCTAGCATACGCCAACGAGATATCTCACTCTACATGTTTCTCGATGTTTGATAGTTTGTATCTTCATCTCTATTGACCCTAGCATGACAAACATTTTTTCTCGCGTAGATCTATCATCGAAATAACACATTTTTATAGAGTTTTGTCGAGATAATGTCGAGATTTTGATATTATGAGACCAGTAGTTTTTAATTAGGTATATCGAGAGTGAGATAATATCTCGTTGGCGTATGCTAGGCAGGCAGATGCTAAGTTGGAAAAAACAGTAAATAATATGAAGTAAGTCCATTATAGAAAAAAGTTTGATACAAAATCTGAACCCTCTTTGGTCCTCTTAGAGGGGGAATTTTATTCACCAGATGTTAAGTTGGAAGAAGACAAATATATCTGTGAAAATCGTATGCAAATCGGATCAGTAGTTTTCGTGTTAAACAAAAAAGTTTCATACAAAATCGGACCCCCCCTTTTGTCCCCTTAGAGGGGTGGGACTGGGAGGAAAGAATTTTATACACCATGTTAAGTTGGAAGAAGATAAATTATATCTGCGAAAACAGCATTAAAATCGGATCAGTACTTTTCGTGTCATGCTGGAACGAACATACAGACAGACAGACACACAAAAAACTAACCACATTTTTGGCTTCTATAGCGATGTAGTGACATCCCCCACTTATTATTTTTTGAATTTTGAATTTTAATTTCTATTATTATTATAAAACGAACATACAGACAGACAGACACACAAAAAACTAACCACATTTTTGGCTTCTATAGCGATGTAGTGACATCCCCACTTATTATTTTTTGAATTTTGAATTTTAATTTCTATTATTATTATTTCTACTAATATTGAATTTTAATTTCTACAGTTTCATTATAATATTATGTATATTGTATAGATTTCTATGGTGACCTGGTTCAACCTAGACAACATACCTGCAGAGTGTAGACCCTGATTCGATGACTACATTAGGTTTTCAATTTAACGACATAATATTTTAGTATCTTTTTATTATACTGTGGCGCTATATCGAAAGTAATTTTACCGCAAGGGCAATTTTATACTTAATTTGTATGATTATAAAGTCGCGAATACGCTGCGGCCAGAAGCTATCGGCTCGCTCGCAAAACATGCGAAAAAAAAAGCAATTATAATCATTAAAAAATAACTAGGAGCATTTAAGCAAAATGTAATTTAAACAATAAAGGCAAAATAACTGAAGAGTTAACAGACATCTTGTTAGACTCTTTTGCAGTTATAATAATCTCATTCAAGAAATGAGAATATATTATTGTATACGTGTATAGGAACGTAGATTTGGATCCAAAAGTAGAAAAAATAGTCGATTTAATTTTAAAAGGTTCAAATGAGAATTGTCTGTTGTAACTTTGAGTCCTACGCTGATGTTACTGTCTTATTATCTTTTTATTACACTCTTTAGCCATTAAATTAAAATTGATAAAGTAGAAGTGCTTATTAAAAGTTTATTGAACCCGAAAGTAAATCGCCCAAATTTCATAAAACGAGGTAAAGGCCCTTGTTATTAAATTTGCACGAAAAATAATATTTGACGAAAACAGTTTGACGGCTACTTATTTTATACTTAGCGAAACCATTATTTTTCTTTTTGTACCTATTTAATGATATTAACAAGCAAGTACGTACCTATCTTGTAGGCACAATATAAACCATATAAAACAATAACGGTTTTATTACCACAAAAGATTTAAACACCTGTTGAACAGTTAATTTGAGAAAAATTCAGTACAAAATGATCTCAAAACAACTGTTCAACAGGTGTTTAAATCTTTTGTGGTAAGACCGTAATACTTTATAAAATTATAATTTATAACTGACTTGTGGATCCGAACATTGGGGTCAGGTCACACTTAAACGAGATGATACGCACCACCTCCATAGAACTATTGGGAAAATAACTCTGAACATCTACCTACTCTTAAATTTAAAATCCTCATTATAATTAGTTGCTTGCTACCAGTCATTAACTGTTCGAAATTTTAATTATTAAAATATCCCGTTATATTGTGTAATTCTGGCGAAGTTTGATAAACATTGTTCTACCAACATAACACCTTCTTCTTTGTTCAATAGTCGTTTGGTCTTTATTTAGTCGGTTTAAAAGTTTAGATTATATAATATGACATAAATTGGCATCGAAGGTTAAAAAAATAACTTACAATTAGATCTTCAGTCTGCTTTAAAGCTGCGATTAATTAATTTTTGTAAGTTGTAGGCATATTTTATGATATAATTTGTCAGATGACATTTAATAACTATATACAATTCTAAAAGGTTTACAGTAAAAATACAAAACTAAACTATTTTATAAATAAATATTGAATACTTACATACACTTTGTAAGTTGGTACTACTGATATATATACTGATAAGTAAAAAATTAAGTCTAGGTCGGAGGCTGCGGGCAAAGTGCCAATTACACTGGCAGCATTACCTCGTTGTATGGCCAAACAATACGCTGGCCGAGGTAAGCACCAGCCCTGGGGTCATTCGATTTGTCGACCAGTCTACGGGACAAATCTTTAAACAGGACCTTTGCGCTGGGGCCTCACGGACCCAAGGTTTCAACACCAAAAGGCAGAAATATGAAGTCTTGGCCCAGGCATTCATATTTCCGCCTCTTGTTGGTCTCCGCGTGAGCAGCGGCCGCTTCAGCCTCCCTCGAGGTGGCCGTCACATGCGACGCCGCCAATGTGTCCACGCACGTGGCGTCCCACATCAAAGGTCTGCCCCGGCTCCATGGAATGACCGTCATTCCATCAGGTCTCCTGCCGTTGTCACGCGCGATACCGTTCGGCTCGAGTGTAGCCGGCACGTTGACGGTGGCAAGAGCCCTGCGGATGACGTCATTTATGGAGGCATGACGGGCCTGGCGGCCGGCACTCCGGCGGCAAGACAATCCGTGGTGCCCCTGGCGGTCCACTGTGGTGCCGCAATGGCAGCGATGGGCTTCGGTGATTTCGGCACCTATACGCAAGCCGACTGAAACATTGAAGGTGTGATTGTCCAAAAGTGTGCCTATATTAGATGATGGGATTGCCTGGAGCCAATACCCCGATTCTGGCTCAGCGGACGCCAAGAAACGCGCACGGTCTGCGGCGGACGAGCAATTTAAAAGGTCAAGTTTAGCCAAATTTAGTAGTGGTTCATCCCAATTTTTTTGGATGTTGGTATTGACTGGGATGATATAATTTGTCTACACTTCTACACTATATACTATTATAAAGAGGAAAGATTTGATTTTTTGTTTGTTCGTTTGAGTCGAATAGGCTCCGAAACTACTGGACCGATTTGAAAAATTCTTTTGCTATTGGAATCTTACATTATTTCTGCTGAGCATAGGCTACATTTTATTTTGGAAAAAAGTAGGGTTCCGTAAGATATTTGAGTTTTTCGGACGCAAGGTGTAAAAAATCAGCTAGAAAAGTTACTTATTTTGCGTACGCTGCCTAAACTATAAAAGATAGAACCATAAAATGTTCTAAGTAATTGTAGATCTATGTCGAGTGAGGCACAATAACCATTTATTTATTTAAAAATCCTGATTTTTTTTTGGACTACATTTAAACGGATATATTTTACTCACGCTATTAATCCTTATCAAAATAAATTATTTTATCACTAAGTACAGTTTATGCAGATAATATTTGGTCTTTAAATGATTAAAATTGGACGTTTGGTTTTGAAATTATGGCGAAATTAAAATATTACGATAGTGGGCGTCACCAAAGCGCGTGCGGGAGGAAGACAATATTCTGTTGTAGAAATGAAAATTCTGTACATAAAAGATATGAAATGACACCCGAAATTACACCTTTGTCACTACATCGCTATAGAAGCCAAAAATGTGGTTAGTTTTTTGTCTGTCTGTCTGTCTGTCACTCTTTCTGTCTGTCTGTCTGTCTGTATGTTCCAGCATCACACGAAAAATACTGATCCGATTTGAATGTGGTTTTCGCAGATATATTTATCTTCTTCCAACTTAACCATCTGGTGTATAAAATTTTTTCCCCCCACCCCTCTAAGGGGACAAAAGAGGGGGTCAGATTTTGTCTCAAACTTTTTTCTTTAACACGAAAACTACTGATCCGATTTGCATAAGTACGGTTTTCACAGATATATTATGTCTTCTTCCAACTCAATATCTGGTGTATAAAAATCCTCCCCCCCCCCCCTCCCCTCTCAACCCTCTCTGGGGACCAAAGAGGGGTCAGATTTTGTATACAACTTTTTTCTTTAGTGGACTTACTTCATATTAGGCTGTGTTTTTCAACTTAACATCTGGTGTATGACCTTCCCCCCCACACCCTCTTAGGGGACAAAAGAGGGGGTAAAACATGTATCAACTGATGATGTAGAAAATATACTTTAAATGGCAAAACAACGTTTGCCGGGACAGCTAGTTAAATATACTTTTATAAAGTCACTAATATGTGTTAAAAATGGTAATACATATTTTGAAACATACATTTTAATAAGCAAAAAGGTTTGTGCACAGAGTGTAGAGATAAGTTAGTATTCCACAGTCAAGGCTACCGGCTACCGGCTCGGAATGGCGAGTACGACCTCAGTAATTACTGTTCATTTCAAAACTCATAAAAATGTATATTGCTGAGACTCGGGACGCGCTTTCGAAATTAAAGCCTTGACATGTTTTCCGTTAATTATATAGCGAATTTAGAATCTACTACCCGAGGATCACCGATCAGTGGCATCTGCAGCCCTTTATGGACCATAATTCGTTCAATAGGTATCTTAGAATTCCCTCTAAGCCCGGATTAATTTAGCCAACTTTTATGCCTGGAAAATTTGCCAGTTGATGTAAAATATTTTAATTTCAAGAAAGATGTTGCGGACAACTGACACGTCTAGACCATTTAAGAATAGTAATTGTCAGGTTTAAATTTTAAAGACAATATCTATCTTATTAGATCTCAACTCTCAAGTATAAATGGGAAAACTTTACTTCTACTCATCTAATGATATCAGATAGAGTAAGACAAAATATATTTCTTAGATCAATCGATAGCTGACAATATTTAGGATAAAAACAAGTTTTTACAATGTAAACTTATGCTACTAATTATCGAATGAAAGTAATAATTATGTCTCATAAACGGTTTCAAACCTAGGGTTTTCAGAATATCTAAACACGTGCAAGCAGATAATGTTAGAAAGAGTGAGAACCATACGAAAATACAGACAGAATATAATATATGCCTGAAAGAGATAGGACCATGTTGAAAATTATTACGAGGAGTCATTCGAATTGATAAGATTTTGATTAGCTCTGCCCAGACCATGTTGCCAAAACCCAATTGTTAGAATCTAATATATCACACGTAACAATAAAAGTTTTCTTTCTGAAGTTAAGAATGCTCCAACTTTTTAATTAGCAGGTCGGATGTCTGTCAGTACGAATATCGACGTTAATGACATTAAAATAAGATTCATATTAGCGCGCCTTGTACAGTGGCGGTTACGACGCTCGCCGCGTTTTTGATATGGCGAAAATGTATGAAAAAATTTGAGAAATTTTCTTATTTTTCTTATAACTGGAAAAGTTGTTTATTTTTATATAAAATTTTTAGCGCACTTTATAGAGGACTAAATAAGCAACAATTTTTTTGTATATTTATTTTCCTCAGTTCAGTGTATTTAGTTATTAAGGTACCTAATCAGACCCCATTTTTTTCATATTTTGCGATTATTGTGATGGTTAAGACGTATTTTATGTGGAAATTTTGTATGCAGCTATAGAATTTTTATGGTACAGTCGTGGAGATGAATATATTATCTTTCATTTGAAACCAAAATATCCTCGCAGTTTGACTCCTAATTCTTTAATAGGGTACCGGAAAATCGCTGATATTTGTAATAGCGTCCATAAAAGAAAATTTATTTCGATTTTTTTTTAGACTCGCCAAAACACGAGAAGGGCTAAACCGATTTGGCTAATTTTAGTCTTGAAATATAAGTGGAAGTCCAGGAAAGGTTTTTATTATGAGGGAAGTGATACGAAGTTCACGGATCATCAAGTTTAACTATAGAAAAACCTATTATTTTAATATTTACAATTCTGAAAAAAAAACACTGTGTTAATATAATAATTATTATTTATTAATAAGCTTCTAGCTGCTTATAAGCTTTTACCAATCCCATAAAAGTGTCCACAATAACTATATCTACTCCAAGCTTATTTATAACCTAGTTTATCTCAGTAAAAGCTAAGCTTTGCGTTGGTAATCTATATGCGAACATTCTTCACCATTTCCCTTGGTAGATTATACTTCTCTGTTATCTGACTTCCGATGGAACGCTACAATGAAAGCGATAATTTTTTAAAGCGACACAATGGTTTCTGATGACGTCACTAATGTGAAATGAGGATATCAGAGACCAGCTCTCGTTGCAAATAAAACAACAGCACAGGGCCTATTAAGGTGACGCCTTGATAATTTGGCTGTAGCGATGTCCATTTTTCTCAGCAATGACTAAAGCTAAGAAATTAAAGTTCACTGTCAGTATTCATCATGTCTTTGTCTTTGAATTACCCATAGCATAACACGATTGGTCAACTTTTATAACACAATATAATCAATCAAAAAGACCTCTGTAAAAAAAGGGATTCCTATTTTGCCAACCGAGGAGAGTGATATAAGCTTCCAAAATTTGTACATAAATTGGTTCTAGTATACACTTTAATTTGTCCATAGCTTATATGAAATGTATTTATGGTTTTTAAATTACGCGACAAAAACCATTTTGTCGCTACGCCCTTTCAATTTTTTGCTGTTCCATTGCTTGTTTTCTATGAGAGGCCGGGCCAGCCTCACATAGAAAACAAGCAATCTCAAACACATCCAACACGGTTTTTTACTTTAACATGGCGTCACCTTAAACGCAAATGTCAATATACCCATAACCTTTTGTCATTTGCAAATTGCACTGGACATTGATCTTGTTCTAGATTGTAGCATAATATTATATTGACTTAATTATAAAGAAGCACATAAGGAACTTTCTTTGTTTAATATCTATAGACATATTTTTTAGATTGAAAGATCTAAAATAGAAAATTGTAGGAATTCTGTTAGACATGGCGAAAGTACTAAAGTAAATAGTTAATACCTGCATAATAAACTAACGCCTAAGCAAAAAGAAGGAAAACGAAAACCCTGTAAAATATCATTGTTGATGAATAAAGAGATTGATATTGCGACCATGCATATAGACTCGACAGATTAAAATTACAATAAACTAACAGAAGAAACATAATGTACTAAGAAAACACAGATCGAAAAGCAACACGCCAGATTTTAAAGCGACAGCCGTTAAAAGTCAGTGACGATTGTACAGCCAGACTGATTTTATTTCTAGAAATATTGGTTTGCGAATTTTTTAGTGTCGATTCCACATCAAGGTCGAGAAGGCCAATAGAAATCTAGCAGCCGCCGCTCACTCTGTGACTCAACATGAGACGGACAAAAGGAATCATCCACGGTACAATTTTGCATTCAATGAACCAAAAACAAAAGACTGAATACAATAATAATTGTTTCCGATTAAAATCATAATTAAATCAAACATTTTGTAAATATAAAGAGAACCTTAAGAGATGAGAAAGATATAATATCTAAATATATTTCTAAACCTGATTTAGCGATAGACTTTACATAGGAATCAGGATATTAATGAGATTAAAAAACTTAATGGAACAATAACACAATGTTAATAACATACATTATCTCATAATATAACTAAATACAAATAAACAGTTCAAAATAGTATCTAAACAACTACACTAACTAGAACCTCAGATTTCACTTTTAAGGCTCTTTTGCAGAATTGCTGAAATTTTGCGAGTGGCGGACGGCGGCCGGCGCACGCGGCCTGTAGGCTCAAGGAAAACGTCGGCGCCGGCGATCGCTAACGAAAAATACCAAAACCAGTTTGAGCCGCCATTGTCCAGCCTTTCGGCAGGGAGTTCGATGACCATGCAAATATCATATGGATATGCGGCCGCGAAATTAGCGAGGGTGCGGCCCCGGGGGGTGGTGCAGCGGGGATGCGGGGGTCATCAACCGGCGTGATTAGCACGTGACTCACCGCAGCTCTTTGTCTCCGTGCCCCCGGCTTACCTTCGGCGAATCCCGCGCCATGCGCTCACTTCACCACGTGTCTTCGCACTTCACCGTCGAGAACCGCCGACACGATAAGTGTACTCCAACAAGCGCCTGGAACTATCATCACCAGAGCACCTGATGAAGTACAATGGGCGTGCGGCGGGCTTCGTGCTCGCTCGTGCTGGGTCCGGGTGGCGGGTGCGGAGACCCCGCGCGCTACTTCAGGTACCTGACTCGGTGACGACAGCCCCGGCGCCGGAGTAGCGCGCGGCGTCGTCCGCACCTATTTATAGCGCGGCGCGGATCGGAGGAGCGTGCGGCTCCGTCGGAGTGCGAGGCTCGACTGCACCTCCGAGCCGGCGACGCGGCCCCCGCACGCCTCCAGACGTCAGCTGACCGCTGCACCGGCCCTGACATTGGCGCGCCCGCCGCCCCCGCCGCCCGCGGCGCCCCGCACCCGGGTCGCTGACCCTGCCCGCGCCCGCGGAAGCCTCCTCGCGAATCCGGCGCCCCCTCCAGACGCCCCAGACGACGATCCCCAGTCTGACATTCACCAACTTCGCCCGCCGAATGATCGTTCATCGCTTCCATGAACTATCACACTCGGATCGTCTGTCCACTGCACTGGTCTGTCGGCGATGAAAGTGGACCGCGAGTATAATCAAAGACCGCGAGTTTCATACTCGAGGGCTCGACCGAGACTGAAGCCTGAAGGCGATGGCCTTTGATGTTAGTTTGGCATGTAGGAGTACGGCTCACGAGTATACTGCGAGTGACGACTGACGACTCATGTTTATGTTTACTGGTTATTGGCATTATTCATAACAATGACGTATGTTTTAAAAAAAAACTTTCCGTTTCAACACTCGTAGCTCCTCTAGTATAGGTCCTTCCAAAATAATTTATACAGAAGCTCAGTGTACATAAGCTATACACGTAAACTTATAATTTCGTACTAAAATTCTCCCGTAATGATGAAAATAATAATGACGTTTCCTTATCATAGTTTGGACGCTTTATCTAATCAGCTGTTTATTTTACTAGTAAAATATATGTGTATTATGTGTAAAATAAACCTGTGAAAATGTGTACCCAATGTGTACCTATGCCGGATTCATTTCAACATAGTCAACACGTCGTCACCATGCCGGTTACCCGTTCGCAAAGCGGAATAGCTACGTCGGCACACCGTGAAGAAGACCGCTCCGAACCGAGGTAAACATCGCGAAGAAGAAAATACTGGAAGAAAAGAAATACTGAGGAAAATATATTCTGGGATATAGTTAATAGAAGAAAAGCTGTATATTTTATGAAAGAGATAATATTATAATATTATACCAATTACTATATAATATAGTAATAGATCCCAGAGTTAACTTTAAAATCTAGATCTGTGCAAGTGGTTCTAACAGAGCTATAAGTATAAACGTTTTGATTTTTGTATTCATTCGACCTATAACTAGCTAAGTGAAGATTGTCAAATCTATTTGTAAAAGGACATTTTTTAAAACAAGACGTGTACAATCGACTGTTTTATGTGTAAGAACTTCGAAACGATTTCTTATATACATACTTAGGCCGACGCGACGGCCTCAAGACGCGGTTCGGCTCTGTGATTGGTCCAAATTTTGACAGCCAACCAAACCGTGTCTTGAGACCAAGATGCATCTTGAGTACTGACTATTTATACGGGCAGACAACGTAATGTAACTCAAGAGTCAAGTCAATAAACCATAAGCAGATTGCCGTGTTTCCTTTCCAAAGACTACCAAGGCGCAGCCACCCTCACCAGAAGCTGGTCCATCGACCCGGATGCCAAAAATCAAGATTCAAGATCAAGATCGAAAAATGAAAATCGAACATTGAAGTTGGTCAAGACAACCTCAAGATAAGTACCGAAAAAATTCCTTGAACAACCGCTGTCCGATAATAGGGCAAAAGATAAAACAAAATCAAAATTCAAATCGCATGATAATATCTGTGATAATATTATGTAGATATAAAATATAAATACATTTATCTTTTAAAAATAGTTTTATACACATACTAGCGACCCGCCCCGGCATCGTACGGGTATAAAATATACAGTATGTAATAGCTACTGAAAAAATGATTAAAATCGATATCGATATCGATAATTAAAATCCTTCACGTGGTCTACTTCTTATTTGTGCCAAATAACATAAAATTGCTCCAGTAGTTCGCGAGATAAGCCCTTTCAAATAATTTCCCCCATTTTTTCCACATTCTCCTATTAGTCTTAGCATGATAAAATAATATAGCCTAGGCCTTGCCTTCCTCAATAAATGGGCTATCAAACACTGAAAGAATTTTTCAAATTGGACCAGTAGTTCTTGAGATTAGCGCGTTCAAGTTAGCCCTTTCAAATAATTTTCCCAGTTTTTCCCACATTTTCCTCTATTTCTTCACTCCTATTATTAGTCTAGATTGATAAAATAATATAGGAAGGCTTAATATTCCTCGATAAATGGGCTATCGCCTATCTAACACTGAAATAATCATCAAAATCCGTTGCGTAGTTTTGAAGATTAAAGGGAACAAAGGGACATGACGGAAAAAGCGACTTTGTTTTATTATATTATTTTGTATAGAAGTAATATCGCTGAAGGGTCCATCTAAGCGGGGAGAGGAGCACCATGGGGTTTTAGTGGGTAGATCCTTGGAGAGTCCCGGCCATATACCCCGGCCGATGTTCCCAATCCGCTGGGGATGCGAAAAGCAAGCGAAGGGTTCCGTACCATTATAGAGAAGAATTAGGCCAAAATTTGTGTTTCTTGTATGGGAGCCCCTCTTAATTTTTTAATTTATATTAATATTATTAATAAATGTTAAAGTACACATAAAACTAAGGATTGTTTAACCCGGCCAGAAGAACCGGCACGCGGCGTAAGAAATTCACAAAAACACTTTATTTGGTGGTTAATATATGATTATAAGAAAGGCTATTATGTAACTTACTTATGTCTAAGTAAACCTAAAGATAATAAAACGAGAAATTCGGACGCCCTAAAATATTTTCTTAGCAAATAAAGTAATAACCTTTGTCCTGTCGACCTCGGAGCATCTTGAGGTCATCTCGCCCTTGCAAAGGCATTGTCTTGGCAATGTGAACTCGACCTCCGAGTATCAACCTCGCACGTTTATCATTAGGGCTCATACCTACGCTTGACTACATTAATACGCGGGTATTTGGGGTCAATAACTTCACGGCCTAGTGCATTTACAATAATTAAATTGAAATGATAAAAAAAAAAAAACTTATCTAAGTATTACATTTTTATTTTTAAAACTCACTTCAACTTCATAATTCACCTTGAATCACCGCTTCAGTCACTAATTATGGGCTTATATATTTTTTTTGTAATCATAATAATATAATTATAATAATCTACGAGCCCGATAGTGATACTTTCTGTCTGTAGTCTGTTCGAAAGAGACAAGTAGAGTAGAGATAGGTCAAAGGCCAGCTAGTCGCATCTACGCGACCGGACTATAGTAAATGTCTTTTATGATCTCTTCTAACTAGCTAAAGACCAAGAGAACAAGACCAAACCAAATAATAAAACATCTTTATTTAGCTGGCTAAACAACTCACCTTTAGGGGCGTTATCCTATATTACATTCAGTGACGATAACAATGTAATGACGCTCGCTCTCTACTCGACTGTGGTGAAATCATTACAGTGTTGCCAAATCAGGGGATTTCCCCCTAGATTTAGGGGATTTTTGACCAAGACAGGGGCAAAATAGAGGCAAAACATTGGGATTTCCCACTAGATTTAGCTAAATTTAGGGGGTTTTAATTGACCAAGATAGGGTCAAAATAGGGTATTTCTAGGGGGAAATCAAATAAGTTCAGGGGGAAGTCGCCGAGACCGGCAACACTGAATCATTACCTACTCAGTACTCATTTACTGCTCTGCACTATCAGAGATTGATGTAAATTATTATTCACAGGCAAATATGGCAAACCTACGTTTTTTGGTCGGGTTATGTTAAGTCTAAGCAAAAATCTGTCAACTATGGTTGACAGAGCCTAACCAACCACATTTAGTATAGGTTCGTCATCTGCTAATGAATAATACATTTTTCTGATAGTACTTCACATAACAATCAAGTTTGATAAAATATTATGATTGTACTGTTAAGTACATAATATACTGTACCCTCATAGCGTGTAGGACGTAGGTTAGTGAATTTGACGCGCCCATAGGTACCTTGTATTTACATTTTACAGTAGGTACTTACCAGTAATTACCTACAACATTTTCCATTTACATCAATTACTAGTGAAGTAGTGGGGCGTGTTATTTCAAGTTAGACAATCTATACCTAGTATACCTACCTTCTAACAGACCATAGCACAACAATAGCCGAAACCACCAATACTTGGGGCTTCCTAGAATGCTCCAATATACAACGCCTAAGCAAAGATATCTGTCATACTTCGGCAATTTCACCATCGAAAATGGATGGCATTGGCAGTAAAATTATTATCGAAGACGTAGCTTGGCTATGGGCTCCATACCCTACAAACGTCCCACCCCACCACATACAATCGGGATCACCTTAAATGACCGCGCGTATCCAATTATGACAGGAGACATCTGACAAGGACATCCTAACAATAAGCGCTAAGTGTCAACTGTAATTCCTAATTGATGCTCAATTTTGGGTATACGGTATACCGTACCGTCGTGTCGGCTGCTTCCTCGCCCGTGAATCATGGTTTATATCACTTTGACCTTCCTTTTAATTGACGGGCGAGCGATAGTGCGAACTCGGCAGGCAATTCCAGTTTTAAAAAGTGCTTATTTTATGCATATTTTTTATACGTTTTCAATGCTGCAGCCTGCAAGCTATTAAAATTAGTATTTCGAGGTACAAAGTGTTGCACTCTAGCACACGGAGTGAAAACATAGAGTCTACCGCAGACCGCAGTCCGCTACCTACTATATTTCCTATCTTTGGAAGAAAAAAAGAATAATTAATTTGTTTGGTAAGTATAACATGTTATATTACAAACCTTATAAGTTATAACAATAAAATATACCTAATTTAAATAAGTAGGTTATGACCTACTTATTTAAATTAGGTAAGGTATATTTTGGTATGCCAAGTTGACCAAGTTCCCACTATGTTGCGAACGTACTTATCTACAATGCTGACTTTCAATAATTTTGCGTACCTAGGTAGTAAAAATATGTTGAAAATATTTAATAGGTTAATATTATATTAGAATTTATAATAGCTCGATTTGTAGGAATGTCGAGGAACAGTAATAAAATCATCCGAACTCACAGTTTAATTAAAATAAAACAATAGAATGTAAAAATAATTAGGTATTTATCAGCACAGAATAGAAGTCATTCGCTTCACTGCCCAAGCGTGTTTTATGGCTCCCTTTTATAGGAAAAAGTTCATCGGACAGTTACTGCTTGTGATAAAAAATTGAAAATTAATAATTAACATTAATACCGCCGTGCCGCGAAAGGAGAACTAAAGTGTAAGAACTGAGAAGTTTTAATTGAGGCTAAGAATTTGAAAAATGATTTCCTCTAAGACCTAAGTCGTTGGTTTATTACAGTTGCATTGCAGTTGCAGAATAAACCAACGACTTAGTGACTTGTAGAATAAAACAACTGCAGTTACATGTAAGGTTATTTTTCAGAAAGAAGCCCTAGCCCAACGTAGTTTGGTCGGGTTATCTCAACTCAAGCCTAGCCGACAGATCACTATCTACTAATAAACACATCAACATGGTCTAGGGATATTTCAAGTAACTAAAATTCTAATACATTTTTAGACACATGCACATTAAAATACACCTCGTCTTATAATAGCCTATCTGATATGCAGATAAAGTTAAATTTTAATAAAATAAACTTAGAAGAAGAGGAAAAACTCAGACAAAATTTTAATCTATCCGGTGTATTATTATTAATTTCTCTATGTTTCAAACTTAACTTTATTTTTTAAACATCAAAACCTACTTAAACATACTTAACTATTTTTTTAATTGTTGAAAACTTAAAAATAAATAATCCGTGGATTATTTATTGAAACCTAAGATTCTCCTGACACATCTGCAGCGGTTCTGCATACCTACTCAAAACAAGGGTGTCAATATCCTCTTGTGGAATACCTACTGCCCCAAGTCCTGCTATCCTGCTATCCTGCAAGAAAAGCTGGTTTTTATTCACAATATTTTCAGGGAAAGTCCTAAGAGCTCTTCTCTGAAGCATAGGTATCCCAGGCATGCTCAATAGGTGTTGTAACCAACTTGTACAATATGCGCCGTATGTGGTCGTACGCCGTACGGGCATTGTCGTGCATTAGCTGGAAATTTTGCCACATTATCATTATCTAAGAAGTAAGAATCTAATGAGTACGAAAACACACGTCACAGTTCACACAGCTAAGTTCGCATTTTGCTGTGACGTCATCTACTGATAACACCTAAATAGGTACGTATTCGTTTACATACCTACTGACTGTGACCTACCTACTTGTTTTGTGTACGTAGGTATCTACTTATTACGTAAATTTTTCTATTAGAATTTAGAAGTTATTCTAGCTATAGTAGCTACCGTGAGACTTGAGAGGTGGCGTGGTACCGAGGCTAGGTAGAGTAAGGGTAAGGCCAAACCTACGCGGGATGGGAGCGTCTGCAACGCGACACTGGTGTGCACACCCTGAGCGACTACGGTGCGAAACCGTAGAATGTAGATTATTCCCGCTCTGCCGACGCGAACGTCCCGCGTTGCAGACGCTCCCGCTTCGCAGTCGCTTTGGTCGCGTAGCTTAAGGGTTAAATTAGACCGCAACGCGGCGCTAGGCGACCGCCCAGAGTGCCGGATAAAATGGGGCGCCGCAGACGCCCCATTTTTTAGCACTACCAAAACCCTGGGCGCCGAAGAAATTTTGCGCAAGGCGCTGGTAGTGCTAAAACTGGCACTGGTTCCATTTTATCTCGTAGGCTTTGGTATTTCCTCGTGGTATTTCCTGTCACGTACCTACGTCATTAGCTATTTCCTTATCTAATCAAGGTAAATATTAGGAGAATGGAGATGAAATATAAAGTACTACCTAGGTGTTATTAGACGATGATTTAAATCTGTTTTCGTAGTTTAGTATTTGTTTTCAAGGTTTCATGACGATTTAAGTATAGCAAGGTCACTGAATACGCAGAATTGCGATCATTGACGTATGACGCTACCTGTCTCATTTTCGTTTACATCATATTATAGACATTAGAATATCTCGTTTCTGCAGGTATGAGGCGGGAACACAAAGTCTACGTGCTATATGGTGCTATGAAGCAGGCTATAGTTACTAGACCTGTGAACTAGACACAAATCAAGCTATTTTTTTCTTAGCCTATGCTGCCCAGTGCCCACTGCTGGCTTGTACTATTTACACTGTGGTATTATTATCTATTCTGTGCTGCTGGGTAAAGGCCTCTCCCAGAGTCTTCCAAATTCACGCTCTTGCGCAGAGCCGAATTTAATATATTTTTAATGAGAGTAGGCCACTTTATTTCCCTTGCCCCATATACGTAATCTGTAGGCTGTTATGTAGGTGTAGGTACCTCACACGGACGCTGCCACCCCCTCCTAGGACGCTGCCGCCCCTAGCCTATAAACGGCCTATTTATAAATCCGGGGCTGCTCTTCCGCCAACGATGGTTATAATAGTTACACATATTTTAATAATTATCAAAGAAGGGGATGGATAAATTATACGCAAAAATAAAGTAATGAAAATGTATATTTGTAAAATTATTGCAATTGTAAAAAGTTGTTTTACAATTGCATGACTTATTAAAAGTATAAAAATAATAACAGTTCATTAGGAATCAATATCGGTATGCGAACGATATTATTGGAGTTATTTTAATTCAATAAAAAGTCAACACCTCAGACCGATAACAGCAATTTATACTATGTACGGTATCTCAAAAATACGTACTTTACAAGAGACTTAATCGAGTTTTTTTTTAATTTCTTATATTTATACCTACTTTATACCTTAGCCCTCCGCCCGCATGTAACACTGCGCTATTTTGAGTAAGCGCATATTATGCGATGTTGCGATTGTCCAATGTCCATGGGCGACGGTAGTTGCTTTCCATCATGTAACCCGTTTGCTCGTTTGCCCCCTTATTTTATAAAAAAAATGATATTTTAAGCTCTTTGGCCTAAAAAACGGATTTTCGTAAAAATTGTTTTGATGTAGTATAAATTAGTACAAAATATATTAGCACGTAGTATAAATTGCTGGTGTCGACTGTGGTAAAGTAACTTGGAACGACTATAGTCAACATTTTGAGGTTATGTTTACAAGGGCACATCAAAAGCAAAACCCGCTAATTTTCTAATAATAATCATGAAAATGTAAGCTGCATTTTTTCACAAAGTATTATTATATGAATTAACTAGGCAATAGGCATAGACCGCGCACAACTTAATAACATGTCAATGATATCCACTGAGATGGATCGGTCTACTGATTCACCAATAGAACGTCGTCATGCGCGTACGCATCGCTTCTTCATAGCCTCACCAAAGAGCATACAAATTTTACTATCAAAGAAGTTGATTCATAGGCATGTGGAGGACCTACGTGATTTGGTCGCGTTACGTCAAACCCTGAGGGCAGATCACAGCTAACATTGAACTGACATAAGCCGATCAAACGACGTAGGTAGGTCTGTCAACTGCCTAGGAATCAATTTCCTCGGGTATACAACGCTGCTCCCCTCCCTATAGGATTTTATTACTGCAATGTTTTCACGCTAGTCCATAAAGTTAATATAATATAGGTATATCAACCGATTCGTTGCGGATGGCACGTTTCAGTGCCATCACTTTTTTGCGTGTGGCGTTAGACACGGATGTGTGTCATTTTAAAATGAAAGATAACTCCTTCAATTAACTTTATGCGCTAGACAGAGACATAGGTTATGTTTTGTTCGATGTTTTACAAGGTTTCTGTCAATATTCAGATATGAGCAGCATGTTAGATTTTGGTCGAATAATAATTATTAACTGCATGCGCTAGTAGCGCCCTTTGCTTCGCTTAATATTCCCTATTTTGCGGAGCGATCTTTTTGTGAGCGACCCGATTGCTAATGTGACAACATCATTTTAGCAGTAAATTTTTTATTTCTTCAACTAATTGTCTTCCTGCCGTGCTAGCATACGACAACCAGAAAATTTTGTCTAAACGTTTTCCCGATGTTAACTGATTTATCTCTTCATCTCTATTGACCCTAACATGACGTACATTTTTTCTCGTACGTCTGTCGTCAAAATCAGATATAATTTAATTTTTTCATGATATTATGTGCTATTTTTGACTATTTATACTAACGAACTATATGTATACGAACGAGAAATTTATCTCTCGAGTATCGACGTACGCATGTTAGCGAAAAACAGATATTATATATCTATATCGACAATATCACTACGCTCGAGAGTAAGATATCCACGAGATATCTCGTTGGCGTATGCTAGGGGGGCTGGTTTCCTGCCCTAAATGTCTAAAGTACGTACGTTATACTAATTACTATTAACATAATATAAGTTAAAATATTTTTCTAATACTTACATAATATCCTAAACACAATCATTTACCGATTAATATTTACATTTGATTCTAATTATATTTTAAATCGTATAATATAATATCATGTTGATTAACAAAATAAAATAAACTTACAAATCAAATTTAAAATCACGTATATTAACAATAGTCAAAAAAATTCAATCTTTATTTCAATTATCTTGTCTTTAAACGAGTAAAATAACGCGTCATTGACAAAGTGTTTCTAATTTTTTATTAATATTATGAACATAATAATATTATATTATGAGAAAATGGGTAAACACCAGACACTATTTTTTTTATAAAATATTGTGAATGTTTTGGTGCCAAATATTTTCCTTAGTCTATGGTTTACCCTAAATAGTAAATGCAATATACTATAATATATAGTTTGTACTATACAACTGTGCGACTTTGATAATTTTACATTTTGCTAAAACTTCATCACCATAATGGATTTTTTAAATATTTCAGCCTTAGAAAACAGCAAAAACAGGAAATTTTCACGCGTAACATCTCTATTTAAAGTCTTTGTAATTTTTCTGAGATTTATTATCTCCTTATACGAGTTTGGTCTTGTGCTAAATTTCCTTAAAACCGATGCAGTATCTTCAAAATCATACCTTGATAAGGCTATCAAATATTTTTAATCTTTAACATTTCGTGTTAAAGATTAAAAGGTTGTTTAATAATAATACGTATACAGCCAATAGGCTGCACCCACAAGTCCCACTTAGTTTTTTTTTCTTGCGGTCGCGTATGTTGTGGTCTTGTATGTCAATAGGTGTAGCAAACAAAACGGAACCACAAGTAACACTTAGAATTTTATGGCGCCCTTTTACGCATGTTTTTATAGCTTCATAATAATAGATAATAGATACACTACATAAACAGGTACAGCTTAAAATTTAAATGATGAATTGTTAAGAGAAGAAAGGGTCAGCGGTATACGGGACTAGACGACAAGAGTATACCTAATACTCTAAAGTCTGAACCTACGGTATTTCATCTTGCCCCACCGTCTCTAAAAATGTATATTATGTATTTAAAATTCTGATATCATAATTATTGAGATATCAAATTGTTCATTAATTGACGCAGATATTATCTTGTATGATAGCGTGAGAGAATCTTACATATACGGGGCTACATTAACAATTTTGCTTAGCTACATTAAAGTACATGGTACACAACAATAAGTAGTGACCATCGGTATCTTTTGTGTTTCAAAATCAATAAAGTAAATGTTTAATATTATGACGGTTAAGAGTGCGCTCTATCAAGAAAGAGCATACGGACACACGGACCATTAAAATATGTGTACCCTACGCCATCAGGAATTGTGTAAACTCTTCGGCACTACGCTGTCAAAACCTTGTTAACCCTACGGCGCACCTCGCCATAAGAAACTCGTAAACTCTCCAACGAGCACGCTATACCACCATACGTGTTAATAAAGTTGCGCGCACGCTACGCCTGTGAATCTTTTGGTGCGCATGCTACGCCAACACGAGTTGTGACTCTTCGGCGCTATGCTATCAGATACTAACTCTTAAGCGCGCACGCTACGCCAGAAGCGTTTTTTTATGATTATTTAGTCCTAGAGGGCGTCTGATGATACCTCACGGTATGGTAGCTACACTAGACCATGCGTTCACCAAGTCCAATGGTTAGAACGGCTTACTGGATACACCGATGCGTAGAAACGGACCATCCGCACCAGAAGTGTTCACTCGCTACAGCAGCACGCTACCCCAAGAGGACTTGTGTGAATCTTTTTACGTGCATGCTACGCCAACACGTGGTAACTCTTCGGCGCAGTGCCATCAGATATTAACTATGCTGCGCCAGCAGTGTTCACTCGCTACAGCAGATCTCGTGCGGCGCTGCTGGCCGGTCTGGGCGGTCGCGGGGGGCGGAGCGCGCGCAGGCGGGCGCGGGGCGCGGGGGCGCGGCGTCAGCGGGCCGCCCCGCCGCCGCCCCACCACCGCAGGCACGACGCGTCCACGCACCGCGCGCGCGCCGCACGACGCATCGCGTCCTCTAACACCTCCTGTGAGAGGGACATAAATAGTCAACACTATGGGTATGAATGAGACAGCGTTAATTATTCAAGCTATGACGCGAGAAAGAAAGAATAACACAAAACTTTAGATGAAAAAAAAACTGCAATCTACTTTGGTAGATCTTTTTGAGTGAAACAGTTCGTTCTTTCTTTCGAGACTAACCGCCGCACTGCGCACACAGAGACAATTAATGATAATTACTTAAACTTTAATTTAATGAAGAGTTTGATAGTTAATGTATAGGGCTTACTATGTCAAAATATTCATTTAATTACAGTTAAGTAATTAATGTTCGTCTCTGAGTGCGGCAGTTATATCATTTAATTATAAATAAATTATTATCTACTCCTATGAATTATTAGTACTGCACTACAAAATATAGTTATAGGATGCAATTGTCATAACAATAAGTAAATAAACTGTTACTTACTTGTTTCTTAAGTACAATATGTTTCCCCTTCCAATACTTCATGAGTCCTCGCTCCTGTAATGTGGACACTATGTCCGACGACGCAATAGCGAGGTCCTTGCTAAGGTCTCGTATACACAGGGTGGGTCCGGGCGCTGAGCACAGTCTCTTGAGTAGCGCCTCCTTCCAGTAGGAGCGGTAGGATATAAGGCCGAGGTCAGATAGGGGGGTTTCCGGCGAACCCACCTTCCCTTCCACCTTCGTTAGCAGGTAACCTGGGCAAGAAACTGACGGTTAGCTTTAAATTGTAAGAAAGTGACGTTTAGTTTCTCTGACTCTCAAATTTGCAAAAAATATTGGGGGGGGGGGGGGTGGTTAAAAAGGGAATGATAACCACTTTCGTTTTTTGTTCCTGGGTACATAGTAGTGTCAAAATATGATCTCATAGTATTGTCTAGTCCCCTTTAAATGTATTTTTACCATCGTTTTTAGACAATACGCTGGCGCAAGATCGTCAAAAGCAAATTATAGTTTTTGACGATTTTCTAGGCCTTATAGAGTTAAGAGTGTATTGAATCACGGTTATGTATAATTAACAATTCCTATCTAAATTTGTATTTAATAAGAGACATGATCATCAATTGAATTTCGCACAAAAGACTCAACGCGAACATAAGCTGATCGCACATTTATCAGCGTACGCGCCGTACGCGTACAAAACGCACCGCATAGTACACGAAATGCGACGCGTACGGTGCGGACGAACGTGCGAGGTTTTAAATTATTTCATACAACGAATTCTAAAATGCAGCGCGTACGTCGCGTGCGTGCTGATAAATGTGCGATCACCTTTACAACGACTACACTGTAGTCAATTAGCAAATTACGCAAACCGCTATTTGCCTCGCTTTAACCTCAGATACTGTATCAATAACTCGGTCAGTGTACTGCAGGCGGCTCGGTCATGACGAAAGTTAAAGATAAACGACACGCTCGGGTCTTGAACCCTCTGCCAACAGCCTCCAGAGGGCGAAGGGCAGGTTCGAGTCTTTCAAAACTTGCAAATGACATTTGAGTTTCTATTTATGTGTTTAGATTGCGTTATCAAAAGTTGATATAGAGGTAGAGGTATAAATATATTCTTTTCTATGGTTAAAGTGTTTTAAGGGTTTTGTTTGAGAGATAGGACCCATACATCGAAACTTGCACTTGAGTTTCTCATAATGTCTTAAAATTTCGTAATCTATGGTTGATACTTTTGTTGTTATAGTAAAGCGAAATTTTCCATGGTTTTGACTTTAGGTTAAAGATGGGCTCGCTCCTGTTTTTACTCCGCCTCACATGAGCAGATATTATTTATTTGTACAATTGTTGTTTTGTTAATATTGGACAAATAATGAGCTTTACAAAATTAAATTGAAGTGACAAAGCTACGGATAAAGTGATTGTTTATTGTTGCATACAATAATTTTAATCTCTTTATGGACTTTTATTTCGCAACTTCCAGAGAATATCAACTAAAACAAATACCTTCTTACTGTTATTACCTCAAAAAAGAAATGTAAAAATCATTCTAAACTATTCTTGGCTCTTGCAGATACTACTCGCCGCGTACGCAACAAATAATTTCTTAAGACTATGCTACTCTATCGACTTAGAAAATAGATCTCGCTCGCGATAGGACAGTCTTCAGACAGACTATTTAAAAAACAAAGATTTGTTTGTGAGTGCACCTTCGTTTGTATAGCACGTCTGCCTTAAGACTGTCGTGTCTTAAGCGAGCGAGAGCCCTAAGACCTTGATTACTGAGTAGAGTGGCGAGTGCTCTCGGCCAACTAAATGGTCCGTTTGCAATGTCTCGCCACTCGGATCGGTGTAATCAAGGCCTGAGACTGCTCTGTCCCGGAATCGGACAATCAACAACAGTAGCGTGCAAAGGCCGCGAGTGCACACCTGAGGGTTGAGCGGTCAACCCGGTGTTCTGGCGGCCGACGACCCGCGATCGATGCGCCTGCAGTATGGATCGGTCTGCCGTCTAGACTCCCCCCCACCGCCCCGCCCCCCTCGCTCGCCCCACCGGGGGGATGCGCGGAATTTTGATGGGCGTGTTAATTATTTGTTTCGCCCGTTTTAGGTGTTAAGTGGCGCACTAATTGGATATCGCAATTGTTGTCGCTGATGATTTTTTTTGTCGATTAATTTTGATTTTTGACCGAGTAGCTTACATTAAAGATGGTATGGAGGGTCTTGGAATTTATGACTTGATTAATAGAATATATTCGATAGAGCTTTTACATTTTCAACCGACTTCGAAAAGACTAGTTAGTTTATTCAACATAAGTTCTTATTCTAATTATTATTTTGCGCTCGCGTCATTCTGATGGTGCGAGTTACAAACTAAAAAAAATCTACACTTACTGAAATCTATAAGCAGCCTTCCGTACCCTTGTCTCTGGTATGGCGGCAACGTGAGGATACACGACACGTTGTAGTTCAGGAATGAGTTCTTCTCCTGCAGACAAATAAATGCGTAAGTGCAAGGTAGCAAATAGTGAACACCGACAAATAGTACTAACTCTACGGAAAATAATTAGGCGTAGGAAAAATATCATCAATAATGGCTTCCCAAGTAAAGCTTGACGATTTATGAATAAATGTAAATTATGTTTTATTTCTTGTCACACTGGTTAGACTTTAACCTAGCCTGACTGTCTTGTCATTGTGACGGTCAGGTTAGGGGCTAACGACTTTGATATTGACGAGTTGCTCAGGTTAGGGTTAACGGCTAACCAAAGGACCCACACATCAAAAAGCATTAGTTAGCGGCTAACCTGAGTGGCTAGCCAATGTAAGGTTAACATTGAGTCTTGTATCTAAGTTATACCTAGCCAGAACGTAATCTTTTTTCTTTCACTTAATTCACTGGAGTTATTATTTTTTGGTTTTAGGCAAAGGCTCATAAGTATTATATACTTTGTAAGGGTAGCCGAACTACAAAGTACATAATAATTATATTATGAAAAAAAAAGTTTCCGTGTTCAGTAATCCCAGACGGCATGTCTATACATTTCCAACGTCTACAGAGGCTCCTACAATACATAGGTGAGTGTGGGATGCCACACTGTCTAGCAATTTCAGACATTATCGCCATTTGTACACATCCGCTTCTTCAGTGTTTAACTTAATTTTACTTGATTCTGTATTTAAAAAGTTTTTTTTTTAAATTAAGGTTTTTAAGAATATTAATTATTTGCATGCCTTAGTTTTTTTTAACTAGCTTTTAGTAAAAAACACAATGAATAAGTTTTACAATTTTTTGTCCTAGTATGCCTTAAGTAACTTTTCTAACTTATCAAACAAGACAAAACCGAACAAAGTATCAATTGTGTAAATATTTATAAGCAAGGTAGCTCTATAAACGTTACAATCTATTTCTTACAACAAAAATCTAAGTAAATACCTATTAATTCTTCACACTGGCCGCATATTATAAAAATAAATAAAAAATACAAAAATATTCCAAATTCAAAAACACGAGACGTCAAAGGAGGTTCCAATTTGGATTTCATTGGCCCGCGGGTACCTACATAGACGTCTGGATTTATTGCGTTACGTCTAGACGTCGCGCGTCGCGGGCAAATTGTCATCGGGGTGCGGAACCCTCTATTATTATATGTGGCCCCGGCGATATGAAAGGTTTCCTCCACTTAATTACTGTATAGGCATTTTGACGTTAAGTTTTTAATGCATCAAAAAATAGCGAACGTATTAAAAACGCTCCAGGAAAATTTTATGACGTGCTTACTGCTTACATGAGGTTGAGGGTGAAAGTTTTTTGTGTATATACTTACCTAGTTGCTTTTGTATTAACAAATATTTTGATCTAAGTATGTGATATAAACATTTATTTATTTACTTATACAAAACAATAACACTACGCCCTTTTTCCTTGACCTTCGAGACTCCAAATTAAAACAATCTCTTAGTTTTAATTTGAAGGGCCGAAAAAAACAAAAGAAACTTTTTTTTAAATACCTTCGAATCCTTTCATTCGATACACAGAAAACAATTATTTATTCTTGTAATACCAATAATAACAGTTATTGTAAAGTACAAATAAATACTATTATATTAAAATAGTTTATATTTTAGAGTGGCCACATTTCGACAAAGCCACTTCCGCTTACGTCACACACTGTACCGGATGTCGGCGGGGTCAACGACCTCGGATAGAGCCTGTCTCGACGGCCATCTATACTTTTATGTGTATGCTTCCTCAAAGCGAGATACTTGTTAAACCGAATGCATATATCGATTTAAAACCGTCTGACTTTCATATCCATTCCATGTAATCCATTAAATGAATGTTCATTTGATTTTTTACAGTTTAGATATGTTACTAAAGGGATATGTAGCAATCATAGTGAACATTTTGATTTGTAATAAAAAAATTTGGTCCGGACCTACAAAATTATTTTTATTTGCTTAAAAGTAAAGCTTCGACCATGTTAAAATGACTATTACCTATCAAACATTAATTTAAAATGAAAATCTAGATCAAAATATTACAGTACTAAAAATAATCGGCCAAGTGCGAGTTGGACTCGCGCACGAAGGGTTCCGTACCACTATAGAGCAAAATTAGACCAAAAATTGGGTTTTTTGTATGGGTGCCTGATATATATACCTACTCTACATTCTCTATAACTCATGACAGTGACACGTTGCCATGGTATCAGAGTTGTTTACCAGACTTCAATAAATTATTCTACGAATAAAAGTACATAAACTAACATTGCGTTTTCAATATACAATAACTGGCGACGAGGATGGGATTCTTACATAAATACACATGAGGATCTTGACTACGCAGAGACTCATGTCAGGTTACAACAACTACACGAGGACTTCCTAACACTTCAAGTAATACAACAAAATATAATAACTGCAATACCAGACGAAGAATTAGAAAATGAAATAGAAACAAGCCTCATAATTGAAGAAGAATTCATATCAATCAAAGTTAAACTACTTCAAATGCAAAAACGAGCTCAATCATACGGAAATAAAAAGAACATATTTTCTACATGCGGCGACACAGTGGAAGAATCTGGGAACGAAAAAGGCTTGCAAACGACTGACAATGCTGATGGCGGGATACATAAGCTATTACCATCTACGCAGCCGAACACACATGACAAACAGAACAAAATCAAATCAGAAGGAAAAATGATCACAGAATATAACATAATATTACACATTGATTCATTAACAATTGTCGAGGAAACCGGAGGAAACAAGAAACCCATTACATCGCGAGAAGAAAGAGATACAACTTACAACAGATGGAACATAAAATATACTGATCAAAACAAGATAAGACAAACGATTGTCCAAGAAGGATTGAAAAGAAAAAAAAATGTACACGCTATTTCAATAACTTTTAAACGCTATCCTAGAACTGAGCGGAGATTCTCGAAAGGAAAAGAAATTAGGTTGATGGTACAAACTAAACACAAATGGAGAGAAAAAAAAGACAAGCAAACAGAAATACAACAAAGAGACAGGATTCATTTACAGTATTACATCGACAAGAGATACACTAGTATTACATCGAATAAAGGAGGAGGAGGCGACTACACTTTTATCTATTTTATCTATTTTACATCGCCTGGACCAACTACAATTCGAGGTCCTTACAGATGATGATGCAGATGGAACAAATGCCGCAATTAAAGCAGCCAGGCCTTCGCCAGATCTACAGGATTAGCGGGGGAGAGCTGATATATATACCTACTCTACATTCTCTATAAGCCATGACAGGACACGTTGCCATGGTACCAGAGTTGTTTACCAGACTTCAATAAATTATTCTACGAATAAAAGTACATAAACTAACATTGCGTTTTCAATATACAATAGTGCCCCTTTAATTTTTTATTTTATTTTAATATTATTATTAAATATTAAAGTACAAGTATAACTAAGGATTTTGTGAAAATTTCAAGTGCCTACCTGTTGCCATTATTGATATCGAGCAAAAAAATCCGAAAAAATTACGTTTGTTGTATGGGAGCCCCCCTTAAATATTTATTTTATTTTGTTTTTAGTATTTGTTATTATAGCGGCAACAGATATACACAATCTGTGAAAATTTCAACTCTCTAGCTATTACCGTTCTTGAGTTACAGCCTGGAGACAGACGGACGGACAGACATCGAGGTCTTAGTAATAGAGTCCCGTTTTTACCCTTTGGGTACGGAACCCTAAAAACTAGCACTGAACCAGGCATAGACAAAAGAGTGATTACAATAACTAATGAACAATGTACGCTCGAAGCAACAGGCATGTCTGCTACGGCGTAGACGGTCTACGAACCGTCACGTTTACGTTGCGGCCGTAGAGCTACGCCGTAGGCACTGCCTGTAAATAGAAACTCACCTGCCATTACAATTTCAACTCTATCTCGATAGATGCAAGATTGTTATTCAACTGCGGTTTAAAACCACCGAATACACGATAGTATTAGCTCGCAGACGAATATTAGATGTAATGTAAACGTTTATTCTCGTTAATAATGCACTACTGAAGGTTTTACAGATTAGAGATTTGTCTGTCTGATGAGACTATAATGGCTACGTAAATCATTCTAATCAGATGTGAATCTTACAACTTTAAACTATATAGCATTATATAAACAAAATATATTTTCTTTTATTTTTTGAATCCTCTAAAGATTTTTTAAATACATACGAAAATATTGTTCATGTTACAAATCTTGAAACTTAAGTTTTCAAGATTTGTTTGCGAAAATTCTTAATTTCATTACATCTATATTTTTACTGCCTAGCAGGCTGTCATGGTCGCAATACGAACATGAGATATAAGATTTTCTTTGTAATTTTATATCTTCTTTTATTAAACCCATATTTTTATATACTCTCTACATGAATATTATAAGGTACGTACTATGCATGTCATACGACCCTAGTATCGAAATGCGGCGACTACCCAGTAGGGTACTTACTACACAGTAGACGGTGCGATACATAAAACAGCTATAATAACTTATTCCGAGGGGTGTACGCCAGACGACAGACACACGTCGCGTCCCCACCATTTATTTTAAATTACTTTCTTAGTCTCAAAAGTACACTCCAATTGATTTTTAATCTGTCTCGGACTCTTGAATTTTTTGTCACCCCAAGATTTTATTTTTTCGCTTTTATAAAGTCTTTTATTGAATCTTAAGGATTTAATCTTGGCTATGTTTGTTTTTGGGATTTCATTTCTTTTCGCTTTGGTGCAGTTCGTATAGCCCTTTGAAGAAATATGTTAAGGATACGTAGCAATCATAGTAAATATTTTGTATTCGTGATAAAAAAGGTAAAAATATACAAGGTTATTTTTATTCGCTCAAAAGTTAATTAGCTTCGAATTTGTTAAGATGACCTTTTGTCAACCATCAATTAATTTTAAAATCTATTGATATGTAGCATTATCTTGCATGCTGAAAGTTTCAACGCCAAATTGAACACTATGTAGCTTACTGGACAAAGATCGTAGCCTAATCAAGTAATCACAATTTAACCTAAATTGTGATTACTTTTTACTATTACTACTGAATTACTACTGAATAAAAATCTTAGCCTAATCATCCACATATCCATATAAAGGTGAAAACGAAACCAGCAATATTAAGATGATAGTGAGAGAAATTAGTGCTTTGTAACTAACTTGTAGATATCGATTCTCGGACAGAAATACCTGCATTTCCTAATCGGTTTATATCGAATCAGATTATAGTTTTCAGTGGCAGAACTCGATTAGAATCGGCGGTATGTGATGCGTGTAATTGAATCGGTATTACGGGGGAAGTTTTATGCAGTTATATTGTACATGGCAGTTTCTAGCGCCGTGTTCTTATCATTCGATTATTAAACAACTGATTGAAAGTTCTTTTAAGACCAAGTAGTATCCATGATATGAATACACAGGGTGTAACAAAATGATAATACTTTAGGATGTGTATGAGTCCCTTATTGGGATTTGTATGGGCAAGCGCCCCACTCCCCAGCGTTTGAATATTTGCCCATACAAAAGTAAAAGAAAAATTGACCCCTTCAGTAAGTTCTATACAGGGACTCATGTCTCATACACACATTAAAGTATCATCACTTAGTATAATATGATACCTGTATATTATAAGCAAGAAAAAAATAAAAAATAGACTATATGTAAATAGACTATGAGAGAAAAAGTACGGAGGTAGAGCAGAAAAATGGTGGAGGTATTTCACTGAGACCTGCTAGCGCCAGTGGATTAAAGTTAACCCCGAGTTAAATATCATGTTATTTCTCGTTCTTCATATTGATGTAAGAAAAGGCATGAAAGCCACACAGCCCACAGGACACACATTTAAATCGTATTAGCGCCTTAGCATTAACATAATATTATTTTAAAATAGTTTTGACGTGGGAGAGCACGAATGGGCCGGCTCGGCCGGAGAAATACCACGTCCTCACAGAAAACCGGCGAGAAACAGCGCTTGCGCTGTGTTTCGCCGAGTGAGTGAGTTTACCGGAGGCCCAATCCCCTACCCTATTCCCTTCCCTACCCATCCCTACCCTCCCCTATTACCCTATTCCCTCTTAAAAGGCCGGCAACGCACCTGCAGCTCTTCTGATGCTGCGAGTGTCCATGGGCGACGGAAGTTGCTTTCCATCAGGTGACCCGTTTGCTCGTTTGCCCCCTTATTTCATAAAAAAAACCACAGACGTAACAACAAAGCCACATATTTAGACTACGGAGTTGGTGTAGGTAGACCTAGACCTCTAAAGTTAGGGCGTGTACAGCCTGAAGTTAGGCATATTTGATCCGATAACTTTTTGACGACAAAGTCAGCCGGAAATCTTGTCATAGCATAATTTTACCTACATAAAAATATTATTGTTGTGATCGATACTATCAGTATAATTATTATGAGCTATGGAATTATAATCTCAAGATCATCTCCGTATTCCATTCGAAGCAAAATATGGATTTGATTAGCTATTTAACAAGAGGACTCTAACGGCCGCACCCGCAGGACATTTAATGATGATTAAACTTCAATCGAATGAAGAGTTTGACAGATAATGTATGGGGCTTAAGTCAAAATCTTCATATTTTAATTACAGTTAAGTACTTAATATTCGTCTCTGAGGCAGCGGCAGTGAGCTCTATTATGTAGATGGTCTAACGGAGTGGCGTAGTTTATAAGAACTAAAACTACCTAATTAAAGATTTTTAAAAAGTAACTGAAAGCAATGTTTACCAAAACCCCTATAAAAAGCACATTATACGCAGTCTGAGACGGCGCGGGCGGTGCGGCGACGGTAAATAAGTCTGATAGAGCCTCCGCAAACAATACAGTCTAGTGCATATCGATTATTTTATTTCGGTTCGCGTAGGTCAGGTACGGCGCGCCGCCGCCGACCCTCGCCCGCTTCCCACGCACACACACACACACAGACGCACACAAACACAGCCCACACGTCTGCGGCACACACAGACAGATTTGGACGTTGTTGAGGCAAACCGTAAAAGTGGTTGCAATTTTTAAGGGGTAAGTATGTAAAAGTACTGTGAAATCTACGATATAATATAGCTGTTAGTACGATTAATTTGATCCAGACCATTTAAATCTTTAGGGATGTAGAAAGATATAAATTACTATGTATGTATTTAAATCTTTCCACATCCCTAGAAAGATTTCAAATAATAATTAATAAGTAAGTATTATAATACTGAAATTATTTTTATTATTTTAGATACTTTTCAATTTTTTTATATCTGTTGAATTACTATATCTCTGCTATATATATATAACAGAATCCCGTAGCAAAAATGCTTAAAACACAATAAATAAAAAAATCAAAATACCCATAACACTAAACAAAACTCAGACATAATACAAACCGAAACGCATTCACGCGAATCGCAAGGAGCAATCTAATAAATCAGGAATTATCAAACACCCACATAGGCATAAAATAAAACACCGTCACAAAATCTAGACTTCCCCCTGGGGGCGGGGCCTGGCGGTCGTCGACCCCACAGCTGACGCTCAATGGTGTAGTACGCTAACTATAATGAGTACGCGACTCCATAAGGCACGGAGAAAAATGCTTTAATGAGAACATGTTGCTTTTCAATAGCTGTGCCGAGTAGGAGGATTTTTTGAACTACTTATTGTTTCGTAATAATAATTAATTAGGATTTAGGGCCCACTTCTAGTACTAAGTAAACTATTGAAAGTTAACCCTATGTTTAATAATTATTGTCATGCCTTTAAAGTACTTTTAACGAGATAAATAACTAAACATTTTACTAATACAACTGTGAACATAACTTATTTATAAGCTCTACGATGTTTATACTAGATGACGCCCACAACTCCGTTGCGCCAAAATTCGTTTATCGCGCGGGAACCGTACATTTTTCTGGGATAAAAAATATCCTATGTCCTTTCCCAGGCCTCAAAGTATCTCCATACCAAATTTCAGCAAAATCGATTCAACGGTTTAGGTGTGACGAGGTAACAGACAGAGAGACACACTTTCGTATTTATAATATTAGTATGGATCGGAAAACGCGCTTGGACAAGGACAAAACATTGTATATCTTATTGCATTGTTTAAATATTTTTATAAGTAAAGAGGAGCATATTAAATCCAGCTTTATTTTTAACGACGCGAGTTTCTTACGCCGGTTCTTCTCGCCGGGCTAGTTCCCGAACCGGTGGTAGGCACCAGTAGTATCAACGTTCTGAAAGCATTTTTTTAAAATCTACTCAGAAATAAAATAATTTTTATTTTTATTTTTATTTTATTTTTTAACTCGAACTGGCCCAAGTGAGCCTATAAGGGCCTATTTCAGCACTTCCTGATAAGTGCCGAATAGGCTATTCACCACATAACTTGACAGATAAAGTCCATACTTTATCTGTCGAAAAAACTGTGAATAGCCTATTCGGCACTTTATCAGAAAGTGGTGGAACAGGCCCTATGACAATTTATTTTACTCGAGACAGGCTTTAGTTAATTTCAAATAGTTAACTCGATATCTTACTGTTTGAATCACTTTTATCGCTGAAGTTTCACAGATTAGTTAACGTAATACCTACCTATTATAATCTATCTCCTGTCTAGACGGCGAACGCAGACCGCGTCTCGCGTCTTTGTGGAGGAAGCAAACAACTTTGTAAATTTTTACCCAACTGTGGCGATGTCGAACTGAAGGGTACTGATTTTGTAAGTCTATGTTATATTGTATGTTTGTTTTACGGTAGCGACTAAACTGGTGTTATATTTACGCGATAACAATTGAAAACGTGAGTGGAAGAACAAGATATAAGTAACTGAAAAATGCCGTTTTTTCACAAATGTAGGGTCGGAAAAATTCTTTGAAACAAAAAAAAAAAACTGTGAATTTTATGTGTAGCCAGGTGATGAAGTAGATAAGTTACAAGGTTTGTTCAAATTATAAGGGAAAAAATTTGTAAATGTCCGTATGTTACATTACCTCCTCCTTTTTGGAAGTCGGTCAAAAATGGGCGCCAGGGAGCACGCGCCGGCGATGCATAGTGTCCATTAATTTTGGTGTTTTTAGGAAAACTTTCGGAAGCTATTTCTCAACATGATTATAAAAGAAAAAATAAGTGTATTTTATTTTTAACAAGTGTGAATTTTATGTGTAGCCAGGTGATAAAGTAGATAAGTTACAAGGTTTGTTCAAATTATAAGGGAAAAAATTAGTAAAATATGTCCGTGATTTACATTACCTCCTCCTTTTTGGAAGTCGGTCAAAAATGTTAGTTATCGTGAGTCGTGACGTCTTCAATTGATTAATAAAATAAAAAAGTTACTCTTTCAGCGCTGCATACTTTCACAGCGAACTACCCATACACACCTTCAAGGATGATCACTTAGTTTTGTTACACCCTGTTTATATAATATACTAGCTGTCCCGGCAAACGTTGTTTTGCCATTTAAAGTATATTTTATCATCAGTTGATACATGTTTTACCCCCTCTTTTGTCCCCTAAGAGGGTGTGGGGGGGGGGGGAAGGTCATACACCAGATGTTAAGTTGAAAAACACAGTTAATACCTAATATGAAGTAAGTCCACTAAAGAAAAAAGTTGTATACAAAATCTGACCCCCTTTGGTCCCCAGAGAGGGTTGAGAGGGGAGGGGGGGGAGGATTTTTATACACCAGATGTTGAGTTGGAAGAAGACAAATATAATATATCTGTGAAAACCGTATGCAAATCGGATCAGTAGTTTTCGTGTTAAAGAAAAAAGTTTGATACAAAATCTGACCCCCTCTTTTGTCCCCTTAGAGGGGTGGAGGGAAAAAATTTTATACACCAGATGTTAAGTTGGAAGAAGATAAATATATCTGCGAAAACCACATTCAAATCGGATCAGTATTTTTCAGATCAGTATTTTTCATAAACATACAGACAGACAGAAAGAGTGACAGATAGACAGACAGACAAAAAACTAACCACATTTTTGGCTTCTATAGCGATGTAGTGACAAAGGTGTAATTTCAGGTGTCATTTCATATCTTTTATGTACAGAATTTTCATTTCTACAACAGAATATTGTCTTCCTCCGCTCGCGCTTTGGTGACGCCCACTATCGTAATATTTTAATTTCGCCATAATTTCAAAACCAAACGTCCAATTTTAATCATTCAAAGACCAAATATTATCTACATAAACTGTACTTAGTGATAAAATAATTTATTTTGATAAGGATTAATAGCGTGAGTAAAATATATCCGTTTAAATTTAGTCCAAAAAAAATTCAGGATTTTTAAATAAATAAATGGTTATTGTGCCTCACTCGACATAGATAGGTATAGTGTGTCGCGGACTTTTTTGTAGATATTTATAAGATCTACAATTACTTAGAACATTTTATGGTTCTATCTTTTATAGTTTAGGCAGCGTACGCAAAATAAGTAACTTTTCTAGCTGATTTTTTACACCTTGCGTCCGAAATACTCAAATATCTTACGGAACCCTACTTTTTTCCAAAATAAAATGTAGCCTATGTTCAGCAGAAATAATGTGAGATTCCAATAGCAAAAGAATTTTTCAAATCGGTCCAGTAGTTTCGGAGCCTATTCGACTCAAACAAACAAACAAACAAACAAACAAACAAACAAAAAATCAAATCTTTCCTCTTTATAATAGTAGTGTAGATTATATTACAAATACTACGAATAATAAAAACTAAGGAAATGTAACTTCCATACTTCAACCGTTTTGAATTTGGTTCTTTTTCGCACACTAAAATATGACAATAGCTACGAAACACTGGGTGGATTGCACCAGAGGCGTAGTTAAAGCTGTTAAAGTTAAGGTTATCGTCAAATATGGCGTCCATAATCGACTTTTACTAGGGATTTGACAGTTCATTTGACTATTAGTTACGGTTAAAGTTATAGTTAAAGTAGGTTGGTGCAACTCACTCTAACATTCAAAAGAATAAAGCCATTGACAATAATTGTCACTTGTATAAAAACACAAAATTGTGTAAGTACTGAATATATGCATAAAGTATGCATGTATTCGGGTCACATTTTGTAGACTAGCGGACAAATTATTTGACAGTTACTCTTTCTTAGTTTTTATTATTAGCAGTACGTATATACCCAATAAAGGACTTACCTTGCTAAAATATCCAACTATATGGCATCCCTCTTCATCCGCGCACGTCATGACGTAGAAGAGGAACGGCTCGACGTCGTAGTACAGCGTCTTGTGGTCGAGGAAGAACTTGGCGAGCAGGCACAGCTGCTGGCAGTACTGCTTGTGCTTCCGCCCGTCCACCTGCCACACGCTCAGGTTGTCCTTCCTGTACACCTGACGATTTTCACAGTTATAAATATATAAATACACTTTTGAAGCGCTTATTCCAATAAAGATTAATATAATATTTTGTTACAATTTTAATGTTTTACACGACCGGTTTTGACATAATCATCATGAGGTGAAGTGGCAATTCTGTTAATATTTCTAATATATAAATACTAACAGGAGCCACATAACACCAGGTACTGTAGTGTATCTTCTCTACAGAGTTACGCATGAGTGGTGTATTTTTTGGCAGTAAGGCATTACACTACCTACCATTCGGTGTATTGTTAATTCTCGGTGTTATGTTATTGTTTTTGATTTATTCGTGTTGTATTGCTATGTTTAATGTTTGTAATATTAATCGTTATGTAAAATGTATGTAAACTTGTACTGTAATGTCCTATTGAGTCAAATAAATATTTATTTATTTATTTTATTTTAACAGAAACAGGGCCTGTAGATAATTAGTGTCAAAACGCTAACACTAACGTTACAAAATGTAAGGGATTTGACATTAGTATTCGCTAGCGAAGCGATGACTTATGTCAAATCGCATACATTTTGTAACGTTAGAGTTAGCGTTAGCGTTTTGACACTTGTCTAGGGGGGCAGGTCTCTCACCTCGTCGCCGGGCGGGTGGCGCCACAGGCACTTGGCGCGGTGTCGGGCTGCGCCGGCGCCGCAGCGGTGGTGCGCCAGGCAGAACTCGCACACGTAGAGGCGCGGCACGCGGCCCGCGGCGCCCGGGTACGGCGACTGGTACCACGCCTCCATCATGTGACGACCCATCACCACGTACCGGTGAATGTACCTGGATGTACAAACATTTGATTTTAAGGAACCAGGATATACTATCAGAGAAGTTGATTCCTAGGCAGATGAGGGACCCACGTAGTTTGCTCGCGTTATGTCCAACCCAGCCGACAGATCGCAACCTTGGTTTAAAATTGAGATTAGTGGGCTGATTTACAATTTCCGTTCGACTCGCATTTGGAAGCTTTCCCATGCGGTCTTTGGTCAAATCCGGCTTGAAGGACCATAAAGATGTACGAGGTACACCTTGAGATTGCTGCTATAGATGATAAAACTATAAACCAGGTAATCTGCAAAAGGCGTTGGATATGTTAAATGACGATTTGAGGCGTATATTTGAATGGTCGGAAGCTAACGCTCTAGCATTAAACCCATCTAAAACAAAATATATGGTTCTCGGTTCTAAAGCTCAAATACAAAAAGTTTGTAATACTGAATTATCAGTTAGCATCAAAGGTAAAGAAATAGAGAGAGTCAGTGAAGCTAAAAATTTGGGAATTATTATGGACGAAAACATACGTTTCGAAAAACACACAGTAAAAACAGTAAGCAGTTGCTTTTACAGATTAAAATTATTATACAAAATAAGAAACTTTTTACCTAAAGAATTACGTGTAACTGTCTGCGAATCACTGGTCTTGTCTAAATTAAATTATGCGGACGTCGTTACTGGGCCATGTCTACTATCTCGATCAAAAAAAATGATCCAAAAAGTTCAGAACGCTTGTGCTAGATATTGTCTGACCATTCCTCCTAGAACTCATGTGTCTCCCTACATAAACAAGGAGAGGTGGCTTAACATGGAGCATCGTCGGCAACTACACTTTGCTACGCTCCTCTTTGGAGTCGTTAAGCTTAAAACACCCCTCTACCTGTATAATAAACTGCAGTGGGCTGGCGACAGTCAGCTGTCCATGACCACCAGGGGCTCGAGCTACCTGCTTATTAATCAACCTCACCACTCTGCCGCGTTTAGGGGAAGTTTTCGATATGTTGCCAGTAAAATATGGAATAACCTTCTGCCACCACTACGATCTTTAAAGTTTATCAATAATTTTAAACTTCTTTTCAAGCGTCACTTGTTAGAACTTCAAATAAATAGTAATTCATTTGTATAAAATAAGACATATATTTTTATAATAACTTTATAATTAAAAATATATTATATACATTATACACATTATACATTATATTTTATTCTGTTATCAATATACTTTCACATGAACATCCACCTATATAGTAATAATAATATTATGATTAAATTTCTTGCAATAGAGCTATGCGAGAGTTGCACATTGATCATTTTTTTTTATTGTTTTGTTTTTAAATGTTGTTCGATGGGGGTAGGTGATCACGGAAGACCAGGGACAGCGGCGCATGTCGCTGTCATAACCTGAGTGGTCACCTTTTCTTCATTTTTGGTATTGCACTACCATACATTAAAAAAATTTGTAATATTACTTTTAGTTCATAAGTTTTTTTTTTTTGTTTGTGTATGTTTTTTTTTTCTGTATCGTCTGTTTTTATTTTGTATTTTATGAAGCTGAAATTTTATGTTGTTTTGAGTAGGTATGGTTGTGTAATTTCTTAAAATGAGAATAAAGTTTATTATTATTATTATTATTATTATAGATAGATAATAAAACTATAGTTGCTGATAAGTTGTATATTGCTATGCTATTAAAGATGCTAATTGCTAGTTACAGTGGTCCGCAAGGCGCGACGGTTTTGCGGGAACTGCTATTAAACCTAAATTATATCTAAAATGAGCGCTCATGTTAAAATGATAAATTGATGACTATGCGAAATTGACAATTTGGACTTTGTACAGTTGCACCATACACTTAGCGCGGCGAGCGTTCATTGGATTTCACGCGGTGAAGTTTCCATTTTCCAAATCATGATTCAGGAGGCCTACTACGAAACCGTTTTGAGACTGAAACAATCGAACGAGAATGCCGCGTCCTGCTCTAACAACGTCATTTCGCGTTTGTTAGAGTATGACGCGGCATTCTCGTTCGATTGATGGGCTTGATATAACCCTCTTGAATAAGTCTCTCTTTTCGCCTCAAATATCGGCACAAAACAATCAATATACATCTCTCTATTTTTGCACGACTATTGTCTAACACATTAATGATAACAAAAAGCTTACCTAGTACACTTATCGTTGGCTATATCGCCCAACTCCTCCTCAATTTTCACGGCGGCCAAAGCCTGTGCGTCTCGGAACAGTCGCAGATCGTAGTCGGGCGCGAACCCCTCTAGCACCGGTTCCCTCTCCTCCCCGTGCTCATCGTTAGACGGCATCGAACGTAACTCCTGACTGCCCTTCCATTTCGATCGCATATCCTGAAAAAAAAAATTGTTATCAATATATAAATGGGATAAAAGCATATTTTTAAACTGTGTATTATTTTAACTACAATCACACACGCGCAAATCACAAAATTTATTGAAATCTGAATTTGATACTTTATTATGCTTTACTCTAGCCTCCTGCGCCACCTGTTGTTTATTAAAGTTCCTACATCTACTCTTACGGCCCGGCCGCATCTGCGTATATCGTCCGAAGCTTCGTGCTACGAGACGATACTATTGGACGATACACGCAGATCGTCCAATAGTATCGGTTTTACCGCGAAGCACCACGCATATGCGGCCGCGGCATTAGAGAAATCGAAAATAGAGTCGCGTCACCGCGGCTGCCGCGCGCTCCTCCGCCGCTGCGACGCACCACGCTGCTGTCACGTGATATATCGAACACGCATAATGCTCTAACTCACCTTAACTTTCAGCTGGTACGCCCTCTGCTCTATAGTGGGCATGGCTCGCGGTCGCTGCTGTATTGCCGCGAGAGCGCGGCGTCGCGTCGCCGCGGCTGCCGCGCGCTCCTCCGCCGCTGCGACGCACCACGCTGCGGTTACATTGTGGTATATCGGACACGCGTCCCACGTGAAATGCTTCGCCGCTTTGCCACCTGAAATTAATAAGTAATAATAAAAATTATAGCTATGAGGAAAAAATATTTTAACTACAATATCAATATTTACTTTAGATTAATGTACCTTTCATAATATGTATTAAGTATAAAAATGAACAGAATTTACAATACTTTTAGGACATGGTTTCCATAGCATTACTTTACCTAAATGTCCTGTAGAGTCGCAGTCTCTGACGGGACACCGCTTCTCCAGTAGTCCTGAAGGTGTGAGCGGCGCGGCGGGCGACCGAGCAATGGCGGCTCGGGCTTTCGCCAGTCTTTTGTCGTCTTTACTATAATAACATGAGTGTACAAGAGCATTTTCAATGACTTCCAAAATTCAATTGCAAGCATGCGCCAAAACATAATATAGATGGACAATGAATTTTTCCCCAAGCCCTTAACATAATAAATATGAATCTGTTTTTTTATTAGTATTTAATCCCACTTCTCCCACTATCATACTTTCAATGCATTTCAAAATTCTTTATTCACACACAACTTTGTTTAAAGATACTGAGAACTGACCTTATTTCATTCACTTTTTCTTCTGGCTCGGAATCTGTGTCTGTGTTGTTAGTTTTTGTAGCATTGACTATACGAGAGACTCGAGCAGATAGTGATCTAGTCAACTTGCGGGTCATTGTACCGGTAACTGAGTCTCCGGAATCACCACTCTTGCCTGTTACTTCTTGCTGGAATTACATCAGTATGGATTTGGTATCATTGAGAGTTATTTAAACAGGATTATATTTTTTTAATATTTTAAACCAAATTTTGCCACATTCTAATTGTAGAATTTATGTATTTATGTAACTTATTAGATATTCTTATTACACACAATAATAATATCGATAGTGGAATGAAAACAGTCACCAAGTGCCATATTGCTATTTTTACAACAGAGTGGTTTAAAGATTAATTCTTACTTTAAAAATCTTACTGACAAATAAATTGTTCCATAATAAATTATTCAATAAAATATTGTTCAATATTATTGTAGGTATAGGCCTGCTTAGATTAATCGATAGAGAAAAATTTGCCGTTTCCGAATATATAAAAAACTCATTTTGACCTCTAGTGTTGCTTGGTTTTTTCATTCCAACGTCAATATGAATAAAATTATGTCAATAATTGTTGTAGTAAGCCTAATTTATCAATGCCTTTGTCTTGTATGCCAGTTGCCCAGCTCAAAAGACAAAACACTCTCTAAAAATATACCTCAATCAAGGTTAGAAGTGGGTTTTTTTTTTTCAGTTTATAGTAAGTAACATGGTCAATGAATTTAATTTTACTAATAAAGGATAATCTGAACAGAATTATTAGGTATTCAGTTTACAAATACATGTAGTAATAAAACTGTACCTTAGGTTTAACTGGCGGTGGCTTAGACTTGCCCGTTTTCAGGTCCTCTTTCTTGATAGTTGGTTCACTATCACTTTCTGAAGAAACAGATTCAACAGAGGACTGACTTGATGTACATGATGATGCACTTTTACCATCACTAGATTTTTTCGGAGGTGGACCATTTGACCTGCTAGATCTCTTCTTAGCTGCTGTCTCTTTTGAGTTAGAATCATCATTGATCAGCATGGGAGAGGAAGTTCCAGGTTTCTCTTCACTTGATTTCTGAGATTTCTTATCGTTACTAGGAGAGCCTTTTGGAGTATCCTTATTTTTGCTGTCTTTACTATCTCCATCTGACTCTGAACTATTGTCAGGAGAGAAAATGCTCTTCTTTTTGGAAGCATTGCTCTCAGCCTTTAAAGCCTTTGGTATAGTCTTGGAAATTGCCTTAGATTTTCCACCTGGTGCTGCTCTAGGGTTTACTTTACCTCTTGCTAACACTGATGCAGCATTTTTCGGTTTTGTAGAGCATCTACGCCTGGGTTGTATTGGTTTTGGTGTACCAGCTTTTGGGACTTCATCTTCACTAGACGATGTAGCTTTAGGTTTCGAATTACGTCTCGGTTTCGGTTCCTCCTTCTTTTTGGGTTCATCTTCTTGTTTGGGTGATTTTGGAAGAGTCGCAACGGCGGGAGTTTCAGATGCGGACGACTCGGAGTCTGAACTGCTCGAAGCAGATCCAGAGCTTGTGGTGGAACTTTCACTGCTACTGGAGTCTGACGTAGATCCAGAACTGCTGTCAGTACTACTGTTGCTGACCTAAATATATGCCAATTGGCAACATAAAACATCAATCGTTCGACAAGTAACTGTAAACGGCAAAATATTAACAATATCAGGTAAAAAATTGGGAAACAAAAATTAGGTTTACTTACGTCCAGATTTGTCATGTTTGGTCTATTTTTACAAACTAATTTGTAATAAACAAGGTTGCACCTTCTAGACCATTGGTTCCAGACAAGTTCTCATTATTTATTTTAATCTGATATTAAATAAAAGCACAATAAAAGTAATACAAAAAGCTTATAACAAAAACATCATTCGGACTCGTCAAAATTGTCATAAATCGAGAATTTGACAAGCTTATCTCTTCTTCTACTACTTTTACTGTTTTCTTAAATTATTGGAAATTGCCTTTTAATATTTACACAAAGAAAATTTCCAATACCCAAAACATTTTACGGATTAATCCCCGACTTGGAATAATCCCGAAACCATATTATTTTCTTGGTGCAATGACCTATCGTAATCGTAAGCTAACTGCTAAGGTGGTAGTTTCTACTTTCTATAATATAGGGTACCTAGCCTTTATACTTTAAAGATTTTTATTAAAAAAAAAAACCGGTGTCAACATTTTGACAGCGTAGTGACATTTGCGCTTGTGATGGTCTTGGATTCGATTTTCGGGAGTGGCGGGAAAAGTTGAAAATTTTTTCAGCACTGAAAATTTAATTTGATTTTTATTGTAAAAAGTTGTACATTTGTAGAATATTGGTCGTATTGTATATATTTTTTAATTGTATATAATTATTTCTTCGTTCTGTTGGTAAGTTTTTTTAATTATATAAAAGTCCCTTCACGGGACCAGGCGCGCCGCGATGTCTCAGCGGCCGTCCAAACGGAAGAAGAAGAGACTAATATCATCTAGTCCGGTGGATGATCAGGCTGAGTCGAGTAGCTCTGAACAGTCTGAGCCCACAGAGGAATGTAACAAATATGCTCCTTATAGAGTCAATGATTACAGCCGTCGCTATCCAGAGGACAGCGCAGCTGGATTTGAATTTGTAGTTTTTGTGGAAAGCACAGGTGAAACTCCTATAGGTACTCGCGACCTCATGGGTTTAAGTCGTATTTTCCAACAATCGATTAAGGGAATATCCTTCTTGAGAAAAATTAATAAATTCAAAGTTGGAGTCTATTTTAATCGGCCGAACTTAGCTAACGCATTTCTTGAAAATACTACTTTTTTACGAGACCAAAATTTAAAAGCAAGCATTCCAGCTGGTAGCACGGAGTTGACTGGTGTCATCAACTCCGTACCGATCGAAATGTCCAATCAAAAAATTTATAAAGCAATTTCGAGTAGTACAAAAAGGGTAATATGTGTACGTAGAATAATGAGAAAAGCTAAGGTTAACAACAGCTTTGTGCTGCAACCAACACAATCAGTGGCAATTACTTTTTCGTGCTCTACATCATTGCCTGAATATGTTTTAATAAATATGTGGCGATTTCCTGTTACGACATATATTCCACCAGTGAAACAGTGTTATAAATGTTTAAGATACGGACATTTAGCAAAGTTTTGTAAGAATGCAGAGCGTTGCTCAATCTGTGCCGAGGCTCACAATTATAAAAATTGTACCCAAAGCCCAGATAAAGCTGTTTGCGTACATTGCAAAGGTAGCCATTTATCTATATCTGGAGAATGTAGAGTTAAAAAAATGAAAATAGAAGAAAATAAAAAAAAGTATACAACTACATCATATGCAGACCTTTTTAATAATAAATCACAAAATTTCCCTTCATTAAATGAAAACACAAATAGTAAAGACTTATTAAATGTACTTCTCTCAAATAAAAACGCACTTACGTTACTCACAGAATGTTTAATTAAAGCTATTACTCTGAACAAGACTCAAAATGCAAGCATAAACTCACAGCTTCTTTCAGAAACAATAAAAGAAACTATAAAAGAAAAAAATAATAATCTTTCACATTCTCTGCCCAAGTAAATATTATGCAATGGAACAGTCAAAGCTTGCCAAGTAATAAATATGAACTACAAAAATTTCTATTAGATAATTCCATCCACATTTGTATAATTAGTGAAACGTGGCTCAAACCACATATCACATTTAACATGAAAGGATACTCTATTGTGAGAAATGACTGTGGTAATAATCACAATGGAGTAGCCATATTAATTCATAACACTATAGTCTATAACAAAATTAATACATTTTATGATGATTCTTTACAAAATATTGTTGTTCAGATTCAAATTTTTCAGAAACAAATTTCGATTGTAAGTTTTTACAGCCCAGGAAGCTGTACTCCTGAATTTAATAAGAAAAAATTTAATGATTTAATACAGACTATTCCGAAACCGATAATTTTTGCTGGAGACTTTAACGCGCATCATACTTTATGGGGTTGCGGCAAAGTTGACGCGCGAGGGAGAGATATTGTTGATGTCGCTGATGAGAATGATTTGGTTCTCTTGAATGATGGACGTCCAACCACTGTAGGGTCGCATAGATGGAAGCCAAATGCACTAGATCTGACTTTTGTTTCGGCGTCGTTAGCGTTATTTTGTGAATGGCAAGTTTCTTCGGACTCATTAGGTAGTTATCATTTACCAACTCTGACAACATTGAATCTTTCTCCATCATTCTCTTCCCATAGTAACTTCTCACAGACATTTGAAAGTTTTCCTCTTCACACGAATCTGAAAACAGTAAATTGGGATTTGTATGAAAAAACTGTTAATCAGAAAATTAAAAATTTTCAAATTGAAACATGCGATTTAATCGACAGTTATAATAGATTCTGTGCGCTTATAATTCAAACTGTTGATAAATGTGGCACATTTGTCAACGGTTTGAATAAGCCTAAGTTCTGCACCCCAACTGCTAATTCTGTTTCTCAAAGTTCTGCCTGTAGTAACAGTAAAAAAAAAGTTAAAATTCCATTAGTATGGTGGAATGAAAAATGTTCCAAGGCTGTACATGATTGTCGTCAAGCCTATGCGCGGTTTAAAGCGAATTCTTGTATTGAAACTTTTGTTGAATTTAAGCGTCTTCAGGCACATAAAAAACGCATATTGAAACAAGAGCGAAGACTCTCTTGGGAAAACTTTTGTAAATCTGTTAGTAGATTAACTCCTATGAGCCAAATTTGGATGAAAATTAAAAAATTCAATCGAAGTTATACACCTAGAAGTAGTTTCATTGATAGTGAATGGATATTACAGTTTTTAAATAAATATACTCCAGATACAGTACCAAATAATTATAAGAACAGTAATTCCAAAGTGACAACATCTTCAAATTCTTTTTTAGTAGAGAGTTTTACACTTGAAGAGCTGAAAGCAGCCATAAAATCTCGTAAAGATTCTACTTGTGGTCTAGATTGTTTATCTTACAAAATGTTTAAATTGTTAGACACCAATAATATGAAGTTGTTTCTTAATCTATTAAATTCATTGTGGTGCCATTCCATGATTCCTGAACAGTGGAAAACAGATTGTCTCGTTCCAATATTAAAACCCGGAAAGGATATAAATGTTGCAGATTCATATAGACCTATAACTTTAAGTTCTTGTGTTGGCAAAATATTTGAACAGCTTATTAAACAGCGATTGGAATTTTTTATAGAAAGAAATCATATTTTACCTAGTAATCAGTTCGGTTTTCGGCGTGGCCGTTCGGCTAGAGAGAGCTTGAGTCATTTTTGTTTGGACATTCACAATGCTCTGTCTTGTAATTCAATATTGGTTGGTATTTTCTTTGATGTTGTTGGCGCATATAATAATGTCAATTTGGAAAAACTTTCAAATATTTTAACTTCTTTACAATTACCTGAAAAATTGGTAAATTGGGTGTATCATTTTCTTAGTGGTCGTAAATTATTTGTGAAATTTGAAAATAAACTGATTGGTCCAAGGTACTCCTACAAAGGAATAAGTCAAGGTGGAATTCTCAGTCCTTTACTATTTATTTTGTATATATATAAGTTAAATATTGTCTTAGGTCAAAACATTACTAACCTACAGTTTGTAGATGACTTAACTATATATTGTACTGCAGACAACTTGTCTGCAGCTATTGAAAAACTCAGAGTTGCTCTCCTCGGCCTTAAGGCCTATTATGATGATCTGGGCTTGGACATCAGCTCTGAAAAAAGCAAAGTTTTAGTTTTTTCAAAAAAACCTAGCAAAACAACAAACATTGTCCTACAATATGGAGATAGTAAGTTAGCAGTTGACAATACTGTTAGATTCTTAGGTGTGATTTTTCAGAACTCCTTCAAATTTAATAAATATATTGATTACTTAGCAAACAGGGCTTTAAAGGCTTGCAATATATTAAAGTCTTTAGCAGGCACATATTGGGGAGCTGATCCAAAAATTTTATTAATTCTTTACAAGGCTATTGTAAGAAGCCATTTTGAATATGGTTATGTATGCTTTGCTTCTATTCCACATTTTGTTGATAGACTAGATAAAGTTCAAAATAGGTGCTTACGGATTGTGCTTGGTGCGATGTGTTCCACACCCATAATATCAATGCAGGTTGAATGTAACATCCCTCCTTTGAAAATTCGCTTTAAATATTTAACATACAGGTTTTTGTTGAGAATTTCATCCATAAAAAATCATCCTCTTCTTGTAAAATTGCAGAGTGGTTCTTCTTCCTCTATTTTATCACATTACCTACCTGAAATTGTAAAAATAAAGCAAGACGATAACTTACATGAAAGTGACTTATGGCCTTGCTATATGAGCACATTTAGCTCTAAATATTTTCCACTAAAAATTGTAATTGATAATTCTTTGAAGTGCAAAGAAGATGTCTACCTTTTACTAAGTAACCTAGTTGGTTATCAACAAGTCTATACTGATGGTTCAAAGACTTCTGAGGCGGTATCAGCAGCCATATATATTAAACAGGATAAGAAAGGATATGGTATTAGGCTTCCAAATTTAACAAGTATTTTTACTGCTGAGTGTTTAGCAGTTCTGTCTGCATTAGAGTATATCGAAACTCAAGTTTATGATAAATGGATTATAGTGTCTGATAGTCTTAGCGTTCTTCAAAACTTAAATAACCCCAAATTTTGTGCTACAACTAACTATATTATCTATGATATTAGAGAAAAATATACAAAATTAACAACATTAAACAAAAAAATTATAGTTTTAGTCTGGTCACCGTCACATATTGGTGTTAAGGGAAATGAACAGGCTGATTTTCTAGCAAGAGCTATAACCACTTGTTCTCAGGAGCATTGTATTAAAAACATATGCCTTCCAGAATCTGATGTTTTAGTCAAAATAAAAGAAACCTTTAAAATCGAATTTACAAATTTTTGGAAACAGACCATGGAAACCAAAGGAAAATGGTATTCTAAGATTAAACAGGAGTTGTCAGTCCCATGGTTTACTAAAGGTGTTTCATTTCATGACAGGAAATTTTATTCTACTATTTGCCGTCTTAGACTTGGTCACTGTCGATTTAATGCTCATCTTCACAGATTGAATATATTGTCTTCACCCGTTTGTAATTACTGTAATCATTCTGAACAAACCTTGGATCACATTTTCTTTACTTGTAACAGTTTTACTCTTCAAAGATTTATTTTAATTAATCACTTGATGGATATCTTTAAAACTGCTGAAGCCATCCCGCACTCCCTTCAGCAGCTTCTGAAAACACCCGATTGTTATAAGCCAATATATGAGTACGTCCTTTCTACTATTGGTGATATATAAATACTCACCAGTGAGTTATGTGTTGTAAATTTCCTAAATATATATAAGTACTTTGTGGTTGTAAATAATTCTCTTTTGTTTTATATTTGCTTTTCATCTCGTTTTTCTTAGTTTTAGTAATAAAATATTGTACATAACTTTGAACTGTTTACTAGCAGACTTTTTAGGTTAGGCATCTGTCAAGAGTCAAGACCACGTCGTCGTCAACACAATGAAGACAAACAATGACCAATGACGACAATTTATGTCAAATTGAAGAAGGGACAGTAAAATACTAACAAAACATGAGAAATGGCTTCGGCCTGATGAAAAAACTTATTTCATATTATTGATATCAAAGAATTGGCTTCGGCCTGATGAAAACTCTATTTCAGATGGTTAATATAAAAGAATTGGCTTCGGCCTTCACTATCATTCATTGAATGGAGAAAGCATAGAAATGGCTGTATGGGCAACGTTCCCTTTGCCTGTCCCGACCGGGACGAATTATAAAAAAAAAAAAAAAAAATTGTGATGGTCTTTGTGGTCTTTTACGTCTTTTCTGTTTTTTGTTTTGGTGATCAATGGTCAAATATTTATTATTATAAACTAGAATTATAAACTAGAATTTAATAAATGATGGAAGCACAATTCAGCAAATATAAAATTATGCACGTTGATTTGCCCTGAAAAGTGTTTAAAGCATTGTTGATAATCGTTGTTGTCTGTTGATAAAAAAAATCTAATCCTTTGTTTCTGCCCCGATAATATTATGTCGAATTCAACTGAAGATATCTCAGAACAAACGAGGGTAAGAAATCCTTCAACATACAATTATTGTTATAAGTTTATTTAGTGCGGAATCATTGAGTGTGGAATCAACTTTCCTGGCGAAACTAAAAAAAAAATATTTCTTGTTTACTAAAATTACCATTGCGTCATAGGAATTTCATGATTTTTACACAGTAAATTTATCATTTATTTTGAGTTATTTTGTAAACAGTAATTGGCAATAGCGATATTTTGGATTTATATAAGGTGTGAAACATTTTGTTTTAGGATGTTTTTACACAAGATGGTGTACTCCTCAAGGCCTGTGCGGGCAGACCAACAAGTGATCTCAATTCAGTCGGAATGCTTTGCATTGTGCAAAATTCTGATGATACTAAAGCTGTTGAATGGAGGCCAAATGACTTGATAACAATTGACTCTGATATTCAAGATCAAGAATGGGCCGTTGTAAATACAATTGGTAAGTAATTTGTGATGTATGAAACTTGAATATTGTATCACTAGCTGTTTCAAAGTTAATTTATTTTATGTTTACTCTAATATTAATTTAATCATGAAATACATTGTTTAAGCTTACTTGTATTATACATGAATTAATTTTGCTAGGACGCCGTCAAAGAACTTTAAGTGGTAACATAACATCCGATTATGCGGCTGCTCGTGCGCGGGTCATTCGAATACCCTTAGATCAGTTAAAGTCTTTTAGAGTGTCGAGAAATTTTCAACAAATGCAAATCTCTATGAAGCAGGGCACATGGCACAGTACCTTTTACTTTCAACATGGTAATGCAGAGATTTTTGTTGCTAACTTAAAAAGTCATGTAAAAACAGCAAGGGCACGACATGACAGAAATGTATATTTGGTTGTTGAACAAAATAGTGAGTCACAAGTTCTGAACAGATCTTTTGCTGAGCTTGACATATACACTGAAAACCCAACTGATGTAGTTTGGAACCTAGTATCAAACTTTAAAGAAAGACCTTATGCCACTACAATGGAAGCTTTTTCAAAATTAACCGATATTGGTATGTATTTTAAAATTTAAATTATTAATTGGCCTAATAATAATATAATTATTGTTGTGATGCTTTATTATCCTTATTAGTACATACAGTCTGTAATAATTCAGAGAATATTCTAATTTTACTTGCTATAATTATTTTTGTCATGATCATTACAATTTATTATTTGAGTAGTCACATTGTATTATAGCTTGTCAAAAAAGAGTAGATGCTGTACATAATTTTATACAAAATATAATTGTACACAATTTTGAAATTACATAAAAAATAAGAAAACCTTATTAATCCGTCGATCGTGGAGTTCTTAGAAATCTATTGTCTATCTATTGTTATCGCGGCCCACTTGGGCTGTTCGGGGGTTAATGGGTAGCAATTTAAAAATGTGCAACGTGATAATATTTGAAGTGTATAAGCATTATCTGTGGAAATACAAAGAGAAAAAACCCCCTTTTGAGCTTGATTATGTTTAGAAAATGTCGTACTGCATCTACTCTTTCTTGACAGACTGTAAGTAAAATGTTTTTAATATATTTTGATGATGAACTTTCTGGATTTTTTATTTATAATAATCTTTCATATTATAAGAAGTTTTTTAATAACCCTTTAGTATACTATGGCAATGAGGGCACAAATGGTAGAAGTGATGTGTCAGAAGAGGTAGCAGATCTTTTAACAAAGAGTGCCTTGGCTGACCCTACAGCACCTACTCGAATAAGTGAGGAGTATGAAGTAGTGAGTGTTAAACCGACTTTGCCTCCACGACCTTCGATACCCAGGTAATATATTAATATTATGATAATATCCGATTTCTACATTTTTATTATTTATATTAAGTATAAAATATACCTTTACTAATAAAAATATCCAACCATAGGACATGACATGGATAATATCCAACCATGTTCATGTCATGTCCTTTTGACCGCCAAACCACCATTAAAAGTGGCACTTAGTCGTAAATATCCGACCAGCGATCTTGGCGAAATGGGCACGAAAATATTTGTCGGATTATTCCGACCTTGGCGGTTAAAGGGTTAAAAAGTTTATTATTAACCCTCGGTTAGTCACCTGGGGTCTTTAAAAGCCCGGAGTTTGCGAAAACGAGAAAAAAAAAATAATTAAATAATTCATCGCAGCAACTCCGCTCTTCAGGTAGCTTCCTAAAAGGAAACAGGTGCGTTTATTCACGCTGGGGTCTTTAAAGACCCTAGGTGACCGACCGCGTTACTAAATTTAATTTGATATTTTCATACAATTTTCACACGGAAATGGATTTCTTTTGTGATTACCACTAGTTTAATAATAAATAAATAAAAATGTTCGTCTGTTAGTCCTTTTTGTTTTATATGACATAAGAAACTTTAGACGAACTTTTCCAAAAATGCATATTTTGTTACCTAGACCAAAATTATGCTGAATGTTTTTTGGTGTTGATAAAAAAAGTAATTGTCGATATTATATTAATTATCATACGTCTTAAGTGTTAGAACAGGAAAATATATAAAATAGTTATAATAGGTTTTGGTGTTGAAAATTTGTCATTGTTTAACATTCAATAGTTTATATGTTATTACTTATTTGGACTTAGCTTTTCAAATTCCAGTTGTCATTTTAGTTATCCTCACATATTTTCATCACAATTTTAAAATCATGTTGATTTTTTTTTAATTTTCCAATCTTACGATCGGTTGAAATTTTACGACTTCTCTTTTTAAATTGTGTGTCTAGGTTATAAATCTTCAAAATATTATTAATTGTATAATTGAATCTGATTGATATTGAATTAAATAACAATAATATGTATAAATAAATTATTATTAAATTATTATTTTTTTTTGTTTCTGTACATATTGTTAATTTGTTATTGTATTCTTAATTTTGTAATATGAATTGTGTACATTATGAAAATTAATTAATTAATTTCTTTAACTATAAATATTTGAAATAATTATTATAATGTCACTAGTATAGTTTAATCAGCAATTGTCAGTTTTAATTGTTGTCATGTATTATTAATAAATAACTAAACATTAATTTATATTACTTATATTATTATTTTGTGTTTTTAAACTATTATATTGAATAAAATAATATGTATAAATAAGTTTAGAAATATATAGATTTATGTCATTTTTATAACATTTAATTTTCGGGCTTTCAAAGACCCCAGGTGACCACCTTAAAACTTTAAAAAGAGCGACCAACCGAGGGTTAAGTAGAAGAACAAAAAATTGCAAAACTATGATAATATCTCGTTATTGTTTATTTATTCTACAAGTATTTTAAGCAATTCCAAAGATTAGATCTGAAAAAAATGTTAAAATTTTTATGCAATGTCTTCATTTCAGAGGCTCACCATTATCAACAGAAAAATGGGAGGGACTAACAGATACAAATGGAAGTATAACAGAAGTTGAAGGCGTAAAGCAACTTATTTTTAGAGGGGTAAGTAGGTATTATGTTATTTGTAACATCTTTTTGTCATGTTAAGTGTACTTAGAGCATTATGTATTTTTTGTACATTTACCCTGCCAAAGAGAACATAATTGATGTAATAAATTTCACTTTTGTGAAACAATGGTGAATGCCATTGATATGATCAAGCCTGGCTATTAATTTTTAAGCAGGGTTCTTCCACACTAAAATTATACTTACATATTTTTTAGGGTGTTGCACATTCAATAAGACGATCAGTTTGGAAGTATCTACTAGGATATTACCCATGGAAAATGACAAGTTCTGAACTCAAAGCTCTTCACAAAAGGAAAACGGAAGAGTACTACTCCATGAAGCTTCAATGGAGATCAATGACTGAAGGCCAAGAATCAAGGTTCAGTGATTATAGAGACAGAAAGAGCTTGGTAGAAAAGGATGTGAATAGAACAGACAGGACACATGAGTTTTTCGCCGGAGACAACAATCCAAATTTAATACTCCTTGAAGATATTTTGATGACGTATGTAATGTACAATTTTGACTTGGGATACGTCCAGGGAATGAGTGATATCCTCGCGCCTTTGTTAATACTGATGGGTAATGAAGTGGATAGCTTCTGGTGCTTTGTTGGATTTATGGAAAAGATTGTAAGTTAAAGTAACCTTTCTTATGGTTTAGCTTTATGATAAAAAGCCTTTATGCAACACATTCATGTTATGGGTTATTTAAGTTATCTTTAAATGCTTTCAAAGTAATCTCAGGCCTCAGGGTTAAAGTGAGACCTTACTAGACGTAACTACACTGTAGCCACACAGTACACTATAGACTTGGGTAGTAGGTAAGCTGGTAAATGCGTGACGAAAGCATTATGAAAAGTGTGATCGAGTGAGGCAAACGGAGAGGTGCGCGCGCACATTTTTTCACACTTCTGTATGCATGCTTGACTTGGGTAGTCCGTAGTACATAATATTATGTATTTTAAATATTATGTATATTGTATAGATGTCATAGGATGATTTGATAAATCGAATTATTGCGAAAATTCTAGGGACTTCGCGAAAACACGGATAATTAGACAATGGTGATTACATTTTTCAAGTCAAGTCTTAAACCAATCAGAGAAGATGTTGTTGTGGGGCGCTTAAACCGACCAATCAGTGATTTTTTTCGATAAAAACTAACGATTCGTTTCGCAATCTTACTAAGGCGACTCGCGTTTTCGCGAAAACACTAACTTTTGACAGTAAGGTACATACATAGAAATGGAGCTCAAGAAGTTTTACTTCAGTTGTGTGGTCTACAGCACACCCGTTTTTTTAGGAATACAACTTCGACATAGACCAGGCTGGTATGAAGCAGCAGCTGCACCAACTGCAGCAGTTGCTGGAGCTGGTGAGCCCGGCGCTCGCGCGACACCTGGTGGCCAAGGACGCCCACAACATGTACTTCTGTTTCCGCTGGCTGCTTGTGTGGTTTAAACGAGAGTTTTGTTTGCGGGATATTATGAGGTTAGTTTTTTAAAGTATTCTATTCTTGTTAATATTATTAAAATTTAAGAAGTAATAACAAAAATTGGAATCGGTTCCAGGGAGGAGGAGTTCCAGGAGATTTATAGTAATATATTTTAAGTTACCAGTTACCAGTAATGTTTCCAAAGATACTCAAGGGCAGATGTGCCCAAACATTTAATTTATGGGACCCTTTACAAATATCATAGTGTTAATTCTTTGTCTATGCTTTTTCAGGTTATGGGAGGTGCTGTGGACTGGGTTGCCATGTGCTAACTTTCATTTGCTCGTCTGTGTTGCCATACTAGACCTAGAGCAAGAAACAATCATAAATCGAGATTACGGATTTACTGAAGTTTTAAAGGTAAATGTAATTATTAATACCATTATGAAAACACATTATTTGAAAAACAGTTACAACATATTATATATATACACTGTCCTTGTCTACCAAGATACTTCTGACTTACAAAAAACAAGGACAAAGAATTGTGAAGCTTATACATTGTTTAAATATTTTATTAGTAAGGGGGGATGTGTTTATTTATATTAACAATATATTATCCAGTGTGTATTAGGATTCATTATTACTAGTATTTTAATGCACTATTTTTATTTCCAGCATGTAAACGACTTATCAATGAGGCTGGATGTCGAGAAAATTTTGAGTACAGCGGAAGGCGTGTACCATCAGATCGTAGCTTCACAGACCATCCCCGATCCCATCAGGATTATCCTCGGCATGCCCACCGTACCCGGCCCGCCGATAGAACCTGACGTCGACACACAAAATGGCAACAAAACGGAGTCCGACAATCAAGATACAGAGGAAGTTATGTATCAGATTGGCCTAGATATGAATTTTTAAGGCACGTTGTATGTAGTTTCAAGTTTGCTAAGTTGGTATGCACGAATCGAGGGGACATACCCAATTAGGTGATCCGACAAGGGAGGTTCAATATACAATTTGTCGGTTTTTTAAAGTAAATTTTGCACTATGACGTATTTATGAATATTATCAATAATTAAGGGACGTAAGCCTCGACATTTGGGAGGCACGCAGGGAGGAAAGGAGATAAAATATGGTAAAAGTGGTCACGTAATTTGGATAAGTTCCCTAATAACATTTAGCTTGAAGTAGTTTTTGAACTGTCTAATTACTAATATGGCGATTTCTCGATGTAAATAATAGTATTATTTTATGCAAGTTGGGAAATCACTTGGAAATTTTCGAAGTAGGTATGGTGTGTGGTACTTGCATTTGAATTAAATATCTAAATTGTGTTTGTAAAAATATCCCACCTCGGTCATGTAACAATCACTATGAATAGTGATTGTTACAAACATTGATATTAAATATTTTAATATATTTATAATTTAAAGTTTTTATAATATTCATAATTTTTTTAGAAAAAATCATATAGACGACAGCTAGTGTATTTGAAAGTATTTGTATGTAATTATTGCAGTGTGGTCAATTATAAAAGTTGTATAGTATACCTTTTGTCCAAAATAGTTTTCATAAATGAGTACAAATAGGGTAGTAATAATTCAAAGCAAATTGTAATATGTTTGATGCATGATTTGCATGAAAGATCAATGATTAACATTTTTAAACCATATTTTGAAGCTATGTTTAGTTTGCCAAAGCAGCATTAATTAATGTCTTTTCAGTATTTCAGAACCCTATTTGTTTAACTGAATTTCCAATTAAAATACAAAGTTAAAGTTATTTTTCCCTTGCAGGTTTCTCTCGAATATAACGGGATACAGATATATGTAGTGACGAAAACAATGTGGGCCCTTCTTGCCTAAACTCTCATTTATATTAAAACAGTAGCGGGCGGCAGGCGGCAGCGCCACTGAATTTCAGCGCGTATCTAGTATCTGTAAACACTAAACGGGGATTTACCCGGGACTAAAGCCGCACGGCAAAATAGACCGTCTTAATGGCGAAATATAAAAATATTTGCCATTTAGACGGTAGATTTGCGCCGTGTGGTGTGGCTTCAAATTTCAATCACCCGTAAACATGTGGATGAGGGACCGTAAAACAAAACCGTTAAGAGACTCAAACGGACTAATCGGAATGTCGCGTCCTTTTCTAACAAACCTGAAATTATGTTTTAGAGTAGGATGCGGCATTCTGATTCGTTCGTTTGAGTCTCAAAACGTTTTCGTTGTAGGTCTTCAGAAACATGTATACTTTGAGCAAGTGCTAACGCTGTGTTGATCGAGCGTTTAGTGATACTGGCACTCTCTTCAGGATTATTCAGCCCTTAGTCCCTACCTTACACTGTATTGACTGGATTGTAAAGTAATATTTTTATATTTTTATAAATATTTTATTGTATAGAGGTTAAATAGATTCTTAAGTTTTTCTATAGTTTATTAGGAAACTAAAATTTTTATCTCTTTTTGGTTGATTTCAACAATATTAGAATAATACCTAATAATGAAAGAGAAAAGCATACCCAACTCAATATTCTTTAAATGATTTTTATTAATAATTATTTATTATTATTGTTGAACACAGAAAGCTATCCATATAATTTGTATACTACTGAATATATTATACTAAAAAGATAACAGAATTAAAGTGATAATGATAGTTCTTAAAAAGTGGATTTTTAACCTTCAAGTGGGCGCGCGCTATTTTGTAACGGCAGTGGTCGCGCGTAACCTAAAAGACGTCGCAGGTAAATTTGGGAAACAAAACACTTTTCATTCAACATTATTTATTATTTTATAAATTAAATTATTACTCTTTTTAAAAGTAATTAGTTCACCCAGAAAATTAAATGTATTTTTAGTAAGAACTTAGTTATAAAATCCGGTGACCCAAAGTAGCTTAGCTTGTGTGAACAAAGGCAGAAAATTTGATCGGAATTTTCTTATCCTAGTTCCAATTTTTTCTTCATCTAGCAATAACACTCGATGTTATCAGTCAACGACGACTTAGTTTTATAAATAAACAGAATTTGGCATTTGCCTCAATTATCTGAAAACACCATATAAAATTATAAGAGAGGCGCGCGGAGTCTTTTCGACGCCGGCGCCGAGACTGAAACAATTGAGCTCCTTGCTGCAAAGGGGGTGTGGAGAGTAAGTTTAAGGGAGATTGCAGACGGCACACTGCGCGATCGAGTCTGCGGCTTACATACAATCGGCCGCGGCATGGCGCGCTGTATGTAAGTAAGCCGCAGACTCGATCGCGCAAAAAGTGTGCCTTCTGCGATCTCCCTAAGCTATTTATTTGTTAGATAGATAAATTATGAAAAGCTACTGAGAGAATGATACGGAATCAACGAGAAATATCGATAATATCAACGAAAATGTATTGAGGGGAGTCGATTCGAGGTCGCGAGACCGCTTGAAGGTTAAAACTATATTATTTTGTTTTCAAAACATTATCTTCTGAATTACCTATAAATTAAATATTACATAAATATTGTAATTATTCTTGTATTAATTGTGCAAAGGAAAAAATGAGGCAGCTCATCAGCTGCCTCATTTTTTCCTTTGCATATTATTGCTGTTGTGGTAAATTTTTATTTGTTTAGATTGTTATAAAAACATTCATAAAGTAAAAAGAATAAATTATAATTATTGTTAGTTAAATAAGTTACATTTTACCTATTTAGTATTTACATTATTTCACAGTTAATAAAAATACACTTCCACATTCTTATTCCTTTTGCTTAAAATATTGTAAATGTTTAGTTTGGATATTCAATAAATTGTCTTGTTATTAACTATTTTGTTTTTATGCATCCAAATTTTTACAACCATTACTTTACCTGTATTTTTAACACAATTTTTAGGTTGTTAAATTACAAAACTAAAACTTAAGACTAGGAATCACAATATGAGAATCATTGCAGGTATCATGACACGAATAAAATAATGCTTTTTATATATAAAGAGATTCTAAAGCTATATTATAATGTCAAATATTTTGAATGTCCATTAATACTGCTGAGTAATACTTATTAATTTTAAGATTTTATTCCCTCAAGTTCTGAAAAAAACAAATAATAACTCCTAGTGATAATCTATATTATGCAATATCATCATTTTAATTTTATACTCTAAATACAGATAGCTATAGTTTTTTAAAACTAAATAGGCGGGATATTTCTAAGCATATATAATACATAATATTATTATTTACATAAAACTTGCTATTTTTAAAGGTTCAAAAGGTGCATATTTATCTGTGCATGGGATTTGAGATGTACATTCAAACCGTGTCTAGTTTGATATGACTTATCACATAAGTGGCAATGGAAGTTCTTAACACCAGTGTGGGTCAATGAGTGTCTTTGAAGCTCAGAGTTGGAGAAAAACCTTTTGCCGCAACTTTCACATCCATACTTCTTTTCTTTTAAATGATTTTTTCTTATGTGTGAACTTCTGGAGCTGGATGTAATAAAAGTTGCATTACACTCCTCGCACTTGTAATTCCTAGTCCTCTTGTGATTCCACAGAACGTGAGAATTCAAACTACTGGGAACTTTGAATTTTTTTGGACAATATTTACAACTATACCCTCTGTCACTACTATGTGTGAGAATGTGAATTTTGATATAGCTCGGAGGATATGACTTCCCACACTGGTCACATTGTCTTAACACCTTCTCAGATTTCTCCTCCTTTTTATCTTTACAAGGTTGACAGGAGTGGTTGTTTAAGAAATCTACATTGTAGAAACCTTTCCAGCAGTTTTCACAAATGTATGGTTTCAAATGCAACTTTCTGTGTAGTACGAGGGAGCGAAAGTCTTCAAATTTTTCATTGCAATATTCACAATCTCTGCCAACTGTTAACTTCACTTGGTGGGTATTATTACAATGGTCTCTTAGTGACTGCACTGACTGAAATTCAGCTTTACATTCGACACAAAATAATAAAAGACTCTCAACCTTGCCGTTTGCATCACATCTGTTATAGATATTCTTGTCTTGGTCTGAAAACTCTCCAGCATCTTGATGTTCATATTCAATATTAATAAAATCTCCAACGACATAGTTTGTTTCAGTTATATTATAGCTTTCCGTTAGAGTTTTTGCTGTGGAATCTATAAGTTTCTTGAATGAATATGTGATTGTTAGTTGATGGACACAGTTAATACAAAAGGAGACTGGAAACATTTCCTGGTCATCTTCAGATACCTGTGAAAATTAGACGTTTTAGTACATAGCTTATATAACAATTTACTATTTTTTAAATACAACTACCAACTTACCGTAGAATTATAAAAACTTTGCAAAATATCTGATAATCGAACCTCATCACCACTAATAGTAACGACACTGTGAATGTGTCGCATTTCCTTTCCACTACCTAAACATGCTCTACAGCGATCTTTGTAACTCATTATAATTCAGTATTTATAAATATTACAAATTTTATATTTTGTATCTCAGATTCAGAAAACGAATAATAACAATACAATACAGGAATACCGAATTACCGAATATCAACAAATATTTTTCAAATACTACTTCTTCTTCTTTTTTTTCTTGGCTCTAGCCATGGCCAGTGTCGAATTAGGCTACTTGACCTATATTCAATTTCATTGAACAAATGCATATTTCTAGTAGAACTTGACGTAGGAAACCGTATTTCACCCTTATCATCAAATAAAAGCTTATGATTGATAAATAAAGTCGATTTGAAAATATGATTTTATGAAAATATGATTTGTACTGACTAATGGCCGTTCCCTATATTCAATCTATCTCTAGTTTGACATACAACCGATCGCAGCTGACATAGAATTGACATAAAATATATGGAGCTAATGTCTAATGTGAGCTATTCCTATCTCAAGTAAGAGATAGATCAAATATTGGGAACGGCCGTATAACGCTTTTGCAGTACTTCCGATTTGGATGTGACGTCATCATGTTCGTAATTTAATATCTTTTATTTATCGCGCTCGTTATGTGTAAGTTTATATTTTGTACATAAATAATAAGAATAAGCCGAGAAAGATTTGTAAAATATATTTTCTTGAGTAATTCAAATAAAACACCAGTTTTATATATTATCTCCATTTATTGTAGACGGGAAATGAAATGGCCAAAACTTTTCTCCAAAAGTTTTCAACATTACAAATGATTTCTAATTTCTTATTTAATTGTTTTATAATTTTTGGGCACCTTAAGACTCGAACATTTAGCACATAAAAAAATGTTAAATAAAGAGACTCTAAAATGCAAACAGTATGACGTCACACTATGGCGGACAGTGTTTTCGGCGCCATTTATAAGGCGTATTTTTCAATCAACATTTTTATGGGTTTTTACTGTGTAAAATAATAAAATATTAGTTTATTTCGTGAAAATTAATGATTAAGAAGCGATTAGCATGAAGAAAAAAATTAGGTCAAGTAGCCTAAAGGGCCCCCGAGACGGTCAAACGGTTTGATTCAAACCTTACGTGTTTGATGCAACCGTTTGATGTCGGTTTGAACGGTTTGTCAAACGACACTGCGCAGTTTAATTCAATACGCGCTGTCGAGTACACGTCTTGTGATGCAGACAAGATGCTCTAGAGTCTAGAATCTAGATTCTAGAACGAGGACCGCGATTTTCTTATATTTATAACGTCAATGTCCTCTGTCAAAAAATAAAAAAATCTACAGAAAGTGCTAGAAACTACAGCTTCTTTCTTTTTTTACTTCCAAGTTTGATCAAACGCGTCGGAACACGATCAAACGGCGCGTCAAACAAAACAAAAATATGAAATTTCATCAAACAAGCTTCAAACACGTAAATGTTTGACAAACCGTTCAAACAAGCTTTGTAAACGATCAAAATGGTTTGAGTCAAACCAAAATTTACGTGTTTGAATCAAACCGTTTGATCGTCTCGGGGGCCCTTAATAATATACTCGACAGTCGACACTGGCCAATGGCCATGGTTAAAGCCATGTTAAAGCCGAAGTGCCATAATAAGAGAAAAAAAATTATTTGACAGCTGTCAATGATTGTCATTATTTTGTCTTTTGTCAACAGCCAGCTATCAACTGTCAAGAAGTAGAAGTGAAAATGTTTTGTCAACCTTCTGAAATTACTAAAAACGAAAATAAAGTAATTCTTTCCAATCTACCCTCAAAGAATAATCTGAAGGCAAAACGGAAACAAAAAAAGAAGTTAGCTAAAAGAAATCGTTCCAAAATTGCTTTATCAATGTCGACTTGGGCAGAGAATTTTACTGTAGCTGCTACTTGGCAATTGAAACATCAAATATCTTATTGGAAAGCGCGTGCAAAAGCTTTGGAGTACGAGAATGCTGTGCTACACGACGTAATACGCCGAAATAATTCCAAGTTAGATTTGTCATCGGGTCCAAGTCGTGCTCGTACAGACAGTGTAAATGAGACCCAATGTGACGAATGTAATGAGAGTGAAAACGATGATGAAGGGGAATTTGAAGTAAGTGAAGAGTTTATACAGTTTTTAGCAGAAAACGCGAAGTTCAAAGAGGAGGCTAGACGTGAAAGAGAACGCTTAAGGGCTAAACAAGAGGAAGAAACTGTTAACACCGAAGAAACACCTCGGGAGACCATTGAAGAGAATCAAGAAAGACTGAAAGAGTTATATGGTGACAATTGGCAGAGAATATCAGCTCTAGAAACAAATATGTTATCCAGGTTTATAAGTGAATGTGACAAACATAAGCCTGTATTTTGGCCAAATATACCATTTAATTTTAACTACAGCTGAGGTTTCTCTTAGAATTGTAACATTTTGTTACATTTTATGAACAACGTGCTTTTTTGTTGGAGTGTGTTAAGTGTACTATAATATTATTCTGATTTAAACTTGAAATCGGATCATATGCATTTGCATATTATGCAAATGCATATTATTTTTTTAAAAGAAAAGGCATCATATTTGAAAACTTTGTTAACATCAATTATTATTGGGATTGGCACAAGTTTTAAGAAAAGTATAGGTTTTAGGCTAGTGCCTAAAAGGATTATGGTATTTTCATAAATGTACGCGAACCGGTCGGTCGCGAATTTTTTCGCGAAAATTTGCGAAAACGTGCGAACTGGGGGGCCAGATTCGCTCGACCGGTTCGCGTACTACAGGTTAAAAGATTTTGTGTTTTAGAAGTTACAACCTTATTGTACATGTATTTCAAAATATTTTTTATTAGCAGCAAAGTACTTTAATGAATTAATATTATTAAGAATAAATAAAATTTGTGTATGTTTTGTATTAAAATATTACTAAAATAAAATTTTCTAAATGATTCTGTGTAAGATTTTATTGGCAATGCATTAAAAAATGTGTTTATCTCTAATAATATTATTACGTACCTACACAAACTATTGTATGTCCTCTCCTAGGATTCACAGAATATTGTGTCAGGATGTGTCCTGACCTGTGTGGTTTATTAAGTATACAATGTGTACTGACACCAGTGTCCAAGCCTTTAATGTTGTGAACAGTATTACTTTAAATTTTTTTTCCTGTCATTTATACTTTTCTTCAGGTTCTATACAAATCTGACCAATACTTCATAAGCAAAATATCATTATAACTTCTAAACTATGTGATTAATTCTTCGATCGCAGATTCATGGAAATCTATTGTTCTCGTGGCCGTATGTGGCCACTTGGGAGTTGAAGAGTTTTAACACGTTCCCTGTCCCAGAACAAAAGTTTAAAAAATATTCGTACGTCCATTTACAATTTTCCTATAAGTTAACAGTAATTATATAAAGATTTATATTTATACTAATACCAGTTAAAAAACTATAATTTTTTCAAGTCAAAATGAAAAATAAAAATTATGACTCCAAAGGAGTCATGGACGTGTGATTTTAAAATTGTGTGACTTCCGAAGAGTCATGGACGTGTGAACTAAAAACGCGGGTCAAAAAAAGCTATCAATCTATCGGCACATGAGTTAATAATAAAAATCTGCTTGAAATATGCTTGAAATACGAGACGAAAACCGACAGTCTAATGAACATCCACTTTTATTACGTGTGGATAAACACACCTTGGAGATCATCACCAAAGAGCCAAGTCGTAAGACAGAGGGACAATCTTCAAAATTTGCTGCTACAAAAGTGCCAAAATGTGATAACTTGATGCCCCAAGTGTAAAATTATAGTGCTCTGCGTTCCATGTTATAATACACTTCATTGGATTTTAGTTACATAAACCACAATTTCTACTAATAAAATGTACTTTATTTTACCACCTATAAATAATAAGAAATTTGCGACATTTTACGGCGGCTCTTTTGAATTTTGTCTAACCTTGTTATCTAACTATACGTCCAAGGTAATGTTTTCACTCTTATTCATACGTTCACTAAAATATAAAGCATTACATTTACCTTTGGAGTATGACTCCAATGGAGTCATAGACGTATGAGGTCGGCACAAACGTGACTCCTTTGGAGTCATTGGACAGGGAACGTGTTAAAAGTACCATTTTACAACCGTGACAGATACAGAATATGCCATATTGCCATACCTGCATCATAAGTCATAACATTAAAGGCTCGGACACTGTAGTCGGGAGTAGGGACACATTGTATATAAATATAGGAATTTTATAGGACATAATACAGATTGCGACATCTAGTTTTACTTGCCGGTTAAGGACTTTTGACCATAATAATATAATATGTTATAATATTAATATATTATTAGATTTTTCCTACTAAAGCTGAAATATAAGCTGAAAAAAGCTGTAAAAATATTAGCAGGAAATAGCATTAAGTCAGAATGTAATCTCCCTCTCCTCCCATTTGCACATATTTATAATATGTGTGGACAACACACCGAGTCAAAATGGTATGTGATGGTGCTTCATTTTTAGGGTTCAGTGTCGCCCCCTACTACCACCAGCTAACCGTTTGCTTCTGGAAATGTGAAAAAATTCACGGGGGTGGGAAATATGCTGAATTTAAAATATGAAAAAATATCACGGCTAAGAATACTTCATAAGTTATTGAGTAATAGTCGATCAACTAAAAAAATTGTATTCGGAGAAGTACCTATTCCTGTAACGGCCCGGCCGCACCTGCGTCTATCGTCCGAAGCTTCGTGCTAAGTTAAGAGACGATACTATTGGACGATACGCGCACGTCGTCCAATAGTATCGGTTTTACCGCCTGGCCACGGGGATAGGCGCGGCGGTGCGAACGGCGACGCGGTGGGCGAGGCGACCATTCACGCGGCGCCGTTTGCAGGCCACGGGCAGTCACCGCCGCGACCAGTAAGGAAGTCCGACAGCAAAATGTCTAATTATCGAAATTATCTCAATTTTGCTTAGAAAGTACCTAATAATTTTTTGGTTCAAGACCTAATATTTGGAAGAGATTGTGGAGTACATGATTTGAATAAGAATCGGGGTATAGATGGAGAATTCCACAAAAAGTACGAGAAATACAGTATAATATATCCAGAAGTTTTTTTGAGTATACTTACCAGAATGAGCATTGAAACCTTCGATTATATTCTTAATATGAATATTCAACTAGAATAATTGAAGATAAATAGAATAGAAGTCTCTGTGTTCATTTTTCGCAGCGAAAACGACTAAACTTTTTTGATCACTGCAATTTTCGCCGCGACTACCGCCGACTCCGTGGTTCGCGCCGTAGCCCGACTGATTCATACTTTTGTTTTACTCGCCCGCCGCGCGGAAAGACGCCGCTGCCAGCGCGAATCGCTCGGTACATTTCGCCGGTCGCCGTTGCGCGTGGCTTGATTAGTACCGGTAAAACATGCCAACTTTGCCACATAGGATATCTTTGCCCTAAGATCCATTAGTAAATCTTTGATGTACAGAGATATTTTAATATTATGGCAACAATATTTTGTTTAATTTGGCAGAAAATAGGTTATATGACTGGTAACATTGACAATACCCCGTAGTGCTAACTTTATTCAGTAACTTGTTGGAACTTCTGAAAAACGGTACGTATTTTTGCGGGCAAATTGTGGTGCAGATTTGTGAGTGTATTGTGCGTGGCGGCGAATTCTTTTACTCGATTTTGATGCCACCTGCGCAAAGTTCATATTTGCGTGAAAAATTTAAGGTGGGGAATGTTGGCTACAAGTCCAGGTAACTTTACCAGGCATGAAAATCAATCATAAATTGAATTAAATGAACAGTAGTAATGTTTTTGACATTCCTACACCTGCGCATGTAGCCTTGTAGTTGCAGAGGGCAAAAAAAAACTTACACTTCTATACATTTTTCTTACAAGAATTAAAACTATTCGAAAAAAGCTGGCAAAGTTGGCATGTTTCGCGGTACATTGCTATACGTTTGTTTCAGTCGCAAGAAGCTTCGCCGTTCGCACCGCGCGAATATTCGCATCGGCGAATGTCCCGTGGCCAGGCGGTTAGCGCAAAGCACTACGCATATATGCGGCCGCGGCGCGGCGTGAAGGTACTACTAGAAGGTATAAGACTTATACCTTATACTATAAGTAGTGTAGTACTCGTTCAAATTCCTTTGAACGTAACTGAGATGATGTTGTTAGTAGAATTTAGTAGATAGTGTAAAAACTAAAACACGTTATAAATGTACATTCATACTACGGATATATTATGGAACCCTATATTGCGCGTGGCCCGACACGCACTTTGCTGGTTTTGAAGTTTTGTTTGAAGAATTGAAAATTGAGCGCGACACGCAGAGCTATGTACGATATAATATCGCCGCGTGACGCGTCGCATTATATTTTCGATTTGTGTAAGTTGTAACTTGTAAGTTGTAACAGACTTTTTGTTCCCACTGTAAGCTACGATAGATAATACTGATCTGTTAAGGTCTTATATTATTATGCCTAAAACTGCCGTTGTCAATAGGTTTGGAAACCACTTTACAGATGGGTAGATCTACGCAGATGCCATATAAGAACGAGTAAAAACACTATGGACAGTCCTAAAGAAAAAAATAAACATGCATTTTTTATTTGCTTAAAGATTCCAGAGCGAGATACAATTTCGGAAATGTATGTTTTTACAAATTATTGTCGCAGTAACATCGATAAGTAATTGTGGCCAACGTGTAATGATTGCGCTCTGAATTCTGAAACGATTAACGAATTGTTTTTGGATTGCGCTGAATCTTATAGTCTATGTATTTTTTTGAACACCCGTCACCCGTGTAAAGTTAGTTTGCATAATATATAATTGTTTTAGAAACAAAATACATATTATTGTGTTAATGTTGGCAATGTGTTGAAATCTAGTTGAAATATTAGTAAATAGCTGACCCGACAGACGTTGTCCTGTCTTAACGATGATTATTTAATTCGAATTTGTGTACTTAATTAAGAAAAAAATAGATTCCGGGAACCGTACATTTTCCAGGACAAAAAGTATCCCTTGTCCTTTCCCGAGACTCTGAAGTATCTCCATACAGAATAATTTCATCAAAATAGACTGAATATTTTAGGCGAAAATCATAAAAGTTTATTGTGCAGGAACCGTACATTCTCCGGGACAAAAAGTGTACTATTGTCCTTTCCCGAGACTTAAAGTATCTCCATACCAAAATTCATTAAAATCGATTGAATAGTTTACGCGCAAGTCATAAAAGTATATTATGCAGTAACCGTAAATTTTTCCGGGACAAAAATTAAATGTATCCTATGTTCGTCTTCGGGACTCAAAGAATCTTTATGCCAAATTTCAGCAAAATCGGTCCAGCTGTGCCGTGTGCCTTATTTCTTACATAAATTATATTATGAGGAACGAGAGTTCAAACAAAATATTGATTATTAAGAATGCTCCAACCGGAGAATTAGCAGGTCGGATGTCTGTCAGTACGAATATCGACGTTAATGACATTAAAATAAGATTCATATTAGCGCGCCTTGTACAGTGGCGGTTACGACGCTCGCAGCGTTCTTGATATGGCGAAAATGTATGAAAAAATTTGAGAAATTTTCTTATTTTTCTTATAACTGGAAAATTTGTTTATTTTTATATAAAATTTTTTGCGGACTTTATAGAGGACTAAATAAGCAACAATTTTTTTGTATACTTATTTGCCTCAGTTCAGTGTATTTAGATATTAAGGTACCTAATCAGACCCCATTTTTTTTCATATTTTGCGATTATTGTAATGGTTAAAACGTATTTTATGTGAAAATTTTGTATGCGGCTATAGAATTTTTATGGTACAGTCGTGGAGATGAATATATTATCTTTCATTTGAAACCAAAATATCCTCGCAGTTTGACTCCTAATTCTTTAATAGGGTACCGGAAAATCGCTGATATTTGTAATAGCGTCCTTAATCCTATGCTTTTGTTTGCCTAGATTTTTTATTAGTTTTTGCAGATGAGCATGAGCATGAGCATGAGCATGAGCATGAGTATGAGCATTAGCATGAGCTTTAGCATGAGCGTGAGCTTGAGCATGAGCATGAGCATAAGCTTGAACATGAGATTGAGCATGAGCTTGAGCTTGAGCATGAGCAACTAAAAAACTAACTATAATAATGACGTCCGCGCCTCTGTTGCGCTAAAAGTTAATTATCGCGCGGGAACCGTACATTTTTCCGGGACAAAAAGTCCTTTCCCGGGACTGAAAGTATCACCATACCAAATTTCAGCAAAATCAGTGGTTTGGGCGTGAAGAGGTAACAGACAGACAGACACACTTTAGCATTTATAATATTAAGTAGGTAAGTATGGATAATACAATCAACGAAAGACATAGGACGTCGCGTCGTAGGCGGAGCCGTCATACTTTTCGAGAGTTCGTGATACAAAAACCCCAAAATAATCTGTTATAGTCCTTTATGTTAGATTTTGATGAGATAACAATTATTATGTTAATTCCATGTTAACTTACTTTATCCGTGTTCATAATATTCGCATGTTTATGTTATCGACAAAGATGGACCAGATTGGGTTACTACGAAATGTACCTAAGTCAATAGTAATTTGTAACATTTAAATATTATGTTGAATAAAAATACTTATTGGGAATATTTTAATTATTTTACATACGACTTACGAGTAATATTAGTAGGTACTTAGCTGGTATGAGTTTTCATAAAAACCTAAATGCGTCCATAAGGTTTAATGTGGTCCTTAAAATGTAAAAGCCGGTTTTATACGTTAGGCCTTTTTTTTTGAGACGGGGAATGCTGTTACGCATGCCGGAGGGTTTGGGGACACCTCTCCCGGGTATGTAGGACTCGCTGCGGCCGTAAAGATGGTGAATTGACCGCAGCCCTACCCACTATAAACCCGTCTATACTCGTCCACTCTTCCCACGCAGGATTGCAAGAACGCGTGAGCTTCCTTTCCGCGGCTCTGCGTGCGCCTGCCTGCTTGTCACCAGCAGGTCCTCCTCGAGCCCATACGGGCTACGTGGCCAAACAGAGGCCCTTTCAGGGCTTGTGTATGCCTGACATTTTGGTGTCGCGATGCGCGAAGAGTACGCAGCGCATCGCGACCCTCTCGGGGGCTCGGTGCAATGGGCGACGGCATCCCCATACCGCCGCCCCGAGCTCTTATACGTTAGGCCTACCGCCTACACATTGAGCCAACGTGTAAAGGCCTACTTGGCCACAAGTTCGGAGTGACATTATAATTATACTCTACTCTTCTTTTCTCTAGAAGAAATCGCTTAAAGCAGTAAGACCACCATTTTGCACATTTTTATAGTTTTTATACTTTTTTGTAATTGTTATTTCTTTTGTTTTTGTCTCTTTCATGTCCTTTTTGTATGTGCAAATAAAGAATTTATAATAATTATTATAATTACTCTACACGCTGGCCCAATGCGCTGGTTCAATGCGTTCTTCTTCAAAAATCTTGATTTTTATTATAAAAAAGGAGGTGTGTTTTCTCAAGCGGACTGTAGATATACGCATTGGGCCATCGTCATGTAGAGGCTTACTTGGCTACAAGATGGGAACGACATCTCATACTCTACATGCTGGCCCAATGCCCTAGACGCTAGTTCAATACGTTGGCCCAATGTGTATAGCGGGCTTAAGTCAGGGTATGAAATAAGTTTATCTAATACAGGTTCACTTCAGCAAACAAGTGACTAGATTTACTTACAACTTTTAAGGCCTGTTTCTCCGCTTCCTGATAAAGTGCCGAATAGGCTATTCACAACTTTTTTGACAGATTCTCCATACTTCATCTGTGAAATTAAGTGATAGATAGCCTATTCGCCAATTATCAGGAAGTGGTGAAACAGGCCCTTAGCAGATATCAGCGTGAGTGGTCATAATCGTAAATGGTTTGTATGACGTCAGCTCCCATACTTTTGAGTTTTGACAGATTTTTGTTAGAGTTACGAAAATGTGACTTTGTACAGTCAATAATACAAGAGGAATAATAATATTATGTCTAAATTAGTAAAATAAAAGTGAACAGTTTTTTTACTTCTTTAGACATAATAATCCTCTGAAACATTCGCGATAGAAATAGGGCCTTTTATTTCGCGATACTGTGAAATAAGTAGGCATAGAAAAGATAGATTAAACTGTGTATTGCAAGAATCAGGAAGACTGGTGTAATTAGATAGGAATCTGCCGTCGCACGTTACAGGAGGGCCATTCCTTTCGGATCTCGGACCGATTCGTCCGCGTCTGCGAGCATCGCGATCTTGACTGTTATAGATTCTGTTTCCTACCTATCCATAACTGCTTCCAGGGTTGGCTTTATATTTTTAGGGTTCCGTACCCAAAGGGTAAAAACGGGACCCTATTACTAAGACTTCGTTGTCTGTCCGTCTGTCTGTCTGTCTGTCTGTCTGTCGCCAGGCTATATTTCAAGAACCGCTATAATAGCTAGACTTCAGAAATTTTCAAAGATTGTGTATATGTGTTGCCGCTATAACAACAAAAAGATACTAAAAACAAAATAATATTAATATTTAAGGGGGGCATACAACAAACGTGATTTCGGCCTTTTTTGCTCGATATCAATAATGGCAACAGATAGGCTCTTAAAATTATCACAAAGGCCTTAAATATATTATGTGCACCTTAATAATTAATAATAATATTTAAATAAAATAAAAAAGGCTCCCATACAAAAAACCCAATTTTGGCCTATTGCCTAGTGCAAAAGTCCGACTCGCACTTGGCTGATTTTTATAAGTATAGGCCACTTTAATTTTGCCGCCCCCCTAGGAAGCCATAAGACGCTACCGCCCACAGGCCATGACCTAAACTGCCTGTACATGAATCCAGAGCTTCCTGCTTCCATACTAATATTATAATTGCGAAAGCATGTTAGAATGACTGTCTGTGTATCTGTTACCTATTTACGCCCAAACTGCTGAAATGATTTTGCCGAAATTTGGTGTGGAAATACTTTGAGTCCTGGGAAAAGATATAGGATACTTTTTATCCTGTAAAAAGTTACGGCTCGGCAATTAACGAATTTTGGCGCAACGTAGTTGCGGGAGTCATTAATTAATAGTTATGTATGTTGCGTGTATCATTAACTAAGCATATAACTTATAGGTATATACGACTATTTATACGACTTATAGAGAAAAATATACAGGTAAATTGTGGATAGTCTAACCATAACTTACCTGACAGATACGCTATACTCTAACTGTAAGATAAGTTGTGTATAGCCTATCCGGAATTTGTCAGTAAGTGGTAAAACAGGCCTTCAATCTTTTTTATGAGAAATGTTATAGTAGTAAAAACTATAGTGTAAACCTATGATTTTTGCCATGTTTTAGTATAATACTTTAATAATAACCCTTTAATGACCCCCGCCAAAATACAGTGTGAAATTTTAATGGTTGTTTTCCCGCAGTAAAATGATTCTATCTTAGTAGTACAATAGATTTGTAAAGTTTTTTTGTACAATCAAAAAAAAAATTCGGTCGGGTCCATAGTAACTCGCGCCTATCGGCATAAAGTTTCCATAGTACGTCATACAAAATACTTTTTGTTTTCAAAAAATAACATGCATGGTTCGATAGTATTACTATAGGTAAATCGTTCTGCTGCGGGAAAACAACCACTAAAAGAACAATGGCCAAATCGTACCAGGTGGCGTATTGCCAAACTGTATACTGACCCAGACCGGGGTTGCTCTGAGTTCGATCGCAGTTTGCCTTTATAGTTGAAGAGCAAACTGTATACCTATTCAGAGCGTGTCTGAATCGAAATACATTTTGCTTTAAAATACTTGAGCAAAATACATACGAGTCCAGACGTCCATACTTTTACTACTATAATGATTACATTTACTTTAATTATGATTATACATGATTACACAAATTTATGTATTAAAGACACTTTATTTTTCAATATCGACCCCTTTCTGTGACCCCTTTAGTAAGAAATGTAGTAAAAGCCAAAATTCGATGTTACAATACAGGCAAAAAACAAAAATAGTAATTATGACATTTTTCTGTTCTTGATTCATTAATTTATTTGTTTGTTGTTGATTGAAGGAACCCTTTATTATTTTCAGTGAACATCGATTACAAATAGGTACAATTTATTGTGTCAGTCAGTACATCTTTCTTATGAAAAATTAATAAATACTGTCATTGGAAACACTTACATTTTTTTTAACAGCCTGTACCTATAATTGTTACAGTTCAAATTTTTCAAAATACTTACTCGTACAACGGGTTTTCTTTCGTTATAACCCAAAATAATTCACAATAGGTATGTTTTAGGGAAAGTTGTTCAGTTTCACGGATAGGTATAACAACCACACACAACAACATAACAAAAATATCCGGGAAATTATTAAACACATTGTATAGGTAGTTACAGATATTCGCATGTCACAGTTTGCTTTACATACAAGCGAGCAAAGTGCATACCTACTCAGATTGGTCTGAGCTCGTATATACTTTGCTCCAATTTTCAATGAGCGCGACGTAGTTCAGTACAGACTATGGGCGTCTGGGTCAGTATACAGTTTGGCAATACGCTACCAGGTGGGTGGTGGCGTCCCGATATGCCATTGGTAGCAAAAATTCCCTAATATTTTAAGGCATCGAAAAACATTAGAAATGTGTCTATAAATAGCCACAAAAAAAAGATCAGTTTTGTTGTTGTCTCTCATATTATGTTCTGACAGCCGGCGATCATTCGCATTCGTTCTATTTTTTGGGTATTATACTCTAGGAAAAATTGAAATAATTAGAAACGAGATCGCCGAATATACACTTGTAGGCTACATCGTCGGAAAAAAGGTAGTTCTTAAGTCTAACCTCACAATAATTGTAAACGTTAATAATTATTATAAAAAATCGTGGCTATTTAGACATAATTCTCAAACGGAATTATGTTTAGAGCATAAGAACAATCCAATCTAACTATAGTTTATTTTGGGACATCAAAAATAAAAGTCGAGTCCAGCTCCTATACAAATTTGGCCATGATTCTTTCACGTTGTATAATATGTATCGCGCGGGAACTATATTATATTTTTCCGGGATAAAAAGTATCTTAAATCTCTATACCAAATTTGAGAAAAATTGGTTTGCTGGTTTGGGCGTGAAAATACAACAGACAGATAAATAGATAGATAGACACACTTTCGCATTAATAATAAATATGTATTAATATGGATCTGCGTATTCGTCAATACGCTACAGTCGGTAGCCACGCGCTAGTTGATGTCTTTTGTATCGGGCGATCGTAGTGCGTTCATACTACTCGACTTTTTGCATAGTAAATACAAAAATTCATTTTAATTATTTATTATTATGAGTTATGTTTAATAGACTATTATTAGTCTAAATTCTTTATTATCACTTTCATCGTGCTCTACTTAAATCTCCAGATTACGAAACATTTCGCAAAAAAAGAATATTAAAGCTACCGTTACCACGGATATCTTCTAGTTTCGCTAGAAGATTTGGTCCATATTTACACCCATTCATATATAATAAAATAAACAGGGAATTCATTATAAAAGACAGCTCATTAAAAGAAGTAAAAGAAACAGTAACAAGATGGCTAAAAGCTCTAGATTATGACGAGAAAGAACAAATATTAAGAGAGATATTATATAGATAGAAATAATCACATACATAAACACACACACTCACACAAGCACACATGTCACACACACACACACACACACACACACACACACAGAACGCAGCGCGGTAATGATATTTAAAATTTTATAAATTTTAGTAACTTTAATCACTCACTTATAACTTTGTTTTTATTTTTAATTAAGATACTATTTTGGTGATCTGCAGGACAGGCTCAGCCTAGTGCAGACATCAAAGAAACTCGGCAGTAAAACGTCTGTAATTTTAAAATAATTTAATGTAATACTTACCTGTAAAATATTTTGTAGCAGATGTATTGTTGTTTACAATAAATTATTATTATTATTATTATTATATCATTCGAATTTTATTTCCTACCATCGATTTCAAAAATTAATGCAATATCAAAACAAAGTAAAAGATACAGATCAAGCAATAAGCCACGTATAAGATATCCTTTATCTTAACTCCACGGATCAAGTCGAAACGTCGGCGTCCCTATCCCGAGAGCCTCGAAATTGGCGCTCAAAACGGTATGCGAGCACAACCTGTTATGCGGGGGGCGGCAGGCGTCAGTGACTCCCCGAGCGCGGCCGCGGTCAGACGTACACACAGTAATTGTAGAATCGCCCATCTTGTTATTTGCACCCATGTATCTGTGATTCCATTGACGTGCTGTGGATTGCAGTGTTGTGTAGAATTCTGTGGCAGTGCATTCCATGGACGTGAATATCTAGAATGTGTGATGGACTCTGAAGGTACGGTACATAACATGTTGTGTGACAGGGACTTTCCTGTGTTCTCTACTTCTGTGTTCAGAAGTACACGTGCTGGTTTTAAATCTGTAGATAGTTTTCTATACAGTTTTCTCCATATTCTCATATGTTAGCGGCAAAAAAGGTATTATACCATGCGTGCGAGTAGGGAGTAGGGACAGATAACAATTTCTAAATACAATCTCTACTAAAACTAAACGCCTCTGTTATAGCTACAAGCAAAAATATAATTTGTACAACTTTAATAACGTTTTAACACGTTATTTTAACATTGTAGCTTCAAATGTAAGAACTAAGCTGAAGTAATTAACAATGTATTTAGTAAGAAGAACTTTCTAACTTTATTGTAGATTGTAGTATGTAATTTTAGGGGTGGAAATTACAGGTAAAACATTACTCATCACGAATAGTAGTACTTAGGTGTACTTTGCAACAAGTAGGAATAGAAAAGTTGGGGGATAGTCACGGCAGGTGGTAGTATGGCGTACGCAGCGTGCTAAATACACGCTATTAGCTAAATCTACAATATGTAGAATAAACTCCATATAATATAATTAAATTACAGGGTATTAACAATAGTTATAATAAGTTTTTCTCATGAATAATACGCACAACCGATTGTAAATGTTGCTGCTATCTCTACCGAGTATTCAAGTTCATATTTACAGAATCTGAAACCAATATTCTAGTAGGGTTCGAAAGTTTCCAATTTGATGACATATAAAATACGATTGATAATATAATATTCAAAATGTAATAGCCGACAACTCATAAATATGCTAATAATAACAACATTATATAAAGCGGTCCGCAGTAAAAGCCCGACGGAGCTTTTAAAAGTTGAAGCCCGGTGTAAAGAACTAGCGAGTTCATAAAATAGGAATTTTAAATACAGACTTTGAAGAATGCAATTAAATTTATTAGTCGGTGATATAAAAGTTAAAAAATATAGTTATTAATTGAGTAACTTTTTAATTTATATTAATTCGTTAGCAAAAGCTCTAAATTATACATAAATGAAATAAATTCTTTGCGAGAATAGGAAAATGATAGCTTATTGCTGTCGCTAAATATTTTACAAACTTTTTAATTTTACTATCAAAAATGTTTGTAAAATATTTAGCGACGCAATAAGTTAGCATTTTTTATTTATTAAAATATGATTTAAAGTTTTCAGTGTATAGTTCAACATAAAAGTGAAAACTTAAAATTCTTATTAGCAATTGACAATGAGTATGGTTCTCATTTAGATTCCATTTGCTTCTATGTAGTCAGTTGCTGGACAGTCTGTAATTGACATTTTTAATTATTTATCTCGTAGATTGGACGAGTTTTTACGATGAATAGAAAAGGCAGGTCTTGTATTAGGTGCTAGGTATTCCGGGAAACGTGGTTAGACAACTACTCTATATCAGGGAGAGGCATTTTAACTACATCATTTTAATTACGCGCATAGGTAGAGCCTACGGTTCCAAGCAATCAATGGAAAAGTTGATATTGTCATAAAAACGTAGTAAGCCTAGTAAGAGTAGTAGGTCCCTACGTTGCTTTATTTTAAGATATTATGAAAAGATTTTTATAACACATACATTTTTTCATAATATGGGTTTTCATTTTTAATACATTTAGACTTGTAATTTCGAATTGAAAATAGGTAGATTTCAAAACTTTTACGACTTATAAAAGAAAATACTATTTCCTTGCGACCCCATATGCTTTAAATATAATCTTTTATACTGTTCAGTATATTTTCACTTCTATTTAATACTCTATGTCTGTGTGAAGCAGCTGTAGTATCAGACCCCATTCGAGGCAAAGGGTGTAAGTGTAGTTAAGTATGAATAAATGGTGCCCTAAAATATATTTCATTCATGAAACACTCCTTTTTTGGCCCTTAGATACCAGCAGACAGCTAGGAATATTAATTTCCTGGAACCCGCGAATATTCTTAGCGAAATAAATGAGGACATTGTCCGGGGCAAAAAATGAGCGGACGAAGAATGCATTATTAAAATAAGCCTTTATGCCTCCACATCGGGGCGTTGATGCCAGAGCAACAAAGCCGTCGATAACAATCATATTCAATTCAAAGTATACTCCGTATCACTTACATATACTGATCGTAACTAATTCATAAAATGAACGAAAATGACATAAGAAATATCTTTAAAGATTGTCCAATGAATGCTTTGTTGATATCAAATTACGTTTTGCGTTTTAAGTCAGTCTAAAATATTGCCTCAAATATTCGTGAACTGATAGTAGGTAACATGATTAAATAAAAATATAATACAGGAAAATATCTTTCAATATCAATGTAAGTTTTGTGATAAGTGATGCTTTTACCAATTAAAGTTTTTTAGCTAAAAAAATATGTCATAGATAAAGCGCATGTTATTATGCTACTAATTCCTCAAAGAAAGAACCTTTTGTTTTCAGCAGGTTTTTTTATTATACAATTTTGAGCCGCTTTTCGCTCATAGTTCAGCTTAAGTTACACGAATGTATCAAAATTATAAGATACGAAATCATTGCAAAACGTTAGTCACCTTATTCATAAGAAGAAAGTTATAGGTGTTTGGTTAATTTGCTTTATGTATTGGTTTATTTGTTAAGTAAGAGCGTTTAAAGAAAATTAATCCATATAAAGTAAACAAACTTATTTCCATTATGTTAAGCAGTAGAAATAGTTTAGTATATGTAATTAATATTAATATTATAATGAGTTGACTTTCTAACCGGCATGAAACTGCACGTTATTATGCCTCGGAAACGATATTAATATCAACACTAATTAGCATTATAAAAATACTAAAACACATAAATAAATCAAGATAATGTTTTATTTATTCATGATGAAAAATTATTTTCTGGTTCAGAAATGGAAGCAGTGCAGTTTATATGGCTTTGAATATTAATTTAGCATAATATGCATATAACAATATTAATTAATTATTTGACATATTCGATTAATCAACCTCCTTTTTCCACTAGCAACTGCAACTCACAGACTACTGCTGGCAGTCTGCAACTATAATATTATGTCTTAAATAAATAAGTTTTAGCAATTAAAAGCGGAAATAAATGAAACCAATATACCAAAAATACAAAACTAATCTTTATTCACACAATTATCAGATTCAGTTAGAACAAAAACATCTTAACGTTAAATCTTACAATTAAGGGCAAGTAAATTCTCAAACAACTTAAATTAGGTCACAGTTTCTAGACAATTAGGAAAAACGAAATTGAAAACAAAATGGCTCACGTATACCGAGTGACGTCGAGTAACCGATCCGAGCGCTGCCAGCCAACTAGAGGGCGAGCATAGCCGGGTACGGTTTTTATACCGTCGACTGTCACTTGGTTTGACGTATTTGACAGGTAACGTCAAAAATAGGCAAAGGTTTATTAAACATACATCTAACACGGCCTCTCCTGACAGGAGACCGTCCTCGGGCTCCCCCATTTCTGCTTCCGATTTTCTGAGCTCCGTGTCTGGTGGTCGGATGCAGGCAGCCGGGCCTGACAGCAATCAGGTCCGTCGTAGACGATGACAGCGCCTCTCCAGGTGGTAGCAGTACGTCTGGCCCTGATGATGACTCGGCCGCTGGTAGTGTCGTAACGGCATCGAGAGGTGCTTCGATAGCAGTAGACTGGACTGGCGGCAGCTCGTGGTGGAACCAAGGGCAACTCAATAGCTGCGAAGGTAGACCCCTCATCTTCAGAGTCTGCATCTGGCGAAAAGAGAAAAAAAAAAAACACACAGCAGTACGACGAGATTATCGTAAATGCATAACGCAGAATACTGCCATTTTTGAACTTCTAATCAGAGGCACAACATGAAGCTTACTTAGGGTACATTTAAGATAAAGGCATTACGTGAAGCAATATCTTAATCGAGACAGACCAATAAACCTCAAAGTAAGCAGCATACACTCCAGGGGACCATTTGTCCGCGCCGCGTCATCCTCCCACGTCGTCGTCGCCACTGACAAGCTTCAATCAGTGAGAGGGGTGCAGGGACGGCGCCGCGGTGACTGCGCGGTCCGCTTCCCCGCGATGCTCGCGATGCACGCTGAGTCGCACCGGTGTTGTGCAGTGTTGCCGCTGGCGCTACAGTGGCGAGGTTTCGCCACCGGCGCTACAGCAGCGAGGTATCGCCACTGGCGCTGCAGCAGCGAGGTATCGCCGCTGGCGCTGCAGCAGCGAGGTATCGCCGCTGGCACTGCAGCAGCGAGGTATCGCCACTGGCGTTGCAGTCGCGACGTGTCGCCACCGCGTGGCGCTGCAGTCGCGATGTGTCGCCACCGCGTGGCGCTGTAGACGCGACGTGTCGCCAACGCGTGGCGCTGCAGTCGCGATGTATCGCCACCGCGTGGCGCTGTGACGTGTCGTCACCGCCTGCTACGTGACTCTTCAACTCTCGGGAGTGTAGCAGGGTCAGCGAGGGCACTCGTCGATGCACCGGAATCCTCGGGGTTATCGTCACAGTCATCTATAATGTTAAACACACGAATGTTAAATAGCCATAACATGCATGATAGTGCCTATTCTTTCATTCATCACTCTTGTGAGGCCCTCGTTCATCAAACTAACACAACATTAGCTAAGACACTTCTCTTTCAACAAACGTGCGTACATCTCATACGAAATGTCCCAATCATAAACACTTTAACTTGTACAAGTTTTCCTCATGAAGGTAAACCAGCACTGCGGCTGCCAGGTCTGCGCCTGATAAATCCGTGATGATACAACAGAATCGCTGCAGTCAACTCAATTGCATCATCATGGTCTTACAAGGATTGATTCTAAATTTGAAATTTCTTATAACGAAACACGAACGAAAAGCTCCGGATCCTTATCGTCGTGTCGCATAACAAAAGCATTAAGGTTTTAAATGCTTAAGCTATGCCCCGTGGCACGAAGCATCGCAGTCGCTTGCCACGATTGCCTTGACCATAACATAGGCATCCCATTCGCGTAATATGGCCCCTAATCGCATTATGAAAGCATTAGGTCAGCAAATGCATTCATTATGCCCCGTAGCATGAAGCATCACAGTCGCTTGCCACGATAGGAGTGATCGAACGACCACCTCGTCACATACCACATGTATGTCAAAGGGTAAACACCCTTCAGCGAGCTCGCTAAACCAAACATAACCGGCCGAAACAAACTTTTGAGTTGACGTCAACTTATCAACACTCTCAAAGAAAGCTGCGCAGGCATCGGGTGTCCATTCGCCACGCCATCGAACATCGCCGCTGGCGCTGCAGTCGCGACGTGTCGCCACCGCGTGGCACTGCAGTCGCGATGTGTCGCCACCGCGTGGCGCTGCGACGTGTCGCCACCCCGTGGCGCCGCAGTCGCGACGTGTCGCCACCGCCTGCGACGTGTCGCCACCGCGCGGCACTGTAGTCGCGACGTTTCGCAACTATGCAGTTGCGCAGGCGCACGCATAGAGGGCGCCAATAGCGACCACTCGGCAGAATGTCGACTGCTTTGTAGGGTTCTCGCATCCCAGAGTCTAGCTTTCCTGTGGAGTATACCGAGAAGTTTTAATTACGAACACAAGGTCATCAATTTGAAACTCGCGTGTTGCTTTTCACTGTTGATAGTCACGCCCATCTTGTTCAGTTCGATTTCTTTCCAGAAGTTCGAGCTCTGCTCCTGGAGAGTTCCCAGAGCGCCTCCCGTTTAGTGACTGGCCCTCAACAGTAACGTCCCGGACCAGGACATGTCTGGGGTAGCTGCTTCGATTCCTATAAGAAGATTAGTGATGTCTGGGTAGTTTTGTGTTTTGTCACGTTAATGACAAGCTGCAGCTTCCGCAGTGTATCCGCCCATGAAGTTTTCCTGTGGTTGGTTTCCACCCGGATCATCACGACTCAAGAGCAACATACCTATTCGGATCCAGAGCGCCGTACTGCAACTTCTGGGGTAAGTTCAAGGTTTCCTCGTCACTTTGTAGAGAGGTGGGCCCAGTTACGAGGTTCCTGAATAATATTTACCTGATGAGAAGCGGAGTTGCGGCCAAGGTTAGCAGTTGCCGCAGTTGTTTCACATTCTCTGGAGGTTTTGTGTTGACGAAAGCCCCAAATTTTTGTGGGCTCGGTCTTACCTGACCCTTATTTATAATCCTACCAAGGTATTCTACCTCAGTAACAAAAATAATTAGCATTTGCGCGAATTTATAGAGAACCCCGCATTAGTTAAATGTTCTAAGCACTTTGCGGACTAGCTCAATGCCATCTCCTACATTGTAACTAAAATACAAGGTGGAAACAAATTCCTTATTACTGATATCTTTAAGTACGCTATACTGAAATGTAGGTTGGTACGGAATCTGTTTTTGTATGGCGGCTCAAATTAACGAAACGTTGAGCGCTCCACTATCTATCAAAATTCGATACGTCGCATACATCTATAATGGCGCACAAATATGTCCCCGTTGGTTACAAGTAAAGCATTTAATTTCCCTATCATGGTTACCTGGCTTCGGCGAACGCAAAATAATTATGCGAGTGCGGCGGACGCACAGCCTAGCGTCTACAATCGCTTGCGTGAGGTTACTAGCTTCTGAACAGCATAAAACCGAGTCCGCGGTATTACGAGCGTCGTCAACAAGCGTATTTTGTTGTACCGTTCCTATCATCGCTGTGCCTAATCGCGGCGGGCCGTGATTGTTTTGTACGCGAGTCGCGACGAAGCGACGGCGGCATCCCATGCGAATGGTCACGGCTTTTAGACGCCCTACGAGACCTATACGAGCGACGGGATTTCCGGAGCGATCTATCTCGCCGTAAAATACTACGCGAGCGGCGGACTGTACTTACGGTGAACGATCATGGCTACTTGTACAGGAATACGAACGCAATTTATTGCAACTACTGCGACGTTTACGCACGCGTTTCTCACGAGAACCGGAAGAATCCCGATTACGCGAGCCACTTTGATTTAGCGAACGACACGTATTTCGCGGCATTAGACCAATATTAGCACAATACACTTTAATGCACTACACAAATAAGCAAAACAAAGAAAGAAAAGAGAAAAAAATCTAAATGAAGGTAGTTTGAGAATTACTTGCTGTTCGCGATACAAAGAAAATACAATTCCACTAAGCGTGTGGGCAATGAATTCTTTATCCCCGCTTCTGATTTTAGCAATTAAAAGCGGAAATAAATGAAACCAATATACCAAAAATACAAAACTAATCTTTATTCACACAATTATCAGATTCAGTTAGAACAAAAACATCTTAACGTTAAATCTTACAATTAAGGGCAAGTAAATTCTCAAACAACTTAAATTAGGTCACAGTTTCTAGACAATTAGGAAAAACGAAATTGAAAACAAAATGGCTCACGTATACCGAGTGACGTCGAGTAACCGATCCGAGCGCTGCCAGCCAACTAGAGGGCGAGCATAGCCGGGTACGGTTTTTATACCGTCGACTGTCACTTGGTTTGACGTATTTGACAGGTAACGTCAAAAATAGGCAAAGGTTTATTAAACATACATCTAACATAAGATTAAAAAGACGTTCAAAGAAAACAGAACTAACACTTCAGTCCCAGATAGTTTTTGGAAATTCATAATTATGATATTGTAAATGATAATATCTTAAACAAAACACATGATTTTCTACCAAGAACAGGAAAAGTGTACACACGTCATAATAATTTTAACTTGTTGCTTTTAATATTATACCAAAGATTAATATAAAAAGAAAATATAAAAACCGCCCTCCATCTTGTAAGAAAACTGTTATAATATATTGTATCACGTCCTTGTTGTATCAATATATTAATATGCGAGCGAAAAACTTTGGATCCTTTTTGACTAGGTGATTTAAATTTTGTAATAGTTTATATAGTGAAGGAGTGCATCGAGTTAATATTATTTTGAAATTATGCTTTTATCACACATTTTTTAACAAATAAAACATTACACACACTGCAACACACACACTAATGGCCGTTCCCTATATTCAATCTATCTCTAGTTTGACATACAACCGATCGCAGCTGACATAGAATTGACATAAATTATATGGAGCTAATGTCTAATGTGAGCTATTCCTATCTCAAGTAAGAGATAGATCAATCCCTATATTCAATCTATCTCTAGTTTGACATACAACCGATCGCAGCTGACATAGAATTGACATAAATTATATGGAGCTAATGTCTAATGTGAGCTATTCCTATGTCAGGTAAGAGATAGATCAAATATTGGGAACGGCCGTAAGAGATTTTGATTGACAAGCCTATACACACGAATTGTACTCTTTTATTTATGGTTGAAGGTCAAATTGAAAATAGATTTAGTTTTTTTTATTTAATCTTAAATACTGTTAGACAATCAGTACACGGCCAGTCTGTCATCATTTGACTTTATTAATCTGAGACTGTCGCAGGAATTACCCATATCTAAAAAATAATAAAGTCAATATTTTGACTACAGAATATCAACAAGAAGCGTGGAAAGAAACTTATAATTTAATTTTTTATTTGAGATCCATTGGGCGATCTCTAGTTTTTATTAATCGCCAAACGCTATCAGAAAACTATGTTAGCCTAGTACATACATATGCCGTGTATCTCTGTGTATGGCAAGCTGTAAATAAATTAATGTATGCCGAACTAGAGGAGCATGTTTCGGCGTTCGCACATAAGTCATGCGCCCGCGCATAGTTTATGTCGACGCTCGCGATTCGGTCATTAGCGCTCGCCGACCGACGCATGCGCAGGATTTTTGACGCTAATCCGCTTAGAAGCCGCTTTTTTAACAAAACACTGTCTGCTTTTTTTTACAAATGTAGATATTTGTAACCTTTGAAGTTGTGACTTGTGGCTTAATTAAGTTAAATCGTGTTGATGTAGAGTACTTCCTAATTTCAAATAGTAATTCTAGATAGTAACATGGTATACACTGCTTTAGAAGCAGTGAGATGATTGTAACTTATATTAAAAACAGAAAGTAGGTAATTTTAAAGATTATTCACATTACGATAGGATCTGTACCATCAATATTATAATATGAACAGCCAGTAGTCACTTTTAAAGATTTAAGAAATTAAGATAGGGCCGTCGATGTATAAGTTAAGCATTCTTGTTTCCGTTGTCATCGCATCTGGCAGGACCAATAAAAATATATATTTATTTCGATATTCACCGACTTACGCAGAAAAGACTTAATATAATATTCGCGATAACAATCTGCATAAAGTAATCTTCATGATACAATTAAAACTGGTGTAGTAATATTGTAGGGAAAAACAAGCGCAGGCTGCATTCCGTAATCCTTTAATATAAATATTTTTAATTCTTACTTTGAGTTTGTCAAGAATTTAATTACGTTTGTTTCTTTGCGCTAATTAAAATAATATCTTAATGAACCTAGGTAGGTTCCATTAAAATGTAAAAATCTGCAGTACCAGTAGACATTGCAAGATTTTTATACAAGTTAAAAAATATAATTACTTATGTTCTATAGTTGATTTCTGTTGATTTACGTGATTTTTATTACATTAAGGCCATCCCCTGAGCAAACGACCTTGACCATACATTTGACGCGTTGCCGAGATCGCACAAAAATCTTTATTTCGATATTCACCGACTTACGCAGAAAAGACTTAATATAATATTCGCGATAACAATCTGCATAAAGTAATCTTCATGATACAATTAAAACTGGTGTAGTAATATTGTAGGGAAAAACAAGCGCAGGCTGCATTCCGTAATCCTTTAATATAAATATTTTTAATTCTTACTTTGAGTTTGTCAAGAATTTAATTACGTTTGTTTCTTTGCGCTAATTAAAATAATATCTTAATGAACCTAGGTAGGTTCCATTAAAATGTAAAAATCTGCAGTACCAGTAGACATTGCAAGATTTTTATACAAGTTAAAAAATATAATTACTTATGTTCTATAGTTGATTTCTGTTGATTTACGTGATTTTTATTACATTAAGGCCATCCCCTGAGCAAACGACCTTGACCATACATTTGACGCGTTGCCGAGATCGCACAAAAATCCTATTTTTTTACTTATCTTAGTTCAAAATTGATCTAAAAAAACTCAAACGGGGAATATGTATATGTAGTTAACAAAATTGTCTATCTATTGTCGTGTGTTTCAAATAAACGTAATTTGTAAATACTAGGGAGATGCTGAAAGTATGCTTCAATTTTAATAAATTGGTAGGCATTACTTTGGAAGCTAATATCAGGAGTATAATAAAAAAATATAAGAAATTAATAATGGGGAAAGAAATATTGATATACTGAAGATTATTGCTGTATTTTTATTATATAACTAGCTGTCCCGGCAAACGTTGTTTTGCCATTTAAAGTATATTTTCTACATCATCAGTTGATACATGTTTTACCCCCTCTTTTGTCCCCTAAGAGGGTGTGGGGGGGAAGGTCATACACCAGCTGTTAAGTTGAAAAACACAGTTAATACCTAATATGAAGTAAGTCCACTAAAGAAAAAAGTTGTATACAAAATCTGACCCCTCTTTGGTCCCCAGAGAGGGTTGAGAGGGGAGGGGGGGGGAGGATTTTTATACACCAGATGTTGAGTTGGAAGAAGACAAATATAATACATCTGTGAAAACTGTGAAAAATCTGTGAAAACCGTATGCAAATCGGATCAGTAGTTTTCGTGTTAAAGAAAAAAGTTTGATACAAAATCTGACCCCTCTTTTGTCCCCTTAGAGGGGTGGGGGGGAAAAATTTTATACACCAGATGTTAAGTTGGAAGAAGATAAATATATCTGCGAAAACCACATTCAAATTGGATCAGTATTTTTCGTGTGATGCTGGAACAAACATACAGACAGACAGAAAGAGTGACAGACAGACAGACAGACAGACAAAAAACTAACCACATTTTTGGCTTCTATAGCGATGTAGAGACAAAGGTGTAATTTCGGGTGTCATTTCATATCTTTTATGTACAGAATTTTCATTTCTACAACAGAATATTGTCTTCCCCCGCACGCGCTTTGGTGACCCCCACTATCGTAATATTTTAATTTCGCCATAAAATCAAAACCAAACGTCCAATTTTAATCATTCAAAGACCAAACATTATCTACATAAACTGTACTTAGTGATAAAATAATTTATTTTGATAAGGATTAATAGCGTGATTAAAATATATCCGTTTAAATGTAGTCCAAAAAAATTCAGGATTTTTAAATAAATAAATGGTTATTGTGCCTCACTCGACATAGATAGGTATAGTGTGTCGCGGACTTTTTTGTAGATATTTATAAGATCTACAATTACTTAGAACATTTTATGGTTCTATCTTTTATAGTTTAGGCAGCGTACGCAAAATAAGTAACTTTTCTAGCTGATTTTTTACACCTTGCGTCCGAAAAACTCAAATATCTTACGGAACCCTACTTTTTTCCAAAATAAAATGTAGCCTATGTTCAGCAGAAATAATGTAAGATTCCAATAGCAAAAGAAGTTTTCAAATCGGTCCAGTAGTTTCGGAGCCTATTCGACTCAAACAAACAAACAAACAAACAAACAAACAAATCTTTCCTCTTTATAATAGTAGTGTAGACTATGTAGCTTTCAAATTATGTGTTTATTGACAGCCTATAAATAAAAGTGCTACCGACTGAAATCTTTTAAAAGTAAACGATGCCTTTTGTGTTAAAACATACTTCGCTAATTTCAAAATATTGCAACAATGTGAAAGAAACAATGAACGTATAAATATCTAGTAATGAAAGAATCGGTAATAAATATAGTTAATAAGTTACCTGCAGCATTGTCGAAGTTATGTTAATTTCTCTTTGTACGCGACCAGGTAGAGAACCTCTAGCAGGTAATATCTTAAAGAACAATTCAAAACCTCATGTATATGGCGCATGCCTGAGCTTTCGCGATAATATATTATCTGCTTTGAAATTTATATTTGTTGCAAAAGTATATTTAAAACTAATAGAAATTGAATTAAAAACTGTGCTATTGGTACCTACTGACTACTGTGCATTTCGAATGTTTAAAATACGTATACTGTTGGCAGTTTCGCTAAAAAGCTTAGAATATTGTAATAAATGGGACACTTGAAATTAATAACTTTTAAGCAATGAGCTTCTGCGATTATAATAAGTGCTAAGATAAATAGTATGCCATAAAGCATTGAAGAATTGTTGGATTTGCAACCGGCTTCCAGAAAGGAGGAAATTGAACGGAACAAATTACGTAAAGTAGATTTCAGTTGTTTTAACCCTAGCTACTATGGATACGTTTATTTAATACTTTTCTCGGTCTCAAAACATTGTTTCTCGAGTATTCAAAATTATCTAGTGATCACATGACACCATTTAAACCGGTATTTGGCGAATATCTTACTTATCTACATAACATGAACAGTGAACTATATATAGGATCGAGGTTCTAAAATAGCTAGTAGAACACAAAAATGTATTTTGAGGCTATGACATAGAACTTCATTGAAATAATACCTGTTACAATCTCTTTAGTAGGTCTTGACTCATGCGTGCTCATATAGATTGACAGACAGGCAAAAACCGTACCGATATAATTTTTCACAACAGATGTGATTACCGATCATCCTCCAGCAATAAGTTTGGATATTTTATTCATTGCACAGAACCTCTCTACAATTATATTACAAGACGTATTAGATAATAACCACCTTACACACCTCTAGTATTCACACATAAGGGTTAATCCACATTGAAAGTTGTCTGGTTTTGGTGTAAACTGACCTTTAGCAGTATAAAATGGTTAGAAATAGGTGGGAGGTACTCAAGTTATTTATAACGACTAAGTAGTCGCATGAAACGCAACTAAGAAACTTGAGAATCTACACTCATTGGATTTTAATACGCGGGAAATAGCTACTTACGAGTACTTACACTTAGGAATTGTTAAATAATGTCATTTATGGTAAAGGAGAGTAATAAAATTATAAAATACTACCTATCGTATACAATATGTTGTTTTAGAAGTTCAACATTTATCTATACAAGTAGATGTCGCTATTAATCATAATTTAATATTACGGCTTACTTACGTGTATATACAATATGGGACTTTTTTTTCTTTTTTTTTATTGAAAAGAATATTATGCCTAAAACTTTTATACAATATTTTAGTAAATACTGTACTATCTACTACTATGTAATATAATATCAAGATAATAACAAAACTGCTTTGGTTTTCAGGTGCTAGTGACAATGTGTGAGCGGTGAGAGGAACTAACGCGCGATGTGGCGCGTACTCGTCTGTGTGCTGGTCGCTGCGGCGGCGGCCGAGCACGTTCGCGAGTTCACCATACGAGAAAACGCACACGCCGGAACTTTCGTCGGACACCTGGGCGACGAGCTTCCCGATGCTGCCCCACCTTACACTATTGTTCCTGTGCCGGGAAGTGCAGTCAACGATGACTTAAAAATCGACCCCCAAACTGGTGAAATAAGGACGCGAGTACCGTTAGACAGAGAAAACAGAGACCATTACGCTTTAGTCGCTATCCCCGCTAGCGGTGATAATATCCGCGTTGTGGTTCGCGTTTCCGATGAAAACGATAATGCCCCAACGTTTCCAACGGCGGTAATGAACGTAGACTTTTCAGAAAACACGCCTAGAGACGTTAAAAGGAAACTTAATCCAGCTAAAGATCAAGATTTAGGAATATTTAACACTCAACGGTACAATATTGTGTCGGGAAATACGGACAATGCATTTCGTCTATCTTCTCACAGAGAACGCGATGGAGTGCTGTATTTGGATCTCCAAATTAATGGATTCCTCGATAGAGAAACAACAGACCACTATGAATTAGTTATTGAAGCATTAGATGGCGGTACACCACCGTTGAGAGGCACGATGACTGTAAATATAACTATTTTAGATGTAAATGATAACCCGCCAGTATTCGCTGAAAGTGCCTATTCCGCGGTGATACCTGAAAATGCTACAGTCGGTACGTCAGTGTTAAAAGTATTTGCGACTGACTTAGATGCAGGGGAAAACGGCTTGATAGAATATTCAATAAATCGGAGACAAAGCGATAAAGAAAACATGTTTAAAATAGATTCAGAGACTGGAGAAATTATTGTAAATAAAGCTTTAGATTTTGAAACCAAAGAGTTACATGAGTTGGTTGTTGTTGCAAGAGATAAAGGCGCTCAGCCTCTGGAGACGACAGCATTTGTTTCTATTCGAGTGACTGATGTCAATGATAACCAACCAACAATAGATGTAATCTTTTTAAGCGATGATGCGACTCCAAAAATATCTGAATCTGCTCAACTAGATGAATTCGTAGCGAGAATATCCGTCCAAGATCCTGATTCAAAAACGGAATATTCCAACGTGAATGTTACGTTGACTGGTGGTGATGGACATTTTGATTTAAGAACTCATGATAATATCATATATTTAGTTGTAGTAGCGTTACCGTTAGATAGAGAGCAGCAATCATTGTATACGCTGAACGTTGTTGCGACAGATAAGGGCTCTCCACCTTTACATGCCTCCCGAGTCATCAGTCTGAAAGTGACAGATGTAAATGATAACCCACCTATTTTCGTAGAAAGTGAATACAAAGCGAACGTCCCAGAAGCGGCAGCTCCTGGTACTCCTATTATTCAAGTCTCAGCGACAGATTTAGACGAGGGTGAGAATTCGGAGATAAGATACTCTTTACTTCCAACACCTCAGTCAGATTGGTTCGCGATAGACGAAAGATCAGGTTTAGTGACGACCCAAGCGCGTGTTGATTGTGAAACAAATCCGATGCCAAAGTTAACAGTGGTAGCTAGTGATCGTGGTAACCCGCCGTTGTCATCAACGGCGACGCTAATAGTGACAGTGTTAGATGTGAACGACAACGAGCCGATATTCGACCAGTCCTTCTACAACGTGACGGTATCGGAGAATGAAACTATTGGCAGCTGTATTTTAAAGGTAAGAGTTGTTTATTTTGTACTAACAAAACACATTAAATACTAGTGTTCCTAATACCAATGCATAATTGTTAAGATTCATGATGCTATTTTGAATTTATGTAATTATGGATTTTCTTGAATTACCAGCAAGTATCGAGTATTGACGGAGACGTGACTGTATCATTTGCTGTATTGACTAAATTGCTTGAGTGGCCTACTGAAATGTTAGACGTCTTAAATGCTAAAGTTGACTGTGACTTGAAATGACATTGTTAGACCTGACGACTTCATCCGTGATTGTTTCGTTAAAGTCAACCGATAGTATCAAGTTTCCAATTTATTTTAATGAAGTCCTTTATTAGCTTTAAATATTACAGATATTGCTACTAATTATTTCATTTGATTTTTTGACTTCTAATTTTTTTTCTCACAAAATATGAAGTTTTCTGACACTTGACTCAATGTAAATTATGAGAAAATATCTCAGTGTTAAAACATTAAGATAGTGAAGTAAAACAAGTTACACTTGTTCGCTTTACTCGCGTCTTCATCGACGATAGGCGGGGCTTGAATCTGAATAAGCACTGGATGGCTTACCCCTTGGATGTTCTATTTAATTTACTGCCATCCTTGTACTATTGCAATAACTTATAAAAACTAAATATAATTATGTGAAGTCCAGCCTCCTTTCCGTAGCGAATTCATATTTTTATTGCTGCAGCTTTTTATTCGTTTTAATCGATAATTTTATTCGGCCACTTAGGGCAGGATATTTCAAACCTGTTAATTATAATTAATTACCGTCGTTTTATCAGATAATTATGCGGGGAGTACGAAGTAATAAGTCACTTTCGAACACCTGATTACTTTTTGCGAGTAGGTATTAGAGCAATTTATTTTTTAGACGTCACAGACCTCAATGCAAATTAAAAACGGGCGCGCATAAACACATTGTTCGGCCGTGTTCAATTACGATAAACAAGGCTACATCATCGGGCGAGCGGTCAATTAGTCCTCGGGACAGATCAATCCCTTTTATCTGGGGCCCCGCCTCCCGCGAATTTGTTAAAAAACGTCGTAATTTTCATTAAAGCTTATCGCGAAATCCGGTGCGCGCTCGTAACTTACGCGAGTTAATACGTTTTAATATCTTACAGGGCGCATAGTAAGTGTGGGGGTATAAATCTATCTTAAGTGAGTCCAGTTCGGGCCGCATCGCAAATTGCGATCTAAATTGAAAATTAAACAGTGGACGGTCGATGGCGAGAGGCGCGCCCGCGGCGTCGCGCAAGTTTACATAGTGCGTAGGCATTTTTGAAACCTTCATGTCAAGACTCTCGACTTGAGAATCAGTTTGAGATAACACGTCGAGTTGTATTAGCTAAATATTGGCTAAAGTTGGGTCATTTATTTGTAAATGAATTTCTATGTATTATTTATAATGTAACATAAGAAGTTAATTTGTAGGCAAATAGCAGACCAACTTTATATAGTCATATTATGTGAAACCTATTCCACAGGTCTCGGACTAATAAGTATTGACTTCACATAATCCGACTGAAAATCAGGGATGTGCTATGTGCTTATGAATAAATTTTTCTACTAGTAATAGCTTTCTTAAGTCAATAACATTGCCCAGTATTTCATAGATAGATAATTTAATTAATTTACATACATAATATTGCGAGACCTCAAAACCTATGACACTGGCGTCGGTATGAAACAATAAAAGGATTTTTAATAGGAAGCAAAACGGTTCTAATCGTAGCCCGTAGCGTTCGCCGAGGGCTTCAGGCCTGCGCAGGCGCATACAATCGAACGCATTAGCGAGGCCGATTCCGTAATAGGCACACGTACGGTACCGCGGCTATCTCGATCCCTTTGTGATCATGTATCACCATCTTATCTCTATTGTAGGCTTTTATAATTTACAATGTAATTTTAATATGTTTATGTTTTAATAACTGTAGTTTATTGTGTAGGTTGATTGAATTTATGATTTGAAGATTATTAATTTATTATGCTGTGTGCGTATAATAACGTACATAGCTCTAAGCAAAGGTAGATTAATATACTGTTGTATGAGTATTTCTTAATTTATTATATTACTATAATTAATATTTTCGGTTACGATAAACGCTTTATTACATTTTCCAAGAGAAAACCTGACTGCAAAAATTTACTATCATTAAACAAATCCTACCCACTTTTTGCTTTAATATAACTAACTAATGAGCTATTTACCTACAAGATAGTATCTTTAATTTGAGTCGGACAGTAAGTGTAAACATTACTTCCTCGTTTGTCAGGCCGTGTGTCGGATCCTGCTATAGAAGTTGCTGGCTCACGGATTGTGCTCGGCCGAATACGGGTAACGTTGAATTTTAATAGTAAATGGTCATGTTAATGCTTGAATAGCCCTCCCTCCCGACGATTTATAGCATTGGATAAAAATAATTCCTGATGAAGATTAGATAGCCCAGAAATTACGAAGCGTTTAGTGGTTTTTATTGCGCTAATGTGGCTATTGTCGGCGTTTCAAAGGTATGCTAATGCGTCGCGATGTAAGTATTCGTCAAAATTGGCACCTTTTATTTGTTTAGTTGTAAAATACTTACGTAACACTATCGACTATTGTGTTTTGTTTGATCAATCATAAATACTTGTTCACATATTTGTGACTTCTTTTTAACGCTGAAATCTTTTTAATTATAATATAGGGTTTATTTTCGAATTATCTAAGCTTAGCCATTATTATTTTGGTCAAAAAATTATTTGTAACTTAGGCTCTTTAAAAGTTCAATTGTCTGTTACCATTTTTTTTTAAATTCTTCCTAATTTATTTCGCGTTGGCCAATATTATAAGGCATACTTAGGTATGCTTACAGCATATATGTTGGTATGATTACAGCGGGTTTTGTATAAAGCAATCTGTTTAATTAAAGGAATTACCATAAGCTAGCGCCCACAATGCTCTTAAGCAGTACAAAGGACTACATCTCCTATGGGCAGATAAGCTGCGGCTACCGCGTAGGCTTCGATACCTTTATGAGCCTTTATAAATTAATAATATTTTGATTGATTGCTGATTGACGAAAGTGACTTTTATACACATAAATTTTTGATGTTTCATGTCTGAGACGACATGTATTCTTCAGGACAATAAGCGTAACTTGGTAAAAATTTATTAATTTTACTGAATTTCAATCATGTGCCTGAAATAATCATTACACTATATTAAAGAAAAATATATCAATAGTATTGAATATGTGCTAGTTTACACATAGTTTATTTTAGCTTCATTTCTACATCAACAGCTAGAAATTTTAGCTAGCAATTACCATATAAATGTGTTCGAGGAATTCTGCAACGTGGTCGCGATTGCTGGTCAATAAATCGAAGTGGGATAGTTTAAATAGTCGTAAACACCGGGACTCACCGGGACTGGCCGGGACTGGCGGGATGGCTGCTGTTATGGAGCTCGGTCACGCGACTCTAATGATGTAGGGGGAAATTTATGACGCTGGACGCCTTCATCGATTATGATACAAAAATCGCCAAGTCTGACTCAGTATAAATCATATTATTATATAGAAGCGTAAACGGTAATTCAGCCGTGTTTTTGAAATCTAACTCGTGTTACAGAGCAGTACAACTCTGTTACAGAGTTACAGAGCGAGTATTACGCTCGCGTGAAATCTCATTATTTTGCACCTTAAAGTTATATAAAATTACGAGTGTTTACGTGGACCCGATTCAAACAGTCTAGTCTGAAGATGATCTATGTGTGTATATATATTGTAATATTTCAGTGAATTTAAGCAGTCCACTTAAAAAGCGGGTGTAGAGTGCGTGAGCTGCAACCTAAGTAATTTCTTCAGATATGTGTTTAGGATGCCTAGAAGATAAACATACTTAAAGTCCCCGCCCCTAGGGGGTGAGCCGGAGTGGGAGAAGAGGGTTAAAGTTCCCTTTTTTGAGTTTTTTGCTAATAATTTTAAAACGGTACGTCGTAGAGAAAAATTGTTTTCCACATAATAAAAGCTTATAAAATTTACTACAAATATGTCTTTTACACTTTGGACTAAAGCTTTAAAATCAACCTTCTTTGTGTTAAAGCAAACAAGAATCAAACATTGCGTCGCTGCAAACGCGTTGATGTCTTTTATATTACAATATTATGTCTTAGTTCACGTTGAGGCTTACAACAGGCGGTATATTATAGGAAAATGCTTAACATTTTGGTCAATTCCTCGGGGATCAAGCGTGGAATGTAATTATATTAAATTTGTTGCTTGCTACATTCAATTAATTAATAGAATTTGATGATGTCTGCAACTTAGTTCGTGCAGAAATTGGATTATCAAACCAATACAAGATTTATACGCAATTATGTATTCTAGATCAAATTAATTCATTTTCTCTGTCAGGATCAGCGACCGTTAAATAAGACGTGATAAAAACGCAATACGCATGTGCAGTTACAGATTTGTGACGTAACGCTTCTGATTTCTCTTTGTTTTTACTTTCTACGACTAATTAATTTGATTTAGGTAGTGTAAGAATTGCAAATTTTGACACAAAATATTGTCACAATTTTAACTGGTCTATATTTATTTAAGCTCTGTGATTTTGCTGAAGTTACCCTATTTATATCCCTTAGGAAAATGTACGTTTTTAATTTTTGTTTAGCAAAACGCTACAAAACAGATTTAACATTGTTCAATAGCAGCATTTAAGCGCCATTATAGTCGTAGCTGTTCCTCAGTGAATATATTTAATAAATAATAATATATCACACAGTTCACGACAATATTCGGCTAAAATAAATCTTTGTTATTCCAAGATAAATTGTATGATAATGGCAGCGCCACGATTTGTCGCCCTTTATCACTTGACGAGAATTCCCGCTGAAACTAAATGTCAGCCATGTTGTTTGAGCTCTCTATTCCAACATTAACATTTATTGCTTTGACATTACTGTTCCGTCGTGGCAGGCGCGGTCGCAGCCTAAAATTGGGGGGGGGGAGCACAATAACTATGTTAAAATACACGACTTACATAGTAGTTACCTTTATTATAAGTGGTAATGTCTCCAATCATCCCTCCCCTGACATCGTACATGATCATGTTATTCCACATTTTAGCGAACCTTGTTCCTTGTTTGTAGATAGTTAGATCTTATAACTATAATCGTAAGGGTTAAATGGTTCGTAGGTTTCTATTTTATTATATTTTCTTCTAAACGTAATAAGAGTCTAGATGTCATTGCGACCCTTGAGGATTTTTTTTACTAAAAAGTTAGGTTAGGTAAGGTGAGGTTAGGTTAGGTTACTATTCTTTTTGGCGACTGTAGTGCCTAAGGCAATGTTGATAGTTTACGCTTACCTTTAAGACAGTTGAAAAATGTCTCAAACCTATAGAGCTTTAACATTTTATCAAGGGATACCAGTTTTTGTTGCATCACATCTCATATTCATCATCTACCTATACTGGATTTCTTTCGTACGAAAATGATCATACTATTTTGAGCTTTACTAGACCGGTTTAGAATTGATTTTCGTTTGTAGGGAAGTTTATTTGTAATATATTCTGGTCACACAGACTCTAGCACGCCTGGATACGGCATACGTGAAGATTCATTCCCGGCTCTACGTGAGTCTATTGCCAACTTATTGCCGGCAATTCGTATTTGTTTAAAACAACGGCTTAAGGCTTCGATTGCAAAATCCTTATTAACCATTTTGGGGCTTGTTAGTGTCATTTTGATAGGAGCTTTCCACAAATTAACATGAGAAAATTATATTTCAAAATTCTATTACTCATGTATTTTTTTTACAAAAAGTAAAACATAATCGACGTTGACCTCCTAAGACATGTGATTTTTTCAACCTATCAGACAAGGATAGCAGCATTGCTTGAGCTATTAATTTTGTAAGAATTTTTGTTAGCCTGTCGAAAAGAAAAAACAAATTAAGCACGATCTACCTTTCTATTACCCAAAACATATTTTATCCGCTCGTAGGTACACTGATCGCGATTGTACTCCACTAATGGTGATGTAAGTTCGTCGCACTTGTTAACAAACTTGTACCGTTTCTCTCAGTTAGAGTCCTCTATATGTCAATCCTCGGGTAGAGCCATACGACGGACAGCTTACAGCCCGGGGACTGATTTTCAAGCGAAAGCATACTTATTAACTTGATTTAACATTCGTATATTCGCTTAGAAAACGAGCAAGCCGTAATTTTGCATAGAAATCAGAAACTAAGTACGTAGTAATTATTTTATGTTTATATTTTCCATTTCGTCTACGCCCAAAAACGAAAACTTCGAAATCTTTGCGCGGAAACATATCAAATTTAAATTCTCCAGTTTGGAAATCACCCAGGATTTTGCACACTTTGGAAAATATTACTAAGTAGGTTCAGAGATAATGCCACATTATATGCATTATGTATGTACCTATTTATTTCATAATATATGGCTATTTATTACTTCTATTCCAAAATAACAAATTCATTTATGTTTCTCAAACGAATTTAGTCACCTTTACTATATTGCAAAAGTCTTGCACTTAAAATATGAAAAATCCCATTAAAATTAACTGGCGTTCCTTCGTTAAAAGTGGTTCCTCAGCCCCGGCGTATATATCACAAGGTGGACAGCAACATGTGATTTTTTATAGACCATTCGTTCAATGTTATGTAGCAATTAAACAAAATGTCGTTTGCAATAAACATTCCCGTCTTAAACTCTATAAAAGGAGCACGATGAAATAAAACTATTGTAAAGATTCACAGCTTGCGATCGGTTGGCGTCCCTTCATTTTAATTATTGTTGCTTTGGATCTACTTGATGTATCTCGTAAATTAAATCCCACAAAAAACATTTTCATGTAAAAATGTTGCCAAGATGAGAACATAATATTATTATAGTTCGTCCCCTTTGAGGGGTGGGGGGAATTTTTTTTATCACCAGATGTTAAGTTGGAAAAAGACAAATACATCTGCGAAAACGGCATTCAAATCGGATCAGTATTTTTCGTGTGTTAGTGGAACAAACATACAGACAGACAGACAGACAGACAAAAAAACTAACCACATTTTTGGCTTCTATAGCGATGTAGTGACACCCCCCGCTTATTATTATTTTAATATCTTTATTGTACAGAATTTTCATTTCTACAGTTTTATTATAATGTATAGATAGATTTTTGCATAGGGGGTTGTTAACAGCTGGGGAGTGGGGTCGAAGTCGAACATCAACTCTTCTTAATCTTAATCTTAATACAATACATTTCAAATATGTGTAACATCAAATTAATCGAAAAAAGTTTGTTCATCCTTACCACCTCTTATAGAAACACGTTTGGGTAAGCGGTGGTGCGATGTAGAAGACGCACGGCGCCATCTATTATGAATTTTTGGAACTAACATTATTTGAACACGCATTTTCACCCCCTTACAATTCGCATTTATAATATTAGTATAGATATAATATTATTATGCTTTGCCAGCCTTTAAGAGGGGATCTGTTATATAAAATTAGGAGACAAATGAGCAAACAGGTCACCTGATGGAAAGTAAGTTCTACCGTCGTCTATAGACACTAACATCAGAAGTGTTGCAAGTTCCTTTTTCGGTCTTTTTATGAAGGAATAGGCTAAGGGAATCAGCAGAAGAGAACAGAGATAAGGAATAAGGTTTAGGGTGCAGTTGGGCCTCCGCTTAACTCACTCACTAAGCGAAACACAGGGCAAGCGCTGTTTCACGCCGGTTTTCTGCGAGTCTATGGTCTCTCATGTCTAATACATATTTTTTTTGGCACAAGAATGATTTTATACTCTATTTTTAATTTTGTATCTAGAACTAGAAACGGGGTATCTCATACTAACATCCCCTCTCTATATCAAGGGGATGGGATAGGTTAGGTTGGGTTTGATAATTTTTTTTTGTTTCTGTACTAATAGCATGTCACATACCAAATTTCAGCTTTCTATGACTTCAGGAAGTACCCTAACAATTTTGATGATCGGTGAGTCAGTCCATTATTGTGGGGTTTTTGGACCCCTATAAAATCTAAAGTATAATAGTAACAATATTTAAACTTTGCGCATTTAATTATTATACTCATGTCATAATATCTTGAAAATTTCAACTCTCTGGCATTATCCAAACCAAAGTTACGAGGGTGCAAAAATACGACGAAACGTTTCGAGAAAAGGTAGGTAGTGCCCGTGCGCGCTTCGCTTGGCTCATCTTGGCGGGGGCACTCCCGTGCCCCCAGATTATGAGCTTCAACAAGTATTTGGATTGTGGTCTATCTAAGTTTATTCAATAATGTCCAAGGCATATATAAGTTTTGTTTTTGCTCGTTGGTATATGAATGTCCCGCAGCTTAGTCACATTATGAATGATGATAAGGCTATTTAGTATGGACGATTAGTCGTGAGATTGCACTTTCTGCAATTTTTTCGTTTATCCTTTATAGCTTTATCTAGGAACAGGTTCAATATGTCTCTATGATTGCTTTAATTATCCCATAATACGATATAGGTATCATATTACGATAAAAAACTCCCACTGAAGCTATGTGTGTTATTTGCCAGACGCATAATTGCATATTTATTTGCGCTAAAAAAGCCAATTTAAAATTCGAATTCTTGTTATTCCAGCGATCACGACGAGAATAGGGTTGACGGATATTTAAATAAAAAAGTAAATTAACATCTTACTCGGCTCTAAATGACGTAGAATTGCAATTTTAATAATTTTCAATATTTTTAATTCAATTCAGATACATTAAATACTTTTATCGTAAAATACAAAAGCGACCATATTGTTAATGACATTATGTGCAGAAAGTAAATGTTTAACAATGAACAATAAGCACTTATGTTGACAATGAGACTTGATACATTGTTTACTTGACTTATAGTTAGAGGTGCTTAGTGACAACCCTACTGAAGTTCTTTTTAGTTTCATTAGCTACACCCATCTTACGGGGTGGTGTCTACGTCCAAGTTATTTCTGCGCATGTCCGGTACATTTTAACTTAGACGGCTAATGTTGCCAGCAAAAAGATTGCATTACTCGATGCATTCCCACAGTTGAGTACATTCGCTTTTACTGTGCTAGGGTTCAAATCTCATTCAATCAACGATGACATAGTAGTTGTAGTCGAAAGATTTTCTTTTGTCTCAAATCGTAATTCATTCGAATCTGCATATTTGGTTAGAAAAGTGTTTGTACTAAATGTTAACTTGAGTCCGTTAAAATATTTTTAAGATCAAATTACTAAACTTTTTAAAATGTTATGTATTACTTATTTTTAAAGTTTAGTAACAAAAGCAAATATTTTTTTAGCTATGGACTTGGAAGATCTGCTAACTTAAAATATTCACTTGTTTTTCTTTAAAAAAATAATTATTATGAATGCTATACAATATATTTTGAGTGTAATTTTAAATTTCGACGCGGCAACCCTCCGCAAACTTAGGCAGGCGACGTCATTTACTTGAGTTCGCACGTGGCTATCCATGTCCAACATTGTCAGCGTCTCGCGGTGGCTGCACTCGGCCATCTTGAAATAGTTGTTATTCTACTATCTAGTTGTCTGTCAGTCGCGTGTGGATCGATCCTTTTTTCGATCCTAATGAGAGCTCCGACTAGTAGCTCGCGTTAATTAATATTTAGTTTAATATTCGTCTTAATTAAAATGTTCTCTAACTGTTTCAAAATCCACTTATATATATCAAAGTTATTGGAAAACATATATAATTTTCCTGCTAACTACTACAGTTACTCGAGCGGATACGACCTAGCATAAATGCTAAATAAATATTCGTGTAATATATGCCCTATAGTTTATGGCTTATTATTAAGAGGAACTGTGCCTACTCCACAGTAGTTAACTAACAGTTTTACGATGCTCGGATAGGTTTAATATCTTTAATGGGAGACATCCAGTCGGGTCGTCGGCGAATCCCTGTGTAGAAAATATGAAATGAAATTAATCGTATAATTCCTACATCGAAATACGATTGGATACCTGCGAATCGACTTAACATGTAACTATTCATTATACGCGGACACGGCAAAGTATATTTTATTGCGCGGTATCACAGTCGACATTCGCGTAATAGTAGTATCGAAGTATTTTTATCGTAAGCTAGGCTTATTCATTCAGACGAGGAGCGAAAGGTCATTGGCTGGATTCCTAAGTATAATACGATATTGTAACGATTTAGTTGACAGCCATACACAATCGGGTTAAAAGTTTTTAATATTCGTTTATTATCAACGTTTTGCGGTGGTATGGAAGTTTACGATTTCACACGTTCGAATATCGCTCATCTTATACATGCTGTAATGTAGAACAGAGAAGACTTAACTGTGTCTAATTCGGAATTTGAAAGTTGCCAGAACTGGAAATAGCTTCGCCTTACTAATTAATGTTATTGCGTTATTTTTAACTTAAAAGGTATTTTTATTGAAATCTACTATAGGTTGCGTATTTATAAAACATAAAGGTTGTAATATTTTTTTATTAATATCTTGAAATTTCATCTTTTTAATCGACTTCCAAAAAGGAGGAGGTTATAATATGTTCGTCTTTTGATATTTTCAAGATTTAAAAAGGTTCCAATCTAAATTTTTTTATATAAAAACCAAGAGCAAAGCATTTGAACAATGTTAATCCATATAATCCTACGCTGTACCAAGTGACAAGTATGAAGGATACTGGCGGGAAGGAAAATTATAGGGTTGGCACGACGCAGCCGCGCGTAATGATGGATTACGTTTACCGCTACCAGCCTAATGAGAAAGTAGGTAGCCCTGAAATTGTACTAGCCTGATACAACTGCGCTAAATTATAATCAAGACGCTGTAAACTTGCAGTGAAATGTTAGTGGTCAATTGTTATTATTTATTTTTGGATGAAATGAGATAATCTTTATAAAACTTTATAAATCTTTTTTTGTTTCTTGGTAACACTGTAAGAATTTTATGAAATTTAGTTTTTAGGTGTTTTGGAATGAAAATATTTAGTTTGATCCTAGTACTTCTTTTCCTTGGTCTCTGGTTTCAAAAAATGTAAACATTATAACGACTTTTTGTAATTTACCTCAATCTCATTCCCCATCTTTATCTCTCAGCTCTATAATACAATGATATAGGATTTAGGAGGTACTCTACTTTACTGTATTCTACTCTACTGTAATCTACTCTGCTTTACTCTACTCTATTCATTTCTATTCAACTTTATTCGACTCTGCTCTACTCTCATCTAGCCTCTACTTTCCTCTACCTTATCTACTCTACTCTAAACCGTTAATCTACTCTATTCAACTCTACTCTAAGTCTATTCTACTCTGCTCAACTCTCCTCAACTCTACCCTACTCTACTCTAACCCGTTGACACCGACCTGCGGTCATCGGGTCCTCTCATTTATAACCCCAAGTAAGACGAGATGTGGAGCTATTCTGAGTCGAACGCCATAAATTTATGCAAATATAATGTAGTTCGAAGAAACACTGAATTTATTGTATGGGCTATGGCTGCGTTCACGTGAGCCATACTAACGGATGATAGTGACTTTGATGTACTATAATATTATACTCGTAATATACTAGATGACGCCCGCAACTCCGTTGCACCAAAATTCGTTTATCGCGCGGGAACAGTACATTTTTTCCGGATAAAAAGTATACCATGTCCTTTCTCGGGGTCCAAAGTACCTCCATGCAAAATTTCAGCCGGACAGACAGAGAGACACACTTTCGCATTTATAATATTAGTATGGATGTAGTACGATGGACTATTCTATCAATATGTATTATAAAATGAAAGTGTGTCTGTCTGTTTGTTACCTCTTCACCAAATCGCTGAACCACTTTTGCAGAAATTTGGTATGGAGATACTTTAAGTCCCGGGAAAAGAAATAGAATACGTTTTAAACGTAAAAACATATACTATAATGCTATATAAAACGTAAAAATATATAATAATACGGAAAAATATAATATGCATCCTGCGCGATTAATGAATTTAAAATTACAGCCAGTTGAGTTGGTTGCCATTGTAGTTTCTAAATTGGCTGGCAACTTAACTATAATTGATACACAAATCCTCTAGCTTACTAATAAAACAATATAATATACTGTGTATTTTGACGTACGTATACCATATTATATATTATATTAGCAGTGTTTTATTTTTGTCTGACACACTACAATATTCTCAGACAAGTATAAAATACTATACAATTGTAACAAATTATTATTATGTCTACACAATATATAGAGTGTTTGTTTGTGTGTTTTTGAGTAAAGGCGTGGTACTTAATATATTTAGGGCCTGTTTCATCACTTCCTGATAAGTGGCGGATAGGCTATCCACCAGTAACTTGACAGATACAGTAATAGTGGATAGCCTATCCGGTGCTTTATCAGGAAGTGGTGTAAGAAATTTCCTGTCTCTTTAATATAATAAACACATAATATTTTGTCGTATAGAAACCAAAATGAATTCCGGACAGACGAGTGCACCGTTGTAAGGCTATATCGTCACATTGAGGTTTTATGGGCGCGATCATGAAAACTATTTTATCCTATTAAAGTTTTATAGACCATAATATTGAGTTCATCACCTATCCTCTATACAAGATTATAGTAACGGAATAAATTATTAAAAACTAGATGTTGCATCACCATCGTTGCGATGAAAACTATCCTTTGTGTTTGTCCAGGTACTTAAAGGATTTTAATCCAACATTTCAGCGGCGTCATAGACAAAAAGAAAGAATAATACGACGAACGAAAGAGATGAAATGAGCAGATAAACTTTTAAGAAATGTTTGAGAAACGAACAGAGGGATAATTTGACAGTAGCGAATAGCGACAGTGCCAATTATATATGTACCTACTCATATAACTCATAACCAGAGGAGGTACACCGTACTCCTCCGGCGGTTGTGAGTCTAAAATAATACTAACTTTAAATAGCGGTAGTGGAAACATCATTTAAAATTCGAAAATACTTTGGCTCCCAGAAGTACATAGGTAAACACAATTATACCTGCTTTTCGAAACCAAAGTCACTGTTTTATATTATGTTATTTAAGACAGACTTAAAATTAATAACGAATTTATAGGAATTCCTTACAATCAGCTTCTGTAAAGCATTAAAATGACGTTCGTAAAATTTACTACCAAAGGATACTCACAGCGTATAGATACCGAAAAGCACAATCTTTTATATTAGATATTTTAATTTATGGTGTAATTAAATAGTGAATTTATAGAAGCGATAAAACTATTTGTCTTGCGTTTCACCCGTTCACCGAACTCGACGAAATCTTAAAAACGTCGAACGCAATCATATCGCATTTTAAATTTATCGGAGGAAGATGCGCCGGCGCATAAGTCAGTTTCAGTGCCGATACAGTTTGTTCGGTTATCGGCGGGAATAGAACCCGCGTCCTGTTACTTATGTGCGCCGGCTATCGTGTTACGATAATGTCCGCCAAGCTCGCTTCGCTCACGATGCGCTAATGTCGATTTTTGATTTTTATTTATAGCCTTTATTTTCTGTGGGCCGCTGAAATATGGACGGAAACATAAGCTGCCCACTGGTCGTGCTGCATATTTTGTTCTGTTTTGTATTTCCATGGGTGCAATCTCTTATGTGTCTGGGGACTGAGCAGGGGGACGGGGGCTAAAATTATGTTTTCGCGTGTAAAGTTTTCTGTTTCCAATTACAATTTTTTAACAATAATAATTATTACTCATATTGAAGTGTCAAGTTATGAGAAAAGACCAACAAATCGTTCATCGTAAACATTTTATCCGTTTAACCCATACTATAATAATGCTACGACACAGTTTCACGAACGCAACTCAATTTTATTAGCGTATATCGATACGAATTACAATAAAGATCGATTCGTTGACGGTTTATTTCAATAACAGTTACGTAGTCAATATCGTCTATCCAGTTTTACAACGTATTAAGTTCGAGCAACATAAAATTAAACTACTGAAGACGTTCAGCGGGTCATCGGCCGCCGAAAAGCATAAACTGCAATTAAATCATAAATTTCGTATGGAACTGACGCAACCGACAATCACAACAGATAATAAAACAAAACAGATCAATAAAATACTTAATTCTACGCGTAAATGCCGCATGCAATCGATTTATGCGTACTCGAGATATTGCCAGGCAATTCTACTTTTTGCATTCACGATCCAAACATCGAGTAACGGGCGCATTTAAATAATTTTAAATAACAGATGCCTGAACACTGATTCTACTATTTTAAGGCTACACAATGCAGCTTCGTTTCAAGTTGCGTTTTCTAATAAAGTACAAAATGGTATTTTTATGAAATGTGTTGATTTGGCATTGGTATAAACTTCGAAAGCAGGTTTTTTTGAAGTTTGATGGATGTATACGAGAATACTGATTTGTCTTTGACAGGATTGAACAGCTACTATTGTGGTTTAGAAGTAGAATCGAAAACAGATATTTTATAAGCTACAAACTAAAAGCCGATATAAGTTATAACTCACGTGGTACGAAACACGAAGCACCGTTAGTTTAGACTATAGATGAACACAGGTGGCGATTGCATTTGCCGAAAACGAGTTATAGAGCAACTCGTTCCGACTCAAATTCCGATATTTCGATACCGATCTATCCCGGTTCGATATCCTTTAACTCTTCATCAATAAATACTTTACTTCAATTTGACCTCTCCCTCAGATCATTCGCCGAGATAATATGCAAATAAGGCTGTCGACGATGTAAAAATAAAAAGGATTAAGCGGGATCGTTGTCCCCTTAAGTGACCCAAATAAGATAATTCTGAACGACACTTTAAATTTTTACCTGTCAGTAGGAATTAAGAATTATGTAGCTAGCATTAAAATCATTAGCTCTCCAACAGGTGCTCGTTTTCCGATAGCTTACCACGTTTAGAGTCCCAATAGGGGTGAAAATTGATAAGAAATGTGAAACGGCTAAATCTGAGGAAATCGACTCTAGAATTAAACTATTAACTAGTGAGTTATTGTCATTTGACGTTTAATAGATATTTAGTTACGTCAGCATAAATAAACATTAAGATATCTCAAAATGGAGGAGCAGCGAGAAAAAGCGTTTGAAGCGAGACATCTCTACGGGAGGCGCGCCAACGGGTGCAGAGTTGCAGACTAGTTTTTCCAACTGCCGTTGTAAGTGTTCTCGGTATACTGTGTACCTGTATTCACAAATATTATTTCATATTGTCATTTAGATAGCATTAGGGAATTTATATTTGGTACCTAATTATGATTAATTAATCACACAATCTAAAATCTCTTTATGATGATGTGATCTTCAACAATACAATACTACAATTAGCATATAAATGCCTTATTGACATATTTTAGTATATTTCAGTTTAAAATTATTAGGCCAGTAATCTTACGAATATATCAAACAAAGCTAACATAGCTAACAATCTAAGATGTAATAAAAACCCACTTTTAGGCCCGCTACTGATAAAGGATCGCTTGATTTTTATATAAATTAAATTAAAACATCCACAAATATGGAAATTGCGTGTATAAAAATGAAGTTCAATTTGTCAGATATTCGAAACATTCGGTAAGAGGTATTAAAACAAATCGCACTATTAATATTGAGCGCTATCTCGTGTAGTAGCGGCGGTTTTACGAGCCTAGTTATCGTATTCTGGTTCGACGGGTGTCAAAATTCAAAGGTGCCTTGTTTCTGGTCTAAATAATTTTTTTTGGTTGAGTATGCTAGCGTAGGTTTTCAAACAATTATAGCAAGTAAGAGAAACCTTACTACAAAACTTAAGGTAGTAAAAAATATAGAGTCTATAAGTTATAATCGTAATGCATACACAGAGTTGAAACTAATTTTAGAATAAAATAATAAAGGTTTTATTGTTGTAAAAAGAGTTAAGCACCTATAACCATAATTAATGCATACTGACAGTTGAAACGAAATTTAGGATATGTAGGTACCGAAGAAATTGATTCATAAGCAGTTGACGGACCTAGGTCATTTGGTTGGATTATGTCAATTCAATGTAAATCGTGATCTGTGGGCTGGGATTGACATAACTCGACCAAACTACGTAGGTCCGCCATCTGCCTATGAATCAACTTCTCTGTTAGAACATATTTTTTGTTACATAAAATGTAAAGTACTTCCTCCTACATTTGTGAATAAAATTTTTCAACGTACAGAGGTATTTCTCAAGCTCTTGAATATCGTAAGATCACATAATAAAGAACAAAAATACTTGATGTAACCGATAAGTGTAACCCGTTTGTGGACTCATAACAATCTTTTATCAAGCATAATGATGCTTCAGATTTATTTATTGTGTCACCTCTGTACCGTTTTAACTTTAACGTAATGTTTTGAGTGCAGTTTTGCAGGAGCTTATCTTCTGGTGTAATTTATACACGCAATAAAAATCTGTGTGTTTGGACTTGATAGATAGTACGAAAAACTAAATTTATGAACTTATTTGGCAACTGAACTGTAACTTTTTATAGAAACTGGGTATTTACTATTTACCTTAAATTTAGAATAGAATTTTTATGTCAGTTTCATCCGTAGTTTGTGCATAGTTTCTGGTCTATAACATACTATCTATTAGTGCGATAGACATACCTACAAATTTCAAGCGATACAACCATCTGTATATCTATATTTTCATCACTTTATCGTAAAAAGATTGAGGATTACGAACAAACCTCACTTTTGTGAGTGAAGTCACATCTGCCTTCTGAATAAATTAAAAATCTACACAAAACATTTATGAACGGTACATGTCTATTTGTTACGAGCGAGCGTCCGCCATGTTTTTCCTATGAAAAATGATAATATTAACCTATTTCGTAACTTTTTAAATATTTAGGAGTTGGCTTCGGAGATCGTAAATTAATTACTTGACAATATAAATCGATTGAGATAAAGATCGTATGAGATTTGTTTGAGAATATTAATTATGAATGTGCAGTTACTTTTAATATTCATGCAAAATGAAAGAAATGAAACTCCTAGCACATGGATAGATTTAGTTTCATTGGAGTTAAAAATCAATCCCAGAAAAATATAAATCGTCAGAAACGAGAAAACGACATCCGCCCATATCGGTACGTCGATACGACTCCTTCGATAAATAGACATCGCATAATTAATTATTCTGTTCCGCAATTGTAACTTTTTGTTGTCTTAATGTCCTGTTGATGGACGCATTTTTTGAACGACACAATATTTTTTCTGCAGGATCTCAGGTGGCGCAAAAAGCCCGCCGTTCGCCATCTATGTACGAATGAAGCAATAAAGGCTACATGCGCATGTTGACGTATAATAATAGATATATTATTCCCTTATATCGCTGTCGAGCGTACACTCGAAGAAGTATAATGCTGCTGAAGTACGTTGCATACTACCCCTTTAGTAATTAACTATTAAATGATCAACACTGTGTATCGTTATAGTTATTCAATGTTAATTTGTCCTTGTCTATCGAGCTCTTCTTAACGTTTAAGACAAGGACAGTTATTTTAATGTTTTCAATTAGTAAAAGCTTAAAAACATCCCGCTTATTATAATAGTCTAATCTGCATTACTGCCCAAAACTAGTTCTAGTTTTTTCCTAAAAATCCGGTTTGGTGTAATGTTACACTTGGATTTTTGACTCGCTGATTTTTCAATAAAGTTGTAGCATTGCTTCTTAAGAATGCTCCAACCGGAGAATTAGCAGGTCGGATGTCTGTCAGTACGAATATCGACGTTAATGACATTAAAATAAGATTCATATTAGCGCGCTTTGTATAGTGGCGGTTACGACGCTTGCCGCGTTCTTGATATGGCGAAAATGTATGAAAAAATTTGAGAAATTTTCTTATTTTTCTTATTACTGGAAAAGTTGTTTATTTTTATATAAAATTTTTAGCGGACTTTATAGAGGAATAAATAAGCAAATATTTTTTTCTATATTTATTTTCCTCAGTTCAGTGTATTTAGATATTAAGGTACCTAATCAGACCCCATTTTTTTCATATTTTGCGATTATTGTGATGGTTAAAACGTATTTTATGTGAAAATTTTGTATGTAGGCTATATTTTTATGGTACAGTCGTGGAGATGAATATATTATCTTTCATTTGAAACCAAAATATCCTCGCAGTTTGATTCCTAATTCTTTAATAGGGTACCGGAAAATCGCTGATATTTGTAATAGCGTCCTTAATTTTGTTATTACTAAAACAACACCCATGAATATTATATGCAATATTTTATTCATATTTATACTTAGTTAATATCCTCGATACTCGGTAGACTTTTCTACTCACTCTACCAACTCATAAATTATTCTAACACTAGGCTTCAAAACGATTTTCGTCGACTGTACATTATTACAAAGTTCAAATTTAGTATCGTCTCACGCGTGTTCCACATTCCATCACCGGCCCTATCATGTTTTTTAGAAAGCTTAATACGGTATGACTAGCTCCAAGAGATTTTTAACCTTATCACTAACGTCATAAAATATATTTTCTAACGCATCGTGATATACTGGTTTTGTAATTAAGGTCCGTGTACGGGCAGTCGACATGATATTGTTTTTTATGGAATAGTGGGCCCCATAGATTAAAGTATTGGCCTGGGTTCGAGCTCAGCTTCAAGAACAGCAGCGTTTCGATATTGCTAGCACAAATAGATTTTGCTATAAACTATCGGACGTCGAGGCATCACATAAAATGTATGAAATGAAACACAACATAACATTTTATTGAAAGTGGTCGTGACAATGATATCCATATTTAGTAAAAGTTGAGAAATTATATTTTAACTGTATTATTACATATGTAGAAATAATACTCGCCATAAATTCCTTTTCACGTATCTAAACTCATTATGAATTACACTTTACAAGGATAATTTCGTCGGAAAGGAAATCATCAAATTGTTTACTGGCTACGGAGTTTCCCTTCCGTATTAAGAGCGAGAAGGGGTATTAGAAAGTACCAGAATATTGCATAAACGGTACATAGAGATTACTGACGATAATATTTAAATTTTGTAATCAATTATATTAAATATCGGTAGCCGGCAAGTGGCGTTTGGGTGTATTAATTTAATGGCAGATAACGCCACCTTGGGCAAGATCGCTATCGCCCATGACCTGTAGTTCAATAATTGTGAATCGCAACACTCAGTGGCTCTCAACTTTTTTGCGCCCGAGTGGGTAATTTATCACACATTTTTGAATTGCGAATAACTTTGACAGCTACTAATCTGTCAAATTCAGAGTTTTTTGCGTCGTCAGTCATCAAGGAATTCTAGCTGTAAGTTTTGAAATTCTGTTTAATACATTTTATGACTAAAATATCAAAACTCAAATATTTTCGACAAAAAAAATCTTTACAGATTTAACAGTTACGTCATTAATGTGAATATTATGTTTTTATTTTATAAATGCCAAAATGTCCGAGAACATTTTTTTTTCTATGAACGCTTCACACCACGTCAGTCTGGCCCCGTGGTAAGTACCTATTCTTTGGCCTCTCATTTTGCAGCAATACGCCATCTATAGAGTTATATTATGTACTTATTATATAATATATCTCAATATTTTCTTAGTCTCAAATAATACAAAATTTTTTAATAATATTTTATTCTTAATTTTCATTGATTTAACACACATTAAAACGCATATCGGTTCCTGTATAATGGTTGCCTTCAGAGAGCTCAAGTGAGGGACTTCCGGTTATTTTAGATTACGAATACCTGTGTAGTTAGTGTTTCCGGTGGGATACGAAACACAGAGCTTTGTTTATGAGCTTTGTGGAACTTGTCAGGTATAAGATATCAGATATTTAATTTTGAAATTATGCCTTATAACTTATAAGAATAAAATCTTGAACTTCTTTAAAATAGCTAGCGTACTAAGACGCTTATTTAATATACGTGATATTATAATTACGTATGTGTGTCTGTTACCAATTAATGCTTTTGACGAAGTTTGGTATGAAAATAACTTGAGACCCGGAAAAGTGCAAGTGTCTGCGAGTAAAACTTACTAACTTTGTTATAATTTATGTCAATTATAAAAATAGGATAAAAATCTAAGCACTTAAATACAATCTACAATAATAAATAATTATAAAGACAATTTACAAAGTTATAATAGTAAGCTAAAATATTGCTTCATATAATGTTTGGGCTTAACAATGATTATAGTATTATATATTATCATTATGTACTGTACTTAATCAATTATTGCTGAATATTTTTAAGCATTAAAAGCAGCACCTTTCGATAAAAGAACGCTCAAGAAAGTCTCTACTATAAATATAAAATACTTTATTTGAACAAAATGTTGACAACCATAGTAAAGACAATATGGGCCACTGAAAGTAAGATTTGCTATCTTGGATCTCGCCGTGGGTTCACGTACAGCATGACCGATACGATTAGCTTACGTTACTTGTAGGGAATATTATGATTTTCACTTAAAATACCATGACTAATCTGACTTTCTATTACAATTTATTAATACAATATTCGCTTAAAGCGAGAGTGGTGGGTATATTGTGCGTCTAGTTTAGCGTTTTGTGGTCGTTACATTTAATTAAACGATATTTTAGGCATCTAATAGAAAGTTTTGTATCTTGCTTAATTTTTTGACCGTAGGAGACCTTAATTAAGGCATTTGTCAATTGAAAATAGCCTATAGATGTGTTCATACTTTTAAACTCAAATATGTGAAACGCGATGTTAGTCTCTTGCTGATTTCCCGACAAACTAACTGGTAGGTAGTAAAAAGTAAGTGTCGTAGTTATCAGATATTTTTAATATATTTGTGTTAATCGATTTCGGAGGCATGGCGCCACATTAGAATATTCAGGTGCCATGATAATACGCCAATAATACCGTCCGGTCGGCCTACAGTTTTATAATCTTACTATTAATTAAACATCTGTTTTTCCAATTATAATTTAACTAATTACTCACTTCCGTTATTTCTAATATTATTATCAATTTTGATGGTCATATAAAATATGATATGACATAGCATTAGGTTACAAGAAGTATACATAGAGAATGATTATAATATTATTTTAAGTTAATTATAATTTGATAAAATTATCAATGTCAAACAACAAAATCCTTTACGGAGCTGTTAAATGTATGCATTTTGTCGGAGTTGCCATGCTGCAGTTTTGATGTATTATTCTCGAAAATAGTTATCGGATGTCGAAATTTGTTCGAAGCGAGGCAACGTGATCTTGGTACGAGTCGAAATTAATTGTCGTACCGAATTACATTGTAAAGCAATCAGAACGGCATGTCCACCTAATTTATTACTGGAGTTGCCACGAGCAAAGCTCACTTCACGCGGTGTTGCCAGATTTTAGATAAATTTAAAATATCGCCCTATCAAGGTTTAGGGAATTTTATGACGTCACATTTTGGAGTTAAGTATTTGATACACCGATATCGGATGAAGTTGGATCGGAATGCTGAATGCCAATACAAAAATGTTACGAGTAATGTTTAGCATTTGTCTGATTCAATTTCTGGTAAGTTAATACTTATGTTTCATTAAATAACTCAATCATGAAACTGAAATTATATATCTACAGCTGAACACAATATTAATGTGGATGTCGGTCAAAATCAGAGACATTTTGTCTTATAAAATCACATTTTTGCAGTCGTAACATTTTGTCATATAAAATGTTAACTACTTTTTTGCAGTCGGTTATAGTATTGCAACAATCAATATAATTGTAAATTGTAATATATATTATGATAGACAATTAACAGGAGTGCAAATATCTGCGTGGGCGCATATAGGTCAGGCAGTTTCGCTCCTTAAACATTAATCTAAGTTCCATTACGGACCGGTACGGTTTCAATAGGCTCCCCTGTAAACCGTAAACACCGATAGAGCAAAAAGGTAAATCTTTAAGGCTTTGATAGTTTAATCTTCGTTATATGGAAGTTATTGTCTTAATCAATGTTCGCTTCTGCGGTGCATCTAGTTTATGTAAGATGATAGCTTACTTAGTAGTAGTTTGTGATTAGTTTATGATTAAAATGGAACATTTTTGTAGAGGTTCTACAACGGGTTGTGCACTTTTTGGAGATGGTTAAAAATTTTACATCCACTTTAGGAAACTCGACATAATTACTACTTGTATAACATGGTACTTCTTAAAAAACTGTCGGATTATAATTCTCATCGAAAAGCATTGTATATCGATGTTGAGTAGAGCCAGGGACCGTATTCTGGTCTTGAAACGCCTCTACGATTAGAGACTGTCTCACCCGCGCTTATAGACGTTGTCTATACGAACGAGTGTGAAAACATGAGATCGTAGCAACTTCAACGTATGAGAATCAAGTCCCAGCTATATTTAATACGCTGTCAATGTAGAAGCTATTAAAGCCATGATCCGGGCGAAGTCCCTCAATAGTCAATACTCAATAGCCATTTAGGCTTCGTTAGCCGGGGGCGATACCGGTCCGTCCACGTCGTGTCCCTGGGCACCTCCCCCGTGCCACCGTGAGCTTTTTCACGGTGGCACGGGAGGGGTGGCTGAACGCCGGTATGGCGTGTGTTTGTGTGCGTGCTTGTTGTGTATGTCTGGCAGAGCTCGCTGTGTGACGAACGAGCCCGCGACCCGGGGTGTCGGAGTTAAGAACGATGGAAACACGCAGCAAGCAAAATAATCTCCGGGTGGGTCCCGGCTCCGAAGGGGCCGGAGAATCCCATACGTCGCCTTCGGGCGGCGGGCGGTCCGTGTATACGGAGGGGTCACTTTCTGCGAAAACGAAGGGGGAGAGAAGGGAGGAGAAGGACGAAAAGAAGGAGGAGAGGAAGGGTAGCGCTAAGAAGCGCGCGGATCCCAAGCCGGTGCACCTAACCGCACCGGAGGGGGAGCCGCCTACCGATGATGACAAAGACAGCGAGGTCTGCTACTCGGCGTCCGGCAGCAATATGTCGCTGGACTCCGTGGGGTTGCCCGCACAATCCGGACGAACGACTCCCCTAAAAAGGAGACACCTGGACGAGACTGACGAGGCGCCGTCGACTAGCAAGTCGACGGTGCCGGCACCCAAAAGAGGACGTGGCCGTCCTCCTAAGACCGGCCAGTACGTCGGCCTGACTAAGGCGCAGGCCGACTACAACCGTGAAAAGGAGGAGGCTCTCCGGCTTCAGGTCGAAGAAGACGTTGCCGCACAAGTGAGCAAGGCGAGGCTTGCGCATGCGTGTCTCAGCGCCGCCTTCAGAGAGTCCGAGCTCTCCGCCTCTTCTCCTTCGGGAAAAGAAGTTGAGAGGCTATGGACGGGCGCTGATATCACCAGGACGGTGGCGGAGACATTGAAGACCATCAATATGGTCGCCACGAAGTCCACGAACCTTAAGGGAACATATCAGAAGTACCTTAAGGAGTCGGTGGCGACCATACAGATGGTCTTCAACAAGTTGGCGGACCTCTCTACAACAGAGCAGGTGAAGGAACTGGTGGCCCGAAACACGCGCCTCGAAGGGCAAGTGGCGGCGCTGCGCCAGGAGCTGGACGAGGTGCGGAAGAGGGCCTCGCAACCTACCGGAGACGACATGCGTCAGCTGTTGGCCGAGGTTTCCCGTGCGAACGCGGAGACCTTCGGCAATATGCTGAACGCCAGGCTCGCCGGGCTGGAGGACCGCCTCCTGCCGGAGCCGAGACGGAGGCCACCGTTGGCGTCGGATGGAGTTCGGGATAGGGACTTCCCAACCGCCCCCGCGAGCGTCGTTGCGCCCATTGAAGAAGAGTTGCTGGGACCCCCTCGGCCGAAAAAGGCGAAAGGGAAACCGGCCAAACCGGAGAAGATACATACGCCCGTTGCTGTAGCGGCCCCTACAGAGGCTCCTGCTGCACCCACGGCGCCCGGGCCTCCAAAGGCCAAGAAGAAGAGAAAGAAGAAGCGGCCTTCAATGGCAGCTCAGGAGGCGGCACAAGGGGGAGCAAACACCAGCTCCCCCAGTACTGAGGCCCCATGGACCACAGTTGGTCCCAAGGCCAAGAAGAAGAAGGGGGCGGCTACACCATCTACAGCCGCCCCTAAGAAGAGGAAGAAGCCAAGGCTTCGCGTCCCCGCCACTGCGGCCGTCGCTCTCACTATCGAGGAGTCGGCCGTGAAGGCGGGCATGACGTACGCCAAGGCGATCGAGACGGCCCGGCGGTCGATGACCATTTCGGAGTTCGATATCCCGCAAGTCCGCTTCCGCCGGGCCCGAACTGGAGGTTGCCTCCTTACTATCGCCGGTGAGGGGGCAGAGAAGAAGGCGGACGCCTTTGCCGCAAGGCTCAAGACCGTCCTGCCTCAAGAAGTGAAAGTCGGGCGGCCAGCTGCATGTGCTGAAGTGCGTATCGCCGGCCTTGACGACTCAGTGACGGCCGCCGAAGTTAAGGAAGCGGTCGCACTCGAAGGAGAGTGCCTGGCCGGCGATGTCCGGGTGGGGCCAATGAGAGAGGGGCCACGGGGGGACGGATCGTGTTGGGTCCGCCTCCCAGTCGCGGCCGCCAAGAAGCTTTCAAGCTCTGGGCGGTTGCGTGTTGGCTGGGTGTCGGCGAGAGTGACGTTGTTGGCCGCGAGGCCCACGCGCTGCTTCCGCTGCCAAGACACCGGCCACGTGGCTGCCAAGTGCCAGTGCCCGGTGGACCGTAGTGGGACTTGTTTCCGGTGCGGGAAACCAGGGCACAAAGCGGCGGAGTGCGGAGCTGCAGAGCCAAACTGCGCTCTGTGCGAGGCCGCTGGCAAGGAGGAAAGGGGGCACGTGCTGGGCAGATGTCCGTCTGCCGCTAAAAAGCCGGCACCCCGAGATGAGAAGGCCCCGTCCAAGAAGGCCCGGCGAAAGCCGAAGCCTAAGGGCGCACGGGCTCCGCCCGTCTCTGCCGCTATGGAGACGGAGGCCTAGACCCGCGGGCGGCGATCGGGGGATCCCGCCCGCATCAAGGGTCCCGAGACGAAAAGCCCCCCTATGGCCCGGGGGGCTCTCGGTGAGGTCAGCGGCTCAAGCCGCTTGAAGAAAGTGCCGGTTGCGGCAGCGCGCGGGAAGGGGCGGAGTTGAAGTCGCTCTGTGGTACCCGTCCCTCCCGCACTAGGCGCATGACGGAGGGCTGGGGGGGTTTTAGTGGGTAGACCTCTTGAGGGAGTCCCACATACCCCCGCCCCTTCCCCCGAGGGGGTGGGGGATACGTTAAGTATTTCCCCTCCAAAACAAAAAAAAAAAAAAAAGGCTTCGTTAGCCAGACGTTGGAATTCCTTAGTCACATAGGCGTAGTGTTTTTGCAATAGTTTGTGTAACTTTGTAATTAAATCCATTTATTTTATCGTTAATCCTTTGAGTCTCATCACCACATATGCGCCTGTATTTATACATTCTCAGTATCACCCTAAGGTTGGTTGGTAGAGAATGCCACAAGGCATTAAGCCCGCCTTTGTAAATTGCATAAAGTGTGAATAAATAAATAAATAAATAAATAGGAAAGAGGAAAACCTAATAAAAGTTATTGTTCTTTAATGTTTAATAATAAGTTATTAGTTAAGCAGGTAAACTGAAGAATTTAAATTAAGTAAATATTACAACTAAAAAAATAATCCGAACAAACAACACAGATCAAATTATTACCTTTTCTTGTTTGCTATGCACACCAAATCGAGTCAAGCTTTTTAGCTGATGATGAAATCAATCAATGTTGATAGTAGTCGGCCTTTCCCAGTGCGATACGGAGGTTTCGCCACCTACTCGTACGTCTCCCACGGTAACAACTAACAATACGCCAGTACATGCGTGTCATTAACACGCTAATTGTTTTGTATAAGCAAGTATGAAACAGTCACTTATAGTGGAGAGAAGTTGCGCTATAATTATACAGGATGCAATTAAACCTTTCTGTCAAATTTTGATATATTGATCCTTGTTAAAAATAAGAATACACGTATTTTTTTTTATAATCACTCAGTACTAAAATGTTGAGAAACAGCTTCCGAAATTTATCTTAAAAAACACTACAATTAATGGATACTACGCGTCGCCCGAGCGTGACGTTCCCCCGCGTGCGCGCCTTCCCCCGTGACCGTTCTGCGACGATTTTAAATGGGATAAAATAATATGTCATTAACAAAATAAAATCGGCCAAGTGCGAGTCGGACTCGCGCACGAAGGGTTCCGTACCATTATAAAGCAAAATTAGGCTAAAAATTGTGTTTTTACTTTTTTGTATGGGAGTCCCTCTTAATTTTTTATTTTATTTTAATATTATTATGAAATATTAAAGTATACATATAACTAAGGAATTTGAGAAAAAACCTTTCTCCATTATTGATATAGAGCAAAAAAGGTCAAAAAATGACGTTTGTTGTATGGGAGCCCCCTTAAATATTAATCTTATTTTGTTTTCAGTATTTGTTGTTATAGCGACAACAGATATACATAAACTGTGAAAATTTCAACTCTCTAGCTATTACCGTTCTTGAGTTAGAGCCTGGAGACAGACAGACAGACAGACGGACAGACAACGAAGTCTTATGAATAGGGTCCCGTTTTCACCCTTTGGGTACGGAACCCTAAAAATAACACCCATTTTTTTTTGGTTTAGTGAACTTTCCTAATGATATCGAAGCCCTGGAAAAAAATTGGCAAGAAGGTTTAATTGCACCCTGTATTTGTGTATCGTGTACTTACGTGACTTACACAGTAAACCCTTTACTAATCAAGAATGAAAAAGTTCCTGGCTTAGACCTTTTTAGCCCTTTAATTAGGCGTTTTGTCTTTGCCTGATACGTTAGAAAATCTTGATAACCAGGTTAAGTTATCCTCTTTTGTTTCAGCTAGGACGTAGGCAGTTAAAAGTACATGGTGCATCTTCAGCTGCTAAAATATTAACACAACATTTTCAAATTTGCATTTAAAGTGCGTGTCAATTATTTTGACCATAATGAAAGTAAAGCTCAGTAGATATTGGCGACAAGTTAATTCGGTCAACTTCAAAGTCTTAAACCGACTTCCAAAAAAGAGAAGGTTACTCGTTGGGCTGTAAATATTTTAACTTAACATCAAAATGGATACAGCATAACTACTACTAAGATTACCAGTGGAATAATTTAAAGTTTAAAGCTCTCACTTTAAAAGAATACACATTTATTTCATGTCCCCATGCGAAAAGTGTCAATACAACTCAGGCCGGCTCCATTGTTTCCGTTTCAGAATACAAGAATAAAATAGTAAATAACATTTTGAGATTTATAGCACGGTGCTACCATGATAGAGTTCGGTCACGCGGCGAGTTTCACTTTCCTATGGAAGCTTGGTAGGACGAATTAAGTAAATATCTATTTTTGCGTTAGAAGAATTAAAATTTAAGAGTGTAAATATGGATTCTATAATTTTAAATGCGAAAATATGCCTGTCTGCACATCTGTCTACAGATTTTGATAAAATTTCATAGTATGGAAATCCTTTAAGTATCGATAATGGAATTAGAATAGTTCATATTGCGATAAAATAATATATGCACAAAAAAAGTAATTTAATTATGTTAATCTGCTATATCATTATAGGGAAATATGCTAGTCAATAATTATTCTGAACTTGTACCGTATATGTTTCCTATAGTAATTTACTGCACTAAAACACTATGAATTAATACTTAATGCGGCATTAAAACAGACCTCGAAGATTAAGTTTCTATAATAAGATTATTTATAACTTTATTTGTTATAAGCTTCCTATATTTTATTATCAATAGTGGTATAAATAAATATAGGTATAAGCCTTTTGACATTATTATGTCCGGAGCTTTATATAGAGTATTATAATTAATATTTATCTTCGAATTATTCACGAACAATAACATTTTAGAGCCAAAATGTAGGAAAATAAAAAAAAAAGTTGTTTTCGATATTTGCCAAAATTGTATAACAAATTGATCGCTATTAGTATCGATCATTATGTAAAGTGGTAGTGGGCGGTGGTGGGTCCTATTAGAAGTCTATATTTCTTTTTTTTCTCGTCGGCTGCACGCTCTAGCTCGAGGTCAGAGGTAGTAAAGTAACATTATGTCGACGGTAATGAGAACGAGAATCCTGAATAAATTACTGCAACATAACGTTCGAATTATGAATTAGCTTCATAATGGTAATTGAATTTTTTTTAATTTGCGACCGGAGTTAAAATGTAAATTGAAAATTCTCTAACCCCGGAATGGAACGAGTTCATTTGCATTATTTTTGTTTTTTTATCTGACGAGAGGCTTAACCCGCCCGCCCGGCCTCGGCCTGGCCTACGCTGGATATGCTAATACGAGTCCCGGCGCGGACCCGACTAGAATGGAGGAGGCATTTGTTTATGCAAATCCCTCCCGTGAAATGGAGAGTTATGCTGATTTTTCACTGATGCACGGCACGTTTGCATTTTCATTTCTCTAGATAACTTTTGACCCGTTCTGACGTCCGTTCTCGAATTCACGAGGACATAAAATTTTATTGCGGGTAGTGATCCGACACGAATCAATTCAATGCTCCACCGATTTGCAGAAGAAATGTAATATTAAAGTTCCCAGTTTGTAACTTTTGAAAAGTAGGACCTAAACACTTTCGTACCGTTATCAGAACACAATAAGTAACAATAAGAAAATCCACCTATGCCGCTGTGTAGGTGAAATTTTCGCTTCGCTAAGCTCGTCATATAACATATTCGTGCATAAAAAACTTGCCCACTTTATTTTGCAAGACTGCTGTTGTATTCTTTACCTCCGCTTCATAATGAGTACATTGTACGTGTACGAGGAATGCGTTCATACTATTAAGTTAGAATTCCACCCGCGCGTGGACGTCGGGATGTCGCATCCATTTTTCTCCGCTCGCTATTTGCTACATCTCCGGTAACAGCGATGACGGCGTGAGATAGTGTGAAATCATAAATATAGCTTTTACTGTCTACCAGCGAGCGCTTTGTCTCGTCTTTTTGTTGTGTTTGCTCAGTGCCCCTAAGGAGATGCGAAATAGAATATCATTTCGTTTTCTACTCCGAGTTTACGGGTTCGCTTTCGCTTTTTCATATCGTCGTTTATTTCAGGGGTTATAGTAGACGTGAATCGTTATAGCTACTTATAATAAGAATTTATTATGGAAGTGGCAATCGCTGAAATGAACTTAGTGACATATTTTAGGAGTATTAAATTGTTAAAATAATGCTGGGAGATTTTTTGTATAGCTTAGTCGAATTATATTTAGGGGTTGCTCTTATTACATACATAATTAATAACTTTCTCCAATAATAAGATATAGTTTTCTTCCAAGTTTAATGCGTCTGACGACTGACGGGCTTGACAGGTGACGTGTAATTGTCGTGCACGTCGTGTAATTGAACCAATCAACGCTATCTGCGATCAGCAATCGGTGCGTTTTCCATAAAAACGCAATCGCTAAAACCTTAGACCTAATTCAGCTCGTTAAAGGGAAGCTGTCAATTGGTCGTTTTTTGCCGTTCACTCAATCACGCGCCCACGTTGCCGGCCGATGTTCTTAATTAAAATAAATTACAACCACGCTATGCGACATGACGCTAGAGATACCTTGATTAAAAATCTGATGTCTCGTTGGGGGTAAATGTTTTACATACTTTACCCTAGTAACATCAATCACGCGTAATCTGGAACTTAGCATTTTCAAATTATTACGAAATTTTACGGCCTACCCCAGGCTAAAAAGGTCGAAAAACTAAGAATCAAAGACAATAATACTTTTTTTTCTTAATAAACAGTAAGTAGTAAATGACATAGTGTTCTAGTAACAGCAAATCGTAGCGCTTATTTTGAAAACGGCTATTACATTTAATGGTGTGGTAGTGTAAATCCTATATACAGCAGGTATATCATATCTGCAGGTATCGAAGAAATATCTCGACGATTTGTCGAAGTAAGTAAACAGCTGTTGTTTCTGGCGTGGTGTCCTAGTAATATCGAATCGTAGCGCCTATTCTGGAAAATTGCATTTTTGACTTATAAAATATGTACTAGATGTTCAGTGCGGCTTCGCCCGCGTAATTTAGGAATTTCACGGAAACCGTAATTTTTTCCGCAAAATACAACCTGTCTCTTCACGTGGTCTATTCTCCATATTATATTGTGTTCCAAATTACAAAAAAAATGCTCCAGTTGTTCTTAAGATAATAAGCAATTTCACATAATTTTCCCCGTTTTTTTCCACATTTTCCTCTGTTTCTTCGCTCTTAGCTTTATAATATACTAGCTGTCCCGGTGAACTTCGTGTCACTTTAAAACCTTCCCTGAACTTCTACGAATATTTTAAGACTAAAATTAGCCCAATCCGTTTAGCCGTTTTCGAGTTTTAGCGTTGCTAACACCATTGAAAATCCATTTTTATATACATAGATAGCCTATAGCCTTCCTCGATAAATGGGCTTCCTAACATTAAAAGAATTTTTTCAAATCGGACCAGTAGTTCCTGAGATTAGCGCGTTCAAACAATAAACAAACTCTTCAGCTTTATAATAATATTAAGGTATAGATTCAGTAGGTTAAGCAAACCTTAGTAGACCTTTATAATAGCAAACAAATTCACTTTTCTTTTCATCCGAACGTACAAGAACGAGGATGATTATAATTTTTGCATTTTTCAGAAAAAATCCAGTCGACTTATTAAAAAGTTTATTTTTTGACGTTAGCCAATAAAAGCGCTAGTGCATAGGCAAACCGCAAACTCCTGCCAAAAACCTTAGAAACCGAACATTAGTCCATAGTATCGTAATGGTATGCACACTATTTTTGTAAGCTCGCAACTGGTATTAGCTATGATAATCGTGTAGTAACAGCATAATCTAGAGATTCTATTATCTTTTACCGTTAATTTGCGTCTAATGATATTTAAAAGGATATATGCGAAGACCTTGCAGCTTCCAAGTTCGTTTGTCTTATTTTCTGACAAGTTTCTGAATGTCAATGACCCTAGCATGGACCAATGACCCTAGTAATATATGCGTGCCTAATTAAAAATATTAGCGTCCAAAAGACCTGCCTGTGCATCTATCTCTTAGACTATTTGTATCTAGGAGATAGCTATGAAGAACCTTTCAAATAATTGCCAATCTAATGCTTTATGACTAAATTAGCTATACAATAAACGCTTTCTGTTAGACGATAATAAGGATGTAATTGCGAGAATTACTTCATTACTAAAATCAACAACATAATTTAATTAATATGATACGTTCTATGTATATTTATGACAATCTTTATTATCATCGTTATTAAGATATATTATGCTTTAAAGTTTGACGATTGTAAGATAAATTAATAATAATAATAATAGCTCCCACACCGGTTTCGGTGACGGTGGCCAGTTTCATCGAAACCAGGCCAGCTACGCAGGAGTAATTTTATAGTGCCCAAGAGTGTGCGCAGTACACAAGAGCACTCTCTATTCCTTTACTCTCATAACCCAGTGGGACGGCAGACCGATACGACCGGCGAGAGATCAGGCGCAGGACTAACTTTTTACATGCCCATCCGACGCATTGATCATCTTACTTGTCAGACAACCAGGTGATCAGCCTGCATTGTCCTAAGCAAACTTGGAAATAACATATTTCCAACGCGGGAATCGAACCCACGACTCCGAGTCAAGAGGCGCGTTCTATACCACTAGACCACGGAGGCGTTAAATTAATGTAAGCGTACAGGCTTGAGGGGTGACCATATTTTCTGCATTTTAAAACCGGAACTTATGTCTCTCCAGTTTTGCAATAAAAATATTCTGCCATTTTTTTTAAAACGCGAAGGCGAGTAAAGTATATAATAATTATGAATTCTACCCCAAAATGTGCTTAACGCTAATAATATTACTGTTGTGTTTAAATAATTACACGCATAGCCCAAAACTTTTCCAATCTCCAAAATATGAATGAAACATTTTTATTTCGAAAATAAAAAATATGGATACAAGAGTAAGTCGGTAGCTGTGGGCGTAAAACTAAATCTACGCTGGATTAAGATAAGGCAAGAACAAACAAGGCTCCAAGGAATGTAAACATTAAAGCACATAACCGTTTACCTGACCCCATTTGAACTTAAGGGTATTTATACATTGGTGAATTTAACAATAACTTACTCTAGATATTCTAAAACCTAATCACTTGATAATAATGTTTTTTTGCGATATTATTTTGTTTAAGTACTCCAATTCTCCTCTTGAAATAATAAAGCAGCCGCGTTTCTTCTTCGATGAGGTCAATTTCCTATTTATGTAAAAATTGGTATTCTCAAAGAAACAAAAATAAAGCTCGGCTAATCCGGTAGTAGAATCGAGGTACTATTAAATTAATCTATTAAAGTAAATTTGTATTAATTGATACATATAAGCAACCATTAGATAACTTTTAAATTAAACATTAAAATCTATTAAAATTTTATCACATAGACCGAGTCTTGTATGAAGGAAATAAGAATCTTATCGACACCAACCATCAGCTGGTTTACCTAAAGCCACTATTAACATTTCCTCAAGTGATATATACTCGAGATAAACTCACTAACTTTTCTTAACTCTGTGATCTTTAGCTAGGGGTTTTTCGCATAATGTCTGTGTTAGCTACGTTACGACTAGTATTAAAACTGACACTGAAGTTAATTATTCTCATTATGTACATGGGAGAGTAAAAATGTCATTAAGAATTATGTTGTGAGTAATAATATCATTTAATACCATCGCAATAATAGTTGGTACTTAAGTTGCGCTTATGACATGGTGAATTTGTTACTGCATATTATAAAAGTAAAAGTATTAAATTCATATCTATTAGCTTTAAAACATCGTAATATATACATTATATATACATCATAACTACAACATAGCATTAATAACTATTATTCAAATATTTATATGTAGTCTTCTAAATGTAAATTATTAGATATTTAGCTCATTTTTATTGATTCATTAGTTTTCTAATAGCACACCAAAAACCTATATATAGCGAGACAATTCCAACTTCGATGAAATGACTCGACTAGAACAGCTCATGAGAATTTCGGAGTTTGAAATCATAATAATGTTATTTTTTGTTCTCAGGTAGGTACGTTCCTATTATTACGTGCAGTTAGAGCTAGCGATGATCTACGGAGCATCACGCACAGACCCGACTCTAATGATACATAAGTATACGCTTTTTATCTTTACCCAATTGTAATTGACATAATTTTTCTTTTTTACCGTCTCATTTGTTTTTGAGGTGTAATTTGGTGTGGAAATGAGATGGACTGTGTTGAAACTAGCAACGAGGCAGCGGTACTCGTAATTTGAAGAGCAAATATTTTATTTTGAGCTGTACTCTCGGGGCTACGGACTAAATAGATGATGCTTGTGTTGAGATTGTATCGTTCTGTTTTTTAATGTTAATACTTATTTCAGTCCTTAAAAAGCTTAATAATATAACACATAAATATATCAGTATCTTTACTTTGCGTAGGCGTATAGACTTTGAAGCATCCATTTGACATTTTAAGTTCTATACATTCCGAAGAAAACATTCTAAAGTAGAAAATAACTTTCGTATAACATGACTTCAAAACCTTTTAAAATAGGTATACTTTAGGGACAGGAATAAAAATAGAAGTAGTATGTAATATTGAGCCTCAAAAGGTAACATAAAAGCATTTGGGCACAATGACCAGTGCCCACATACCTGGATAGAGCCAGTAATAACGGCAATTATTTCCACTACAATTCGGGTACAGCCAGGTAGAGCCACTGGTTCTCAAAATGGTTCATCTGAGTCTTAATTAATAGTTTTTGTTTTAAAGATACGCAATATGACAGTAAAATACAATAAAGATGTAAAATTTTGTAGTTCTTTGGTAAAATCATGTTAATTTATGTACAAAGTAGTTATTCGTCTAGATACAACTTAAATGGCGAAATTTTTGTGTACTCATCATTAAAATTATAAAGTAATAACATTATAAAGATGGAAATTTCAAGATTTTATGAAAAAAAAGAATTTAAGATGAATTAATCACGAATACATTTAAATGTTATACATAAATATTAATGTAGAGGAGTTCAATTAAGAAAAAATATGTAGGCAATATTTTACGGCTAACACATTAATTAATATAATGCTTTAAACATTTTCCTTTTGACTAATTAGTATTATGTAGTGGTGAGAATATTTACACAAGTTTGTTCCGTGTACTTTATTTAATGATACATATATATTTTTTAATTTTTTTGTGACATTTTCAAATAAGATGTTAAAGACGTCAAATATTAATCATTCAAGATAAGAGTAATTAAATTGATTATACCAATATTAATAGTTTGATAATATTAGTCACTACTTTGGGTCGCCATTAGAGGCATTTCGTTGTAAGTGGTAGAGGTTTCATGTTTCTTATCAAAAATATTATTCATTAATAATTATGTTTTCAAAACAGTGTCTTATTTTTTACAGTTTCAATTGCTGCATAATTGCGATGAATTTTAAAATCAATTCCAACCATTAATTTTATTTTATAGCGCATAAAGTTTGAGAGACTCTGTACAAGCCAGGTATAAGATGGCGCCAGACAGCAATATTTTTTTCGATTGTCCCTATCATTTGACAAATCCTCCATCACAATAATAATACGGTGTCCTTGTCGAACGTCGGCCGACCTTTGGTAATACTCCTATGTATCTCAAACTATTTAGGTAAAATCAAAAGTAGGAAAGATCAATATCATAGTAATCACTAAAAATTCTTTTTAACTGCTGCATCATCTGTAATGAACTTGTATTTTTTTTATTAAAAAAACTGTGAATTTTTAGGAACTACAAATTAAATCAAAATGATTTAATTTGTAGTTCCTAAAAGAACTAGGTACAAATTAAATCAAATTATAACGACATTGATTGCACTATAGGTTTCTGATGGAAATTCTTATTTCATAGTAGCAAAACTCATAGTTTTCTTGCATTATGTCCTTAATTGTATTAGTATTACAGAAGACAGTGGAAACAATATTAAGTTTTTACCTGTAAAATCATGTTACTCGGATTATCGTCTTAAATACAATCGTACAAAAATTTCTTAAGGGTTAAGGGTAAAAAAAATAAAAAATTACGGCTATTATCGGAAATTTCCATACGCATGATCAACCCTAGAGCTTGTAAAAAGTCAGTTTACATTGTGAATATAGTCAGTTCATTACTGGTGTCTATTCAAAGGAACCGCGTATTATGCACAATAAAGTCATAAAGCCGCTGTAGACGATACAGGGTATAACTACCTGGTATTTATTGACCCTACCTGGAAAACTAGGTTTTACACAGTCCCAACTTGATTATATTTCATTATTACGTCATTAAAATCTTAGTCAGTAAGAAAAAAAAATGTAATAGGGAAGAAACCATTTTTTCATACTATCAAATTAATAAAATGCTACCAAAAATTTAAGACAAAAGTTTGCACCAAAAGAGTCATAAAAAAATGACAATAATATTTTGCGTCTTGTACATGCTACGAGCCATGCGTTGATGTCTAATGTATGAGGAATTGAACGGTAAGATTTGAATAATTTAACTATAAATAAAATGTGAGTTTTTAATTGATAAATTATCTACGTTCATAGATTGTAAAAGTACCATTTTTCGTATTATTCAGTTGTTTCTCAGAACCAATCACTGACCCAAAATTGGTGTCTCGGAGCATAATATGAGACCCTCGCTATTAAAACTCTGACCGCCCTATAAAAGTAATTAACTCAGGCTGTAGATAATTGATGAAGCTCAGAGATTACTACCAGACTCTATTATTTCTCGCATTAAAAAGCGAGCTCTACCCCTATAATTTAAGGTTCGTTTTCGATTACCCGCTGGTGTATAATAAAGGCTCGGGTGAGGGCGGACCAGCGACTAGAATAAACTTTTTTGTGCCTGTAGACGCTTCCCTTCTTGTATTATTATAAAATCGTCAAGTCCGTATTCCATTTTCTCGAACGTGACGGATGATTCTCGAAATTGTTTATAATGCGACGTGGTTTTGGGGCATATTTAAAATATTGTGCGGTGTGCCTATGTTTTTGTGGTCTCTAGGGAAATTATTTAGTACTATAATGTCGATTTTCATTGTAACGAGGATTAGTAATTTTCAAGTCAGATATTTTGATACAAATCAAGATTATGATGATATTTTAGTCTTAGATAAACGGTATACCGTGTACCGTGGGTGGGCTAAGTCAATACCTCAATCCCATATTTTGCGATTTAGTGAATATGATTTTATCCATTATTCTTTGACCCATTTTAAACTTTTTTAGAGACACAATATTATTATGTTGCCAACTCCGAGTTACCTTGAGGAAGGCAAAGGCAAATAATTATACAATATACATACTTTAATACGATCTGACTCTCAGATAATGAATTTTAATTAGACCTATCATATTATTATAGATATGGAAAAGGTTTTATTTAGAGTATCAATATATTTGTACAATTTCGCACCATTATAAAATGCCTTTGATGCGGCCATCCGTCATGGACTATACAAACTTTTGTTGTTACCTGCTCGAAAGTTTTTGTGCACCCAAATTATTGTTCCCGTCGAACCTGCGCCCGCTAGCCCGAGGTGCATCTAAGAATGTACAACCGCTAACAAAAGTGTAACAATAGCTCATAGACTAAAGAAAAAATATTAAATTTTTTTCAGTTTTTTGACAGCGTTCGATGCAATCTTTTTTGGAACTATTTTTCAAAGAAAAGGAAAAAATATATTTATATGATGTATTTTGTAATTTTAAACTTTGAAATTGTATATAAATTTCAGACTAAACAGTACAAATGCTCAAACATACTAATTATACATTTATAATATTTTAGGTACCTAAGTTTTACCATACAATTTTTATGTTAAAACACTTTTCCATCGACACATACCTTAAAAACGTGTTAATACGCGGTTCTTTAGGACAAAGGGGTGAGTTTTTTGGTTTCACCCCGTCTTTTATACGTTTACGACGCGCACCGTAGAACAGACAGAACCTATTATCGTGTGAAGATTTTGTATTGTTTGTGTAAAAACGGAAGCTTGATTTTAATCTACGTTTTGTGTACTTACTCGAGTCAGTGATTCTGACAAGTTACTTCTCTTTTTAAAATGATTCGAACCAAAGCATTAAAAAAAATTCATTTAATAAAATAAAATGCATCTACATTAAAGAAATGAATTACTAATTTTATTGGAAGAGTATCATTGCTTCAATAGTTTCTGAGAATTTTCATATATACATGTTAAGTTATGTAAAGCCTATATCAAGTTTTAATATTATCTTCGTTATATAATAAGCACATTTCCTAGGAAAATTATTTATCGTAATTAACACATGCAGGGAAAGCAGTGAAAAACTATGTATCCTGTAGAAGCGGCATTCGTTATACTATTTTATGTTTTCCTTTCACCAAGTTTCTTAGTACATTAGATTTATTAACTTTCTACGTCTGGATAGTGCCTCATAGTGCTTGTATTGTTCTTGTCTATAAATTATTGTATCTCTAATCTTGTCCCTTAGAAAATGAGTCCAATATCCCCGACTGATTTATTATTTTGACCATCGTATGAAGCTCTTATGACTGATGTAAGCACTAAGCAAGTACTCGAGTAACAAAGGATTGAGTTATTGTACTTGACGTTAGAAAGGTACGCTATTATACTATACTAAGAAGTTGTTAATAGACTCTTCCATATTTTTTGACTGTACTTAACTACTTAGTTATATTGCATTATTCTATGTTAAAAAGGTAAAGGTTGTTCTAATTAGGTTGCGATGATATTCGCGCGTAATGTCGCCATCTAATAGAAACGTTCGCAGCCGCACGCTGTATAAAGGTTATTAAATTTCTCCACAATTAAGAGCAGTGCGCTTTCCCGAGTCTTAAGCTTTAGTCGTAAAAAATTAAACATAGAAAGTAGCTCGCTGACTTGTGTGGTTCCGGATATCTTGTTTAGAGATAATCTAATAGCTCATTACTGGATTTTCTATATCGAGAATGTTGGCAAAGTCCAAAAGCGTCAGCGTCAATCATTGTTAATCATCAATCATCTACTGCGATTTTTAATATTTCCCTGTCGTTAGTTTTACAATATCCTTTTCTGCATTTTTATGCAATTATCTAAAGGATGTTAGATACCAGGTCAATAAGCGAGCATTATAACGATTACGTTGAACTCGGTAGGTACTTTAAACGAAGGCTTATCAAGAACCGTAGGAAATTTTAGGATTACTATGAAAGTTAATGTTACGTAAAGATTTATGCATCAATTAAGTAGTATTACCTAAGCCAGTTACAACTTCTTTGCATAATTAACAATTAAAAGTGAAAAAAAAACATAAATCGTTTTAAATACGCGTGGATAAGCTCAAACAAAATATGAACAAAAAGCTAATTTTGTTCCGTAATTACGTTTTCCCATAGCGGTAGCGTCTATGTTTATGAATAGGTATAATTAATGCGTTCACAGTTGTTATCATTGTGGGAGAATGAGAATCGCGTCACATACGTTATGTGAAATCATGTTCACGAATATTATAACTACTAGCTGTCCCGACAAAATCTTACCCCCTCTTTTGTCCCTTAAGAGGGGTGGGAAGAAAATTTTTATATACCAGATGTTAAGTTGGAAAACACAGTTAATAATATGAAGTAAGTCCATTAAAGAAAAAAGTTTGATACAAAATCTGACCCCTCTTTAGTCCCCTTGGAGGGGGGGGGGGGGATTTCTATACACCAGATATAGTACGGGAGCCCTAGAACAGACGGTTCTGTAATCAACAAAACTTGGTTGACTACTGTACCTTAAAACGGAACCCTAACTAGCTGATTTTTTGTGTATTGGTAGGTTATTTAATTTAAGAGTAACCTTGTTCGACAAATAAAACAATCCATATTTTAGGACCATCAAGTCAAAGTATGAAATCCTTTCTATCTCTGTTAGCTACCACTTTCAAGATTTTTCGAAAATAAAAATGTTGTTCGTCTTATCAAAATGTAGCTACTCAAAAAAATTAGCTTGTTAGTAATCACAAAAAAATTTGTTCTAGGACTCCCTAACTAATACATATTAAGTTGGAATAAAAAAATATATCTGCGAAAACCGCGTTAAAATAGGATCAGTAGTTTTCGTGTGATGCTGGAACAAACATACAGACAGACACACACACAGACAGACATATTTTTTTAAATATCTTTAATGTACAGAATGTACAGAATTTTCATTTCTAGTTTTATTATATGTATAGATATAGTTTTTGCACGTTTCGTTTCCGTGGTCATTATAAAACTTCATCTCACATCATTTTCTCCACAAACAATAAGGTTGGAATGCGCGTGGCTTCGACGTGTGACGCAAAAACACGACATTATTCCATCGAGTTTTATTTACTCGATGTAATATTCTGCTGTCAATCAAAAGTAGACCGAATACCGCCAATTTTCTACTAGAGTATTCTATAATTGACTTATCATAATATGTGGAAAAGAGTAAATGCAAAGTAGTAAAGAATCGAAGCATGATCAGTTAGGGGTCGAAATAATACTGTAGAGAAGATTATTGAAACTTTGACCATAGTAGAGATAAAGAAGAGAGAAAGTGACCGAAAGGAGTACAAAAAAGTATCAAAATAGTTTATAAAACGACTAAATAAGTGAAATAATAAAACTGTTCCCAATAATATGTCCTAGTAGTAGTAGAGCAATAACATTTCAAATTCTTCAATTGTTTGAATATATAAGCAATTTGTTCAACATTCCCAACAGGAAACTACAGAAGCGAAAGTCAACGTAGGTGTCATATTTAAAGCGTAGTAATAACTTAATCGATCAATTTATTTTAAGCGTACTAGCCAGTGCACTTAAAACCACCACTTTAGCATTAAACATAGAATATCAATTTCCCGGGCAAATGGCGGTAATTATATGGAATTTATGATGTTTCTATTGGACCAGAGCGATTATCACTTACATCCGATGGCTAGATAAGACGGGCAGGTATAACCTCTTAAATTTATCAGCTAGCCGCCGGTTTAAGCGTGTCTCCGGGTCTCAGGAGATTGCGGGGAAAGCATTCAGCTTTCTAGCCTCTGAGCGATATCGCATCTCATTTACCCGCTTAATCGACCCCCGCCTAAAGGATAACAATCTTCGTCATAGACCGGGAGTGCCTCCTTAATGAGAGCATAATTTACTACCTAATGAACTGAAACCTATCATCATTATAGTATACTAGCATATTCATATCGAAGGTCAGTTGACTGAATTTCTCCCGGTCTTGGGCTAACTTCTTTAATTGCGGGACATTTGGTCAATTCTTTTATTTCATCGATCTATTTTCTTGATATTATCTAAATAAATTTTGTGGGAACCGTAGATATTACCGCAATAATTACTACTTAACTTAAATCATTTCTAGGGCACAATTTAAGCGTATGAAGGACTCCATACACTTGTGCCACATTTCATCAAATTCGGCTCAATACTTTTGGGGCTCATTCTATGCCAATCTATCTGTTTTAATGAAAATACAAGATTTTTAAAAATGGCATACTGACGTAATTCAATACTGGATTCTGAACCATAAAATTTTCTCTCTACATCCTAATCTTCTTATTCTGCCAGATAATGTATTGGTTTTAAACGCTAGAAGGTAATTAAATACGAGCTAGGCAAAGTTTATTTTGCATAACCTAAACAGGCAGCACGTGTTCCCTTCGACATTTAAAAGACCCTCGAAGGACGCAGTAACGACAGCCCACCTACTAAAGATTTTTGTAAATTGTAAAGCACATTATGCCTAGTCAATGGATAAATAAAGAATGATACCCGTATTAAATTTCGAGCATAAGTGTTTTGAAGAACTCTTTGAGATCATGAAAAGCTTAACAAATAAAATATACAATGTAGATTGTTATTTTGATCCTTAAGTATAATGTGTTGAAAGATCTGTCCCACTTGGTACAGAGTCCCTGTACTGCGCATACACTTTGGGAATAATTGCTCCTCCGTGGCTGGATCGCTTTATTGAACTTAACCCTCGACACCAGAATTAGGATTGTAAGAAACTTAGTATTATTAGAAAGTGTGTAACAATGAAAAGTTAAAAACATCAAAATACATATTATTATGTGTAATAATCATGAGCACGGGACAAGAAAGTGAAATCGTGAAATAAACATAAAAGCATCGTAAATATAAGTAATGGATATTAAAATTGATGAATTCATCGGTAATTCGATTTTATGTAACTTTCTTAGAGGAATACATGAGCTAGACCTAATTAACGATACCAAGTTTCTAACCATTAAAATCTTACATCACACTGGTAAATATAAATTACATCTTAGTATACAGTCAAGGATACTCTACTGTATACTTTCAACCTTATTTTGATTGCCATAAAGCTAAGGTTTGTCTTTGACTGGGCTCATCTATACTAATATTATAATTCTGAAGAGTTTGTTTGTTTGTTCGCGCTAATCTTAGAAACTACTGGTTCGATTTTAAAAATTCTTTTAGTGTTAGATAGCCCATTTATCGAGGAAGGCTATAAGCTATATTTTATCACGTTAAGACTAATAGGAGCGAAGAAAAAGAGGAAAATGTGGAAAAAAATAGGGAAATTATTTGAAAGATAATATTATTATCACAAACCACTGGAGCAATTTTTTAATGTTATTTGGCAAAGATAAGAAGTAGACCACGCAAAGGATCATAGGCTATTTTTCGTGAACTAATTTGTCTGTGAAATATTTAATTTACGCGGGCGAAGCCGCACGGAACGTCCAGTATGGACGTATATTATGGAATAAGATTGTTTGTTGACAAAGTGACTAGATCTATTCAAAAAGAACGTAATAAAATTAATAATGAAAGTAATGACTCCGGGTTTTAAAAATGCCAAAGAGTGCTGGTCTGTAACCTCATTTTCCCTTTTTATCTTAAATAGCTTAATTCTGATGAAGTTTGGTACGGAATAGTTACTAAGACTCCAGGAAATAAACACGTCTATTGTCCCAATACTATAAATGCCAAAATTTGTCTGTCTTTTTCTTCTTCACGTTTAAACAACCGAGCGATTTTAATAAAATTTGGTATGTCTTTGAGTTGAGTCCCGGGACAGGACACAGAATAGTTTTTATCCTGAAAAAATTGACGGTGACAAACGAATTTAAGTCCACCGGATTTGCGGGCGTCATCTAGTCTAGTCTTCTATATATATAAAACTCAAAGGTGACTGACTGACATGGTGATCTATCAACGCACAGCCCAAACTACTGGACGGATCGGGCTGAAATTTTGCATGCAGGTAGATGTTATGACGTAGGCATCCGCTAAGAAAGTATTTTGATAAATTCCAACCCCAAGGGGTTAAAATAGGGTATGAAAGTTTGTATATAATAATACTTCTTAACGCGAGCGAAGCCGCGGGCAAAAGCTCGTACTCTATAAATTACATCAAATGTTGAAAAATAGCAACAATTCTTCGGTGAAAACCTATGCATGTTACTCCAGAATATGATGCGTAGGTGTCTCTATGTCGTAAGTTAATTTAATGCGTGTGTTTACATTTTTATCGTTCAGATCTAATTTATTGATATTTTATAGCGTATCGCGTCGCAAGTCGCAACTAGTTTTTGACTGAATTGACTTTCCCGAGTCGTCGACGTCAAATAAAAGAGACAATACATAGCGCTTGGTGCTTTAAGCGGCCTCTCCACGTTGACCCATGATGGAAAAATATATTACAAACCTAAGAAAAGTTACCTAAAAATAGTAAAACTAACCCAAAAATCGTGCTTATATCGTGTATGGGCTTTTCGCCCATATCCTTTTTCTGTCGCTTTTGTAATGATTCTTTCGCGTACAAAATTTATTATTTATATCATCAAATTTAAGTCCATACCTCAAGATTTTTTTTAAATTTTGTGGGTTCAATCACGGTATATTGCATTCATGGTATAATATGCAATATTCTAGCAACACATTTGACTTTTCCAGTGTATCTATTGTAAACTATAATTCTATTTGTAATTATGTATTGAACAACCTTTATTTTGGTCCTCGTTGCCACTCCTCAATTTGTCTGAGACGCCATTTGGTTAAATTTGCATTTCGGTAGCTCTTATACAATAAATTCTAGCTATGATGCAATGTGAGGTCAAGAATTTGCTATTATTATTTTTTGACGCAACATAAGTATAGTATGTTAATTCATAATGTTAAAATAAGGGGTGTCTGTTTAATATTTTATATACTTAATAAAATAACTAAGAAAGACGTTTGAAAGGAAATAAGAGGATCCCTGCTCCCAGATGCTTCTATTATTTTCTTATATTAATCCTCACACTGAGAACACATCCGTTCTCTCGCCTCGTTTGTTTCAAATACTGTTGGCAAGGACTATTATTTTCAGGTGTCCAATGAATAATTTAATGCTAGTATCTAATCAAATATTTCTTCCATTTTAGTATCAGTTGGCTTACTTAGGCGGCTTCAGTTCGATCGGGCTAGGCTATTAATAAAAGGCTTAATGGTTAACATAATATAAACGTTGTAATATTAGTGCCGATAAATAAAGTGTATTTAGCAAAGTGTATAGAATAAATTTTGCCGTGATCCAAGTCGATTTGAATTTCTATGTTATTACAAATTGAAACCTGTCTTGTTATGAAATTTTAGTCAAAACAGTGTGATCTTTATCTTTCAACAAAACAGGCTTATACAGGGAATACATAATAATTAAAAGCAAGTCTATATGAATAAAAACGAATTTTCAATTTTATTAGTCTCGCTAAACCAAGAAAGTCTGAACAGATTTGGCTAATTTTAGTCTTGAAATGTTTGTGAAAGTAAATGGAAGATTTATATCAGCTGAAGTGACACGTAGTTCGCCTGGCCACCTACTTTTATTAAAACTATTTATAATTATTGTATACTTTGCGTCTCAATCTCATTCAATACTAATATTATTACTTAAGATCACAGAGATAATGTTAGCAATATTGTATTCAAAATCCAAATGTTTGGATAACATGTTCATCATTATCATATTTATTAATGATAATAGGTTTGAATTTGAGTTGAACATTGTGTTTATATCACTGTTAGATAGCTATCGACGGCTAATACCTTTTCGAGGGCGTCAAGAATAAGCCTTTGCTTTATAAATAATAATAATAAGTTACGTTGAAGGTGTTACTTGCATCACAACTATAATCTCGAAGTTGCACAAACGTTCGATTTAAATCCAGCCATGAACAATGAACGTAGAAAAAAAGGCGGATTGAGTCTTATTATACACATAACTGTGTCTTCAGAGTCGGCCACGCACACTTTCTTACGCCTGTCAAATGGTATGAACTAGCGTAAGAATGTGTGCGTGCGGACCGTGTACATGCAATCAGCCTGGCCGACTCTGAGGACACAGTTTTGTATATAGTAAGACTCCGTCCGCCTTTTTTTCTACGTTCATGAATCCAGCCGTTCGATGAAATAATTTGTTCGTCTTATTTGTATATACTAGAGATCGCTCAATGGTCGAAATTCGACCTTAGTTTCAACGATATTAGGACTACTACCTATGTTTTGTAAAAAAATATTGACTTTATAATATTTTTTTCAACTCTTGTCTCTGGGACTCAGCTGATCTCAGACTGGTCGTGTAAGCATAGTCTAATAGTATCTAAGATTCAATAAAAAAAACTATAATCCATTTTCAATTTGTCAACTTGTTGTCAACAGACTTCCACCATAAGTAAAAGAGTATAACCTGGCTGCACATTGTCCGGATTCTGATCAGAAACATTTGAATTCCGCCGGATCGCCACCCTGCACATTATCCGAAATATCCTTCCGGCGATTTCGAGCTCACTGGGCTCAGTACAACATGTAAGAGACAGCGCGAACTTTCAACTGTTTCTGATCAGAAGTATCGTATAATGTGCGGCCGGGCTAATTCGTATACTATAGGCTTGTCACTTTTACTTGTTACCCACTTCGTCCACTCATGCCTTTAGTTAATAAATAACTTCTTTATAACGAAAGCTAATTTTTCTATTGATATAATTATTGTTCTCATTGTAATTAGGTAAAATCTGCCCCTCATTTCTGATTAGTATTGAAGCAGAGACTTTTAATTGAATACCGTTTACAACTTCTACAAACTACGACAGTAAATCTTCAAAGTTTAATCGCAGACAGTATTCAGGACAAACATTAATTTTCATAACGAGATTGCACCTCGACGAAATCCATAATAGTGGTACGTGTGAAGGAGTCGTTACTGTAAATTTGAGCGCGATCATTATCAGAGAAATATGCGCGTGCGTCGATCCGTTCAGCTATGCGGCGCATGCGTGGCAGATTTAGGTGTGTGTTAAGTTCCCTCGATAAGCGATTTACAGCTAAAAATAAGATCTTCCGTCGTGTGTAATTAGATAGCTGTGATCTTTGAACCCTCTCTATAATTAGCGGGGCTTACCGGTCCTCAGCCGCGCCACTTATGTTAATTTATACTTTTATGTTTAGAGCCCTGAATTGAAACCATATTGATTTATTTATTAGGCCACATAACTGTATTTACTTGTAAGTTATCATCGAAGTTAGCTCTCGACCCGAAAAGTTTGCATTTGCTTCGAAGCATTTTAACGCAAAATGATCACTGCAACGACTGCAGATGAGCTATTGTACCATTACCCGAGTATGCCAATGGAGCAGGTGAGAATTTAGGTTATTATAGCATCTAAAGGTCTCATTATTAATTCTATATTCATGTAAATTTAATATAAGTCGGATATAATTGATTAATTAGAGGCATGATTTATACTGATTTCTAGATTAAAATTAATTAGGAACTAAGAAAGTTAAGAAATTAATTTTCCGATCGAATTTAACCTTGTTATTTTTTATCGATTTTCGTGCTAGAGTTCCAGTTAGTGATTTAAAATTGAAATTTCAGACTATCGGATTCCGCTGCAAGGCGGTTAAATAAAAATCCGCAATTAGAATTCATTAACATAGGTTTATGGCCTTTCGTTATGGCGTTCATTATAATAAATAGTGGCAATAAAATAATAAATCAAAAACCTGTGAAACATGTTTCGACATATTATGAGATAACTCGAGGCAGTTTGTATATGGGATCGATGTTTAACACGTGTAATTAATAATTGTTATACAAAACAGTAATATTCGTCTTCGGTTGAGACCCTCGCATAATTGGAATCAAACTTCACAAGGTAAGTTCGTTTGATTCTTAATCACGTATACGATGAATGTTTTGTTAGGTAATGTAGTTATATGCATTATGCAAATGCAAGTTGTATTCACGTTTTTTGTTTTATGGGATCCCTTTGGTGTCTAGCTTTTACAGTTACAAGGAGTGACAGATATACAAACAGACAAAGGAACAGTAACTGAGTGTCCATAATAGAGATAGGGTTTGTTTTTTTTCTTTTGGGTCCATACCCAAGACTCTACGTCTTAAAAAGTTTTAAAAAATGTGATTTTATTGTGAAAATCCTGTAAAACTTTCCTTGTAGATACTGAAAGAATTAACATTCTCACGCCTACCGTTATTCACCTAAATTCTGCGGTCGATTTCAGGTAATATTATGCAGGGTTAATTAAGCTAACAAAGTGTATGGGCTAAGTTAATGAATGGATAACATCCGAAGCCTATTGTGCGGTGTATCTGATAGGCAGTACAGTTACTGGCCGCTAGATATGCCGATCACCGAACACATGACCGGCGCGAATATATTAGCGCATTCCAGATATTATATTTATAGCTCTGTTTTCTAAATTATCATAGCAGGAAATGTGTTTTCCTAGATAATTTTTGTTGTCTGTTATTTAGTTATGTAACTTATTACATAACATTACATAGTGTGAAGTCAAGTCGCCAAGGCCGAAATCGGTCAGGACATATTATTATTATTATTAACTTATTAGTTGTTGTGATATTCTAGAGACACATTCTTTTAAGGATTAAAAGTAGCTTTAGTACTTCAATAAATTCAAAAACATTTTACTTTTTAATTAAAAAAAGATATCAGTCTTAGTTATTCATTAACTGATACGAAAGTGAATGGAATTAATTACAGGTGTAACAAAAATAAGTTATCACTTATTTTGTATGTGTTCCTTGTAGAGAGTTCACTGTGAAAGTAGCAGCGCTGAAAGACCAATTTTTTTCACTTTTATATGGAGAAACTCGTGAAGCTGGGGCGCTTGCCCATACAAAAGTGAAAAAAATTTTGGTCTTTCAGCGCTGCTACTTTCACAGTGAACTCTCTATAAGGAACACATACACATCCTAAAGTATTATCACTTATTTTTATTACACCCTGTATATTAATTTCCAAATACATTTGTTTTATTCAAGAGCCTTAAACTAGGTACTACTCTGCCGAGTTTTCAGTACTTTTTGTATGAACAATTATTAGCACATAACATTCACACTTACTAACTTTCACCTTTTTAATATTAATTGTGTGGTAAATAAATGTTTCTAGAGTAGCTTTACGTAAGCGTCAGTTAACTGCAGCTACAAAGTAAAATTATTAAAAATTAAATACCTAAGAGGAACAGGATGAAATTTTGGGATTTTTTTGACTAATACACAACAAAAGTTTTATTATTATGTTTATAAGTTTTGACTTATTTTTGAGTAATACAATACTTTTTATCGATGTGTTGTTAGGTTAGTGTGCCGCGCGTTATGTCGGCTTCACACTCCAACAAACCGACTAGTGGGGTTTCCTTCAAGCTTACGATCAATTTTGGATAAGGGTTTTGGGTGCTTGGATCAGGTGTCGCCTTTTACTCTGCCGCTTATGTTTTTTAAGTCAAAATGTATCAGACTCTAAAGCATGTAATTATTTTAATGATTTCATTAACTTAGGGTAGGCTATTGCCTATTGTTATAACCTTCAGTTGTACATCTAATGTATGCAATTTAATTATGAAGATATTAAATGTCGTATGCTAGAAAATGTCTTATGGTATTTTTAACTTTTAGTGTTAAATATTCATATAGGTTAACTCGAAATTTATGGCAATTTAATGTAAATAAATTTATTGCCCACTTAGACTAGTATCTTAATCTATCGCGGCTAGAAAGTACATCATATCTATGCAAAAATACACGTGTTTATGGTGCATTATCTACGGCAGTAGTACTCAACTTTTTTTTATACGGGCTACAAACACGTTTTGATTATGGTGTCGCGGACCGCAACCAAAATTTTAAGGGTTAAAAACGGTCTTCAAACAAGCTATTTAAAAGTGGAAAAAGTTTCACAATTTTCACGACTAGTTTGCACTGCTTTGCCAGTACTCAGTAGGCGTAAATTTCAAAATGTTTTAATTTCACGCAGGCCACACATAAAGCCCCGGCGGGCTGCAGGTTGGGTATAGCTGATCTACGGTGTCCGTTAGTCTATGGTATATAAATAAACGCTTGTCGCGGAAAAGCGGAAACTGAATTCAATAATACCGCGATACAATTGTCAAGTGAATTTAAGTTAGTGCCAGGTTAGCCTAGAAACTGTGCGTGGGTAAATTGCATGCATAATGTCTTTGTAAGTTGTAAATATTAGTTTTCTATCCGATATTTATAGTACAATGTGGATTGTGGATTAAATATGATTTAAATCTCCTAACGGACCTTGAGCCTACTTAGTGCTAAATAATGTGCGCTTTAAAGCATAAGATTACATTCGCTTGAGAATTAGTTGCAGCGTTATTGTAGCGTTTCAGTTACTTTATGGTTTTTAAAACTAAATTATATTTCAAATTCAATCAATATAATATACTTACTATGAGAATACGGAGTTTTGTTAAACTAGAGCTATAGTAAAGGAAATAATTTAAAACGAATACCTATTACTTAGTACTTCGTAGTAATATTTAAGCAAGTCTACGGCTTACCATATTTCGAAATTGCTTAAGTTAAAAGTTAAAACCATCTATAGTGTTACAGATAGCTTACTTCAATAATATTACATTCCAACAACTTTATACAATAGATACAAATACACATGTTTCTAGTATGTTAAATAAGGCGAAATAGGGTAAGAACCTAAGATACTTTATTGGTAACGCGAATAACAATATAATACTAGATGACCCGATGTGAACAAAAAAATAGCCAAACCAGTTCAGCCGTTCTCGAGTTAGTCCCGCTAAAACTCGAGATAATGTATATTCTTTATGTTTATTAGCGAAAAAGTAGTATTACTATAATCATACAGGGTTCGCACTTTCTTCCTGGTGCCGACAACCGTTACGGTATCGGTGGTGCGGTCGTGTAGTTGTACGGTCTAACACTCCGCTGTAATTCGACGCCCCACTAGGTTAATAGGAAACATCGATTTATAACACCTTCGAGATATCGATATTGGTAGGTACTTATATTATTCCCACTGTATAACTTTCTAATATGAAATCAAAACTTACAGCGCCAAAATAACAGTTAGAAGTTAAATTTACTGCCAATATTGTTCTTTATCATATCAAAACTTACAGCACAAAAAGAAACCGTTTAGAGTTTTTTATGAAATAAGGGGGCAAACGAGCAAACGGGTCACCTGATGGAAAGCAACTACCATAGCCCATGGACACTCGCAACATCAGAAGAGCAGCAGGTGCACTGCCGGCCTTTTAAGAGGGAATACGCTCTCGTCTTGTAGGTTTGCAGGTCGTATAGGTCCGGAAATACTGCTAGTAAGAGTTCGTTCCAGAGTTTTACAGTGCGCGGCAGAAAGTTGCGCGAAAAACGCACGGTGAAATCACGTTATTCACACACAAATCTCATTATTTACAAGTCTGGAAATCTTCACTTTTTTACCTAAACCTCAGGTGTTTCATACTAATTATTAGAAACTATTAAATATCCCGAGACTTGAAATATCCTGTATCTCCACGAAAAATTTAATTAAAACTTATAGTTCAGCATCTTTGTTAGCGTGAAAAGGTAGATAGACATATTTTCGCGGTTGTAAAGTTGGAAATAACATGGATTTATCTTTACCTATTCTATTATAAGTCAGTTATACCAAATATACTTTTGTTTCGTCAGTTAGTATTATGATGGTGGCCATCGCAATTTTGCTAATACATATTTTATAACGTAGAAACACCGATTAGCACTTGTAAACGTAATGGTAAGCTTTCACGTGTACAACGTTTATAAAGGCACTTTATTAGTAGAGGAATTTAAGCCAATTTGCAAGTAGTTACGAATATTATACAGAATATCAAAGGTGAAAGTGTTATACTTTTACTGCTCATTACAGCGAGCATTATTGTTGTAACAGTAATTACCTCTTATGTTACATTATGTTTAAGATTTAATTGGATGATAACCTACCATTAGAGTAGAATAAAAGCGTTTAAGAAATTTAAAGTAGCGTAGTTGCTAATTGTTTTAATACCCAACTCAAAATTTTATTAAAAGACTATTTTTTGATCTAGAAAAAGTACTCGTATTTACTGAGTCGATTGCATATTGAGAATATCATAAATATGTTACAAAGTCTACTGATAAATGCTTTTAAGTATTATTGTTGAACGTTAAAATTTTCGTCTGCTTGTTAGATTCGATTCGACTGCTGCAGGCTGCAGCAGGTCTCACTTGTAAACATAATATGCATGTCAGTCAGATTAAAACGATATACGAAATATTAGGATCGGACCCCTGCAGTTGCAATTCTCGCATTAACGAACAATACCTTTAAATCAGGTCCTTAATTTTGCTTGTTTGCAGAAACATCCTCGTCAGGCGAACAAACAGTATCGGGCGTGTTCGCGTGATTGATTACAGTACGGACGTTTAGCTCACGACCTACATTCGTACAATGTGGGGTTGAATTATGATTTATGGTCGAAATTTAATAGCTAGGCCGCTTCCTCAATAATATACCCGAGTGAGGTAAAGTAAGATAAACAATATAAATTACAGCTAATCTTTAAAAAATAAGAAGTTCTTCTCTTAAATAAATTTACAAACAACGACAGCTTGAACGCATTGTTAAAATAGCATATACCTATAGACAATCTTCTTGGAAAATTGAACACTGATATTTCTAATGTTTAAACTGCGGATTCGTCAAGCGAGATATCCTAATTTTATTCTTGTTCCATTGTATTCATAATATCAGTTGTAAAGTACACACTTAATTATTTCTAACATACTATTATAATGAGATAAAAACGATAAAATTTGCAGTCGAAACTAAAATGTTGAATTAAAATATTTACTTGTATACTACTTGTGACCTGAGCTTAAAAGCTCTGTCCGAATGGGAGGGGATCATTCCGGGTGCACTTAGCTAAAAGCACTCAGGTACTTGCTTACTTGCATAAAACATTAGCTTACCGTGCAATATATTGATGGCCTATGTAAGTACCTATGATAGGCGTACGCTTACTATGCGATGATGTGCCTTTGGACTTACTCTTTTTCTACTTGTTATATTATGTTTTGCTAAATGCAAAAGTCGTTATTATAAATGTGAAAGTGTGTCAGTCTGTCTACCTTACGCAAACACTGCACTTTTTGGAATAAAAAATACTATGTGACTATATTGTGTTAAATAAAAAAATAAAAAAATTCCAGAGCCTGCTTCTGAATTTAATAAATATCCATTTAATCGCAAATTGTAGCTTATATAATATTCATATGGTTATTACTTATTACCCATCATAAAAGTCGATAAAAAGTTGTTAAGGTTTTGGAATCTTACTGATTCTAAATTGTGACTATACATTAAAGTATACTTATAATGATGTATATGTTTCAAAGACGAAATAGTGGACCTCGCTGCGAATAAAATGCACGTGGTTTATTACGGCGGAGGACTTCCGTGGTCGAGTTATGTCTGTCTGTGTGTAAATACCGCTAACAGGCTGTGTAGATTTATGTATGTCGCTAGAATTACTACCTTAATAAGTGACACTGCTACACCATTTTTTTAAGAATACAAAAAAATAATTTGTAGAGTACTGTGTATTCATTTATTGTAACCTACATATAAACATTGACCAAAATATATGCAATTATTGTATTTGTATATCGCGCGTTTACTATCAGAGAAGTTGATTTCTAGGTAGTTGGTGGATCTACGTAATTTGGTCGGGTTATGTGAAGGCCAGACGATTATTTCACGACTACCGTTGACTTGTCATAGCTTGAATAAATAATATATGGTTAGGTTAGATTAGCAATTAAATTAATTTACGTAATGGTATAATATTATCTTATATTTTTAATACAATACCAATAAATAGGTATTGCTAAAGCTTTTATAAATTGGTTTTGAAATATAGAAATCAAATTATATAATATTTAGTAAATACTGAATGAGTCAATACTACTTACAAAAAGTTATTTAATTAATTTCTTGCGTTGGTTGTCAGTTTGTCTTAAATTGGATGCAGAGACTAAAAACATTATTATTTGATGTAAATTAGGAGTAATGACAGTGAACTGTGCATACCATTACAGTATAATCTGAAATAGCAAATTAACCGATTTTCAACATTGTCATGTACTTTTGGGCAAAACAAAGTAAAAATGTTATTCTTGTAAATGTGTAATTTCTTTTTGTTAATAATGTAAAGAAAACCTGTCTCTTTCCCTCAAAAAAAAATCCTAAAAAAATGCGAAGTTCAATTGAAACTAAATAGATACATGCAAAGATCGATTTATAGTACCGGTAATGTAATTGCGGATAGAAACAAAGTTGTAAGTCCTGATAGTGTCAAGTTTATGCCAATACAAGTCGTAAAGTGCATGTTTCCGGCTAAAACTAAATCTAAGCCAAGCCTCTTCTTCCAGAGGGCGCGAGCGTGCGGGATAACCTGCTTCTAAACCTTTTATTATTTTTTCCCATTTCTCAAAGCATTTTCGACCCTATCCTTGACACCTCAGAGCTCATAATAAAATAGACAACAGACGTACAATGATCAACCTCACTCTTATTTAAATAAGGTAGTCAGTGCGGGAGAGAGATAGCACTAAATAGTGATGTACGTAAGAGAAGGAAGTGTGATAGCGACGTTGCCGGGCTTGATTTAGGGATTGACGTTTACGCCGGTCGATAAATTAATGATTTTCACTTTCACTTAGCTTAAGTAATTTTGCTTTTATACTTCTGCTAATGGTTTTGTTGCTTTATTTTAATGAGTTACTTTATTGTCCCGTAACACAAGATCTTCAGGTGCTAGGCACGGGGCCGGACTGACGTGGTGTAAATTGTCCATAGATATTTATTATCATTATTAAGATAAAAAGAGTTTTGATGAAATTATGTAAAATGAGGATCCAAATAACCAATTTGTATCTTCTTTTATTAATATGTTCAAATGTCTATTTCTCAACAATTTAAAATGAACTGTAATAAACATAAATTTTATTAAATTACTAAAATCACATTTACAAAAAACTTATTACGAAATTAATTATCGTAGAAAATATCGACATGCGGTCAAGACATACCTCGTTTTATCGACGTCCGCGCGTCCCTAGCGGCCAGATGGCGTCGACAGGCACAGCGAGCCGACAAGTTGATTTGGGCCCGTTCGGAATTCTTGGCCGCGTCGCCTTCATCTCGTGTGACGCATGCCTGCTTCTCGCGAATGTACCATCGCATATTCCGCAACAACTATTATCGCAATTTCATTTTATGTTTAAATTACGTCTGGATTCTGGTTCTGTAATCTTGCCATGGGAAACTCACAGAAAATGCGGTAAAAACGCAAAAAAACGCCGGAATCTGGTGATTTGTAACATTGCTACGTGCAAACGTGCTACGTCGTAGCGCCTTCTACGGCAGGCTATGTATTGCATAATGCCTGATAAACATACATATTGAGCTAGTTTGTTCATTTAAAGCATTAGGTACGGTAATACAGAATACGAACATATATCTTCGAATAAAATATTATTTTCTATACTCATAATCACTAATCAGTATGATGAAACCTAGCTATTATTAAGCTATGCATAATATAATAACATCCCAATAAATTTCGCAACGGCTCCTCGTGGTGTAATCGATTAGTTTGACATTTGCAAGCTGATCGCTATCAATTCAATAAGTTAAACCAAACATAAGCTATTACCAGCCACTGGACTTGCTGTGGAATTCTAACGGAATTAAGGGTTTATTATATCGGCGTAATCAGCTCTCATAAACTCTACGCCTGTTTGACGCCACCGACTACATGCCGGCCGGGGACTTTGCTATACGACAGTGCAGGGTACTATAGAAGAAACATTTATTCATAGATTCAACCTACGTAATTTGGTCGGCTTATTTACAAAATTTCTGTCGACTAGATAATATCTAGTCGACAGAAATTTTGGTCGCTGTCAAGCCACAATTTTTTTTGTTGAGTTATGAGTATATTTTAACGCACAGTATATTATAAGTCTAAATGATCTAGAAAACATGAATGAATTCATAACTTAATACGTAATTTTTGTAGGTTAATACACAATATTCTTAACAGCGTTCATTTATGTCAAGTCAATATTAGTGAAATTGACTTGACATAACCCGACCAAAATACATAACTGCAACTGCAACACTTTGAGCAATTAAAACCAAATCTGCTTAAAACTAATCCAAACAAATCTTTCCTCCTTATAATAATCAGTGTGTTATGTTTATAACATCTTCATTAGTCGGTGTTGATACACCGACCACCCCCGTCGTAACGGCTAGGAAGCTATCACATTATTACTATATGCGTTTATATCTGTGTTAATGCACTTGTAAAACTCAACCAATTTATAAGTTTCGAGTTTATTATGAGTCGTAATAACAGCTGGACGCCGAATGAGTTTACTGTACTACCGTCTTGTAAAAATAAATGATTTCCAGAAATAATTATTATTGCGGTAAAAACGGATTTCGGTAGTAACATTGAATCTTAACAAGAGTATAGAGTGTATTTTTAAGTTTTTTTTTATCTATGGACGCTTCACACCACGTCAGTCTGGCCCCGTGGTAAGTACCTGAAGGACTTGTGTTACGGGTACCAGACAACGGAAATATATTTAATACTTTTATACTAAGTATACTTAAATTTAAGTTTTTTTATTATATTATGATACACATATTTAATACACATCCATGACCCAGGAACTTTTGAAAACTTTTTGTTCCGCCGGCGGGATTCGAACCCGCGACCTCCGGCTTGAGCTGCCAACATCCCACCAACTGAGCCACAGAGGTCGTATTTTTAAGTTTAAATTACAAGGTGCAAGATCGTTGGATGAATCACATTCGATATTACTGTGTATACGATTTTGTTTGTGCGTAAAAAATATGTTCTATAAATCAAAATGCCGTATCCTTTGTAGAGCTATGTTAATCATAATACAATATTAATAGTTAAAGCGTCGAGAACCGGTCGTGGGCCAGCTGTAGTCATTATTTTCTCATCAAGTTCAACAAAAAGATATTTCCTAAGTAATTATGTTTCTATTTATTATCCTTTTTTCTTTGATAGCTGGGAAGACTAGAAACCTTCAATCAAAGTTATTGTGGCTTAGAAATGCGCCATGTTTGAGAAATGTAGAGTATAACTCTGTACTTTACGGTGACGTATATAATAATATAATATGAAGAGAAGGCAGTAGAGCTAAATCTTAAAATTTACTTGAGATTTTTAAGCTATAGATTTTCAACGATATTTAGTAAAAAGAAAGTAATAACGTGGGAGAGCCATGCTTCGGCACGAATGGGCTAGCTCGACCGGAGAAATACCACGTCCTCACAGAAAACCGGCGTGAAACAGCGCTTGCGTTGTGTTTCGCCGAGCGAGTGAGTTAACCGGAGGCCCAAGCCCTCCCCTATTCCCTTCCCTTCCCACCCCTACCCTCCCCTTACCTTACCTTATTCCCTCTTAAAAGGCCGGCAACCTGCAGCTCTTCTGATACTGGGGTGTCCATGGGCGACGGAAGTTGCTTTCCATCAGGTGACCCGTTTGCTCGTTTGCCCCTTATTTAAAAAAAAAGAAGTTTACATGGCTTATTGATAAGGATGAAGAGAAAAATGTAAGAATATTTGAGATATTCTTGTAACACTATTAAAGAGTGTGGGATTGTAACTCTATAATGCATTTGTTAAATATTTTTACATGATAAAATATGAATAAAATTATAGATGCAATAAAGAATATTGTATCGCTTAACCTTAATGTAAGATTAATAAGTTAATTAGAGCAATCGATTTGATATCGAAGTTATAAACATTTATGTTAAAGCTGGGCATTCCGTCGGCGACTTGTTAAAAATAACGGTCCCTAAGATCTTTAAAGCTCATATTATAAAACTATATTAGTACGATGAAAATAATAAAATTATGTAGTCAAAGGTAAGCGCGGGATGTTAATGTACATTTTATCTTGATACTAGAAGTGTGTGAGTCATAATTCTGTAGAATTGTATCGTAAAGTATCAATTAATGTGAGCAGTATGCGCATTCGAGCTGCAAGAGAAAATGCTCACTTTTGATGCCTTCGAAGAATATAATCTTCAGAGCCCCTAGCCAAGACGTTTTCTTTATCCCTTCTTTATAGAATCACCGATCAAAATGTATAGAATTCACATAACATGAGTCGAATGTCGACTTTATTTTTTCGATGGTTTATTTCAATTTCATACATTTTGATCGCACCTATAAAAAACGATAAAGAAAACGTCTTGGTTAAGTTCTCCGGTAGTTTTGCGTTTGCAAATTGTTTCCAAGAACTAATGTGAAAAAAATGTGTGCGCCTGCGCCGTTGACATGCGCGTGTGGATCGGTAGCCGGGGGTGTTTGACGATCAATTCACACCCGAAGGTGCTAAGCGGCCGGCCGTGGGTACTCTCGCTTAAACATCCAATAGCTTTGTTCGCCCTCCCCGCGTTTAATTTACGTCCAATTAAAATAGAGTCGTCCGTTTATTAAAATTCCATTGAGTTTGAGATTTGAATTATCCGAGAGACACAAATTATACACGACTTCTTAGATCCTCGTATGTTTTGAAAGTTTTACCACTGAATTTTTAGAGCGTTTATATACCAAACATTTTTGTGGACATTGGCCTACTTGAATTTTGTTGTACCTGACCTGTCCTGTAATTTTGTTGGATGGTCCGTTGGGCCAAAATTCGTTTACCGCGCGGAAACAGTAAATTTTTTCGCCTTTCACGTCTCTCAAATTGTCTCCCTATCAATTTTCATCAATATTTCCTATCTTAACCTTTATAACCTTGTATCGTACCATTTCTGTATAGTAGGCTTTATCCACAGGCATATAAAGCAATTCACAGAGGTTAATAAAAATTACAAAGTATTACAAAGCTTATTGAACTCATTAACTTTTTTGTTACACAGTAATTTGCGAAAAAACAATAAATTAAATTTACTTCTTCTTTGAATGCAGCAATAAAAAGGTTCCTACTGTGCGTTATTATGTGAGTGAATAAATACTACCTTTATCGTTATTATAAGGCGTTTTTGTAAAATATTTGCCTGGAAATTTGTATGGGTGGAGGAGTTTTTAAAGTAACATCCTACGTATCACGTACGATATAAAATTTACGAAAGCACAAAAAGTTGTGTGGATGACGTGTCGTCATATTAAACGTATTAAGATACAAGTGGCTGTCCCAAGTTATAAGTTATAAGTTATAAGTGACCCTTGAAATAAAACTAAACATTTAAAAGAAAATACGTAAAGTATAAGTCTTACGCCATTATACCTCTATTATACTGACAATTAATGCAAGCAAAAAAAAACATATCAAGGGTCTTATTACTAATAATGTGTTTTAATCGTTACTTGCTATGGATGTTGTCTGCATCTTATACGTTCGAAGAAACGTATTATCAAACAATTTTAGCTAGATCAACAGCTTAAGCGTAGTAAAAGAAATACAAAGAAAGATACAAAATCCTTATCGTCATAAATCATTTTACAAACATACGAGTCCTCTAAACTAGACACAGGCTCTGCTATTGGGGAATAAAATTAAACACACACACAATATTTACACACATTGTGTCCAACCTTATGTTGCCTAGCTGTTGTCGCTCTCGGCTTGTGACTTAATCCACCCTAGATGAAGTTCTCAGTAAAGTGTATCTCATCATCTATCACACACGTTCATCTCGCCTCGTGTCCGGACTCTTTGTCTGCCTCTCCGAGGAAACTTAGGAATTTCGTCATGTCTTCTCATTACTCTCCCGTACTATTGTACAAATTATACCTACGAGTATACTGAAAACTCAATACTCATGTAGAGATATGTAATATAAGCTAAAGGATATCGTTTCGTATCCTTCAGCTTATGTTACAGTGAATGTTCTAAAGTAACTATAGCACTTACGTAGATTGTGGGTTATTAAACAAATTATATATTTTTAATTTTGTTATACGTATATTCTCTTATTGATTCTCTCATTCAACATAAGTTGAAAGGGGTAAAAATATAATTTATGTACTATCAGAGAAGGTGATTTTTAGGCAGATGGGGGACCTACGTAGTTTGGTCGCATTGTCAAATCCAGCCACAGATCACAACTATGAACTAACATTGAAATGACATGCTCCGACCAAATGACGTTGGTCTGTCAACTGCCTGAGAATCAATTTCTTCGATGGTACATTTTATAGTAATTGGCTACGTAAAACTTACGGAAGTGTAATGATTTTGGATATTATGTGTAAGCGTTAAAATTAGTTATAATGGCCCAAGTCTATAAATTTTTTTTGGTTTGGTTTGCTACCTGTATATTTCTTAACTTTGATTTAACATGCCTATTAACAAAATATATCCAAACATAGCAATTTATGTGTTTATTTTGTTCACAGGTAAGGTAGATAGCATCGGCTAGCGGGGGGTGAGTCCATATTCCACGCGCGTCCAAGCCCCGTGGACGTGAAAATAGCACGGAGGTTTTATAGTTTATTCCAAACTTTTATATGTTCCTCGAATGTTTAGTTTCATGTTTCCGGCTATAAACGGCTTGAATAGGAAAACTTTAATTGAATTTTATTATGTTATATAAGCTTAGTGTCCCATAAGAATATAATATCTGTTTCGGAAAAAAAATTCTGTAAGTTATTCAAAATTCAAAACACTGAAAAAAATGTTAGAAGTTCATGTAAAGAAACTTACAAAACATTGTATGACTCAAAGTGGCTGTTTAAGATTTGCAGTTACAGTACTCTTTGATGCAGTCGATAACAATAATTTTATAATTTTACTCAGTATATTTTGACATTTGCTACGCAGATATTTACCTCCATTAAGGACGTATAACGATAACTAAATATCCAAGAATACTATCGGATCGACGATTAAATTGTCATTACCTGTATCGATTTCCGTGGATATTATAATCATTTGTTCACCGTTTTTATATGTCCGCTAATGTTAATGGATGATTAAAAATGCAAGTCCAACTCTCTCATGTAGATGTCCCTCTACTCTGGCGAGCATAATAAAAATGCGTGTTTAAGGTTAAACGCAGTCTTTAAATAGTTTTACCTTTTATCTCCTTTATTCGTTTTTATCTATATTGTAGGTCCCGCTCCGAGCTGCAGTCTTTTTATTATTTTTTTTGCGGCTTTATGCTATGATATACCCATAATCGTTTATTACACTAAAAACGTCGGATTATAGTTTCAATTAACTCGCGGAGTCGAATAAAATTTTATGATAATTATTCAAGCGTATTCTAGTACTTCTTTATCTTATCTCGACAGTTTCCTTAAATGTTCATCTATAAATCAAGGTGTTCCTGAGGCTGGCAACACTGAAAATCAGAGAGTCATTACGAAATATTTATCTATTCATATTGACATTTATGATTGTACACTCCCGTCATACGGTACGCCCAGGCAATCGTGATCCGAGGGACTTTATTAGCCAAATGTCATAGAGCATGCAATTTGACTTATACTATCGATTAATGGATGCTAATGAAATGATATATGGCACCGCAGCTACTACATTTTAACTCTGATATTTAATATTTATTTGCCATTATGTTTGCACATATTAAATATATTGCTATATTTTCATAGTTTTGTTTTTGATAAAAGATTACGCCAACCTACAGAATAAGTAAAGTTACTTCTCAGTAAGTACTGTAAATCCATGTTTTCCAATAAGGAAGTGTAAAAAGCTTTTAAAAATTACGAATAGAAAAGTAATACAAAAAGTATGAAATGGTCTTTGAACCTGAAACAAAAGTAACAAAAATGTCTTTTTGTTTTACATGTCGCGGGGTGAATAGTAATGAAGTGTTTGTTTGTTTGGTCTGTTGAGGTGTTAAAGCGGAGTCTTCGCACGTAACAGATATGAATTATTGAGCAGATGGCCAAAGCTTTGTCTATGATGTTACGCTTTCTGTAACAATGTGAGGTGGCCTGTTTCAATGGCGCTTGCTATTATCGCGTTATAATGAGTCAAAAAATTTACGAAACGATAAGAAAATTGTTAGCTAAAGTAAGGTTAGTGCTTCACTACGCACTCTTGAGCAGCTGCTAGATTTCTTAAACAAGATTACAAAATATACTTTTTCTCAAATTTTGTAACATTCCACGTTAGTCGATCTAAACATATCATTAGAAACATATTTCGATTAAAAGTTAGCTTTTCTTAAAAAAATACAATGGCAGGTAACACTTTATATGATGTGCAATCGATTTTTATGTGACCGAATTTTGTAGAACATTATTTTTATTAAATTTATTTTGCTAACATGTTTTGTCGTTTAGTAAAATAGATTTTATGATTTTTTTATGACAAAGCTGCTACAATTTTAATTTTTATGGTCAATTCCATAATCGTTTATTTGAAAAATATTCAAATCGAATCATTCAAGTCGAACCAACTGACCTAATACATAATGTATTATTCATTTTGTACGATTTTCCCACTAACTCAGGTACTCTATTTTATGCACTTTATCATTAAATTATAATTTATAAACGTTTATACGATTTGAAGGTTAATCTTTGTTATAAACAAGAAATAGAAAAATGATGATTTTATGTATGGTAAATTCAACACCTGTAACGTTAAATATTTTGAAAAAAATCACCATTTAAAAATCACGAACTTCTGTAAATACTAAACACCTATTTAGACCTAACCTAATGACTAAAGTTTCTATATAAATTACACAAAATATGCTTGATTAATTGGAAATTAATTAGAAGGTGAAAATAGAAATGCGCTCTGAAAAGATAACTGCATCGCTATTTTAATTACGTTTTCAATTATTTCGATTTCGCCTTTCACTTTCATGTAATTAAACAAGGAGCTTCCGTTAGCATAAAGAGCATGAAAATGCCGTTTTACGATTGTGAATTTTCCTTGTCTAATACGTTGTAAAAGTTACTTAAGAGACAAAGACAAAACACTTTTTTATTCGAATATCGTTTCTATACACATAATGTTTCTTTTCATTAGGAAAGAGGCTTTTATTTGAAATAATTAGCATGAATTTAAGATTAATAGCTAGTCTCGTTAAGCATTACTTTTTGCAACTGCGGAATCATAGTGGCAATAACTAGTGACTACGAGAGGTACTATAGTTACGTAAGACTAACTAGCAATTTAATAAAATAGATAATCTACATTATAAATGTAATGTAGTGACTTATAAATAATATCGATAAGGCCCCTCCCTAGTTGACACATTAAGAACACGGACGTGTCATGATTTATAGTTCCACAAGTCGCTACTCGCTACCGTGACCCGGTTATCATTTCCAGAAGTGCTCGTCTAGATTAACTGCAGCGTGATCATGAATTACGGCCAGCTCAATAAAAACACTGGACAAGCTGGACGCAATTCCGCGGATATTTGGTAAAGTAGAAATCGATCAATGCGCACGTTCACTTGATTTGCGAAGTACAAATAATAAAATTAAAATGTTTATCCCTTCAATTAAAACACGCGAGATGACTATAAAAATTTTAATAGACGCGAGATATTCGCGGGATACCTCGATCACATTAACACTGATACAAGATTAAAGTGATCGAGCCGGCTTCAATAACGTACATTTGCCTATATAAGTTCAAAAGGTAATTATCGGCTCTTAGCGTCCTGACTCGGTTTATCCTGGGAGGCATCTGTTTATCCCTTTTCACAGTACGTATATAGTAATTGCTGATATAACTTTTGGGTTTTTTTGCAAACCGGTAACCCGACACTATAGAAGAGGACTTAAAAGGGAAACTTAGTAATACCTTCACGGCAGTCGCGTCGTATTTATGTCATGCAGACGCGACGCTTTTTATCGATATTCCGATTGGCCCAACACTAGTTCATTTTAATTGGCCACGTCGCTGTCGGACAAGCGGCGAGTGTGTAAACGTTTTAATGACTTTATTGTGTTCTTAGTTTAAATGTGACGTGTGTTGTTCAAATTGCATTACTGATTTGTTGCGATCAGCTAGTGACGGATGGAGCCGGAGTTTATCGATAAACCTGAAAGCTTCGATAGTCGATACTAATTAAACGTGTTTGCTTTGTGTTAGAATATTATGGTATATTTATATGAATTTTGATTACATAAATTAAACTTCTTGTGTTTTAAAACCATTAGTGTATACTTAAGTACCGAACATAGAAAGTAATTTTGAAATTAGGTTTGTTATATAACACACAATATAAAGTCTTAAGTTAATGCTTAATGGAAAGCGGGAATGAATATTAAGAAAAAAATGAAGGCAACATTGTAAATGGAGAAACAATTTCGGAGGCTATTTGTGGTGCGCGAGCAATTGTACAGTATTATTTCGAATGAAGGCTGCGGTGCGTCGGACTCTTAGTCTGCGGTCGCACCGCCTGGCCCAAGTTCTATGAGCGTAATAGCGTTTCTCTTCTAATCTTGGCGAGATCAAAGTTGTACCTTTCTAAGCTCTACCTCAATAGAACTCAAGTATCAGTTCCATTAATTATTAATACTGAGAAATATGCAAAAGTGCATCTTTCTGTATATCCGATATCCATTATATTAAGTGCAATGTCTTGAAGATGAAAGTGAGTCTATAGGACGGATTAGTTTTAGGCCTGATTCACAATGAATAATTCGAATCGTATTTCATAATTTCACTTCGCGACAGCCAATAAACCCTCGCCTCGCTAAGCGCTGACCAATAAACATTAAACATGTTGTATGTTTCCAAATCCAAGTCAAGCGGGAATTGTGAATAACCCGCTAGTATAATATAAAACCTCTTTTCTCTTATTTCTATACCACACAGGGTATAACTTGCACGCGGTATTAATTTTTTCGCTTCGCGCTTGATGTTCATTTGTTATTCGCGGCGTACGGTGCCGATTGCGGACAAACGAAGTTAGTTATAGTAACAATAGAATAGAAGTAACACGTAGGCAAGTGTTACTGAAAACCGAAGCTCAGATGTAAATGAACTGTAACCTCAACATTCAAAGAGTTAATTGAATTCATAGTACAAACATTTGAAATACTTTGAAACCTGTGTAGTGTGTATTGATTTTTTTTCATCGGACTAAGCTAGATCAAGGCTTTATTTTTGGAACGAAGTTCCTTATCGCGCGTCGACGCAAAGGAGGCTAGACAGAACGACAATTGACCTCGACACTTTTTTATTAGTACCTGCATATTAGGAGCAGAGGGCGTCGATAGGATTCCTGTGCGTTAACTAGATGGCGTTTTTGAGAATACTTAAACAGCGACGCGTTGTTAGTATTCCTGGGCGTCAATAGATGGCCTTTTTTAAATATTTTTTTAAGTTTACATATTATTGTATGTAATACTTACAGGTTTTTTCAACATAGAAATAACTTCGTTCCATTCGGGTGTCCCCTTGATACCTCTCAAGTTTTTTTTGAGTGTACATTTGGACCGCTAGGCCCATACGACTTGTGAGGTTTGGGTTTGAGAGATATCAGAAAAATCATCTTAGAAGGGAAAGTGACATCGGGTACATTTCATTTAGATATTTTTTTTTAAAGAAATGGCTCTACGGAAAACCGGTGTGAATAACGCTTACGTTGTATTTCAAGTGAGCGAGGTTAGTCCTTTTAGTCAAGGTTAAAGAAAATTTTGGGGTTCAACTAAATATCTAAATTATAGCTATATTTAACAAAACGTCAACAATATTGCAACACTGCATATAATTAAGTTGCCAGTTGCCTCCGTCTAACATTAGCCCTCGGCGTTAAAGACCCTTTGTTCCCTTCTAAGAACGTGCAAAGGGTGGTCGGTTCTTATTAAGGAAGTTTTAATTATACATTTCTCATTTTCGGTTTCTACTAATGATGCACAGTTTAGACAGAATCAGCAACATTGTGTTACTTCTAAAAGTCAAAACAAAAGTTACGAGTAGTATTTGCTAATGAAAATGATCACTCAAACATTGTAATCTATATTATTTTATTCGTATTTAACCTGAAGTTGGTATTTATTTGATATCATATTATAAGCTCAGCTTATGTTAATATTTCTATTTCTTTGCATTGAATAAGTTTTAAACTACAAATTGAACGATTGAAGCGACTTTAACATAGACTATGAAAACGGATAAGAATAACTTTCTTCGAAAAAATAAATAAAATACCCGTGGATGTACAGTTGCGGACAACAAGTAAGATTTAATGTATGGCCTTACCACACTGGCTAGATTACAAAGTTACATTTATAGTACACACCCTTACCGCGTTTTCGCGATATTTCAGCCGCACAGATCTGAGCATTTAGCACGTACCTGCACGCACCAATTAGCGATGCTGCAGATACACCGTCATAAATTGACTGTACCGTTACTGCCGGGGTAAGGTGCCATGAGGACAGAACGCTTCCTAATAGATAAGGGTCGGGACACACTCGCCTTAGTGAAACGATGTAGGAATCCTTAATATTCAGTATTAATAAGGTTTAATATTTGGATAGGTATTGTTTTGTGGATTAATAAGTAATAGTTAAAAAAACTAAAAACACGCTTTTTATACAAAGGGTTACAAACAAACATACAAACATACAAATTGAAAAATGGAATAATTATATCAAATTAGTGTATTGTCATCGGTCCTCGATAAATCTACAAAGTTTGAACGAAATCTGGCCGTTTAAAGTGGGTCAAAATCGCGCCCAAAGAAGTCTGTTACAAACATGTTACAAACAAATATACAGGTAAAGCTAATAAAAAGCATATAAAAATGGAATAATTATATCAAATTAGTGTATTGTCATCGGTCCTCGATAAATCTACAAACTTTGAACGAAATCTGGCCGTTTAAAGTGGGTCAAAATCGCGCCCAAAGAAGTCGGTTACAAACATGTTACAAACAAATATACAGGTGAAGCTAATAAAAAGCGTATAAAAATGTGTTGACATAGAAAATCTTTCGCGTTTAAAGTATAACGCCTTATATTTTGTATGATCCCTCTGCGAGATGGGCTATGATGAATAAAATGATTGCTACCATATTGCACATCTTTCCAACAGTTAGCACAATTGACTTCGATCATACGCTATACATAATATGTAACATGTAGAGTAGTGTAGAGGCATAATATTATGCCTCTACAGGTTTAGCTCTTGTATTTGTCCATCAAGTAGAGATGCCGCTTAAAGGATTTAATGAGAAATGTTCGTGTGTGGTTGAGGAAGGGGCAAAAATTTCCCGTTGACAAGTTCCTGTTGAAGACAAAGCTCCAGCACGATATGCGCTAACAGCATTACAATACAATAGATGATATTGTATATTAATAGCCGACTCGATAGTACTCCTGATTATTTACAAATGGGATCGACGCTTTGTTTCAGGGCCAGCGCGAACGCCTCGGGCGCCGTAGGGCTGTCACAAGTTGGTTTATCAGGTTCACTCTTAAATTATATTTATTGAAAATAATTATTTGTATTGACTGTGTAAGAGATATTAGTATATACCTTTTCAAATAATAAAGTCTATACCTAATTATATTAACTATTTCGTTCCGTATGTTATAAATATCGAACGAAGTAATAGAGTTAATATCACTTCAGTATTTTTGTTAAGTATCTCAAATTCAATAAAGTAATATTATGCGCTTCTTGTAAGTTAAATACGTCAACTTTTTACAAAAGTGAGGCAGCCCTACAATCGAAACATAGCGTAAGATTCCTCGCGATCCAATTATGATCACCCGTATTCAACTCTTAAGTATTTATTGACAAATCTTCGTTAATAATTCATCTGTTTTTATTATTATTATTCAAACGGCTTGTATGGAGTATTGTTTATATTATTATGTATTTTATTATTTTATTTCGAGACATCTTGTCAAAATTGCAATATAATATTAGGGCGGTAAAGTTCTGTGAAGTCATCTCTATTTTTTGCCAAGTTTCAGTATCAGGTGATTCATAAATTAATGCTAACTTTTCCTCTGTTCACATCATTATAGGTTTTACCAGGAACTCTGCTACCTGTCATCTAATTATATTATGAATCATAAATCAAGTTTCAGAGAAGTCAATTTTAAAACGCATTTTGACGCCTACAGTACATTTCGTAAAGCATTAATAGATAGCAAAACTTTAAAAGTAAATGAAATACGGTTAGTAATCAATTTTACTTCTACTCAATGCTAAATTCTATAAAATATTTTCTTGAAAATCTACGACTGCTACGAAATAGGACTCGTAAGTAAATGAAATACGGCTGTCCCCCAGGATCGAGCGCACACAGTTATATGTTGACGCGTGTTTCACGTACACCCGTAATGGCCATGCGTTTTTATGGTCCCACTAATTGACGGTACCCAATAAATGTGAAAATACTAGCCTCCCCGGGCAAATTCAGAAATGCATTTACGTGTGCCCATTCCCATAAATATATGTTCTGGATTATGTCGATTTACACGTTAACATGGTATTGTGATTCCTCTAAATTCTTGTTGTCGCTGAAAGCTATTTTACACATACGAATAAAGTTATTTGTACATAAAAGGATTATGACATTACGAAGATTCTACAAAGTACGGCCGCTGTAACAACACAACTCAAATTACGTGCTAAGAAAGACCACTATCGCCATTAAAACGGCGAGAGCATTTCAATTTCATCGGACAAAGCCTTCGAACACAACACGAGAAGCGTCAACTAAAAATTATCTTATTTATGTCCGTGCGCTTTTGTAGTCCGACACCAACAATAACTAGTAACTCAGTCTTTAGACTTAGTAATAAAGTTTTACCATCATTTTAAGTATGAGCCCGGAAAATTTCGCTCGAAGGTGGTCAGAGTTTTAATGTGTTCCTTTGTTCGGTGTTGCAACGATGTTGCCACACTTAAATTGCTGGCAACAAATTAATTATAGGAACTAATTTTGTGTGGACTTTGAAATAAATGCTTTTCGCCGGAGGTGTAACAAACAGTGTATGTTAACAATCGCTCCGCTAAAACTCATTATTATTTCGCTACATTGTTCGAGTCGGGGATATAAACGCGATCGGAGGAAATGTTCCATACTACTTCCATGCTTCAGCAAAACAGCTAGAGATTACAAGATTTTAATGCAACAATCCTTGTCTCTTACATTATAATATTATGTTAAAGGTAAAGCTTTTTTAGGTGAAGGTATCTATGCTCAGTCCAAACCCTTCGAGGTGAAATAAAAAAATTGGCCAAGTGCGAGTTGTACACGCGCACAAAGGTATTACTCGCACTTGGCCGAAGGTAGGAACTACAGAGCAAAAATAGATTAAAAATTGTGTTTTTTGTATGGGAGCCCCCTTAATTATTTATTTTTTAAAATTTTATTATTAATTATTAAAGTAAAAATACAACTGAGTATTCTATGAATATTTCAAGTTCCTATGTGTTGCCGTTATTGATATCGAGCAAAAAAATAGCAAAAAAATCACGTTTGTTGTATAGGATTACCTTAAATATTTAATTTATTTTGTTTTTAGTATTTGTTGTATAGCGGTACTTGAGTTACAGCCTGGAGACTGACAGACGGACAGACGGACAGATGGAGAGACGGACAGACGGACAGACATCGAAGTCTTAGTAATAAGGTCCCGTTTTTACCCTTTGGGTACGGAACCCTAAAATCACGACATAGGCTCATTTATGATGAAGGCAACCAGAGAAAGCTTTTTAAATTTTGTCTTTTTTATCATTAAAAGTTACAAAGTTACTATGTATTTCACGTTGGCGAAGCCGCGGATTAAAAGCAAGAATATGGAACTTCTGATTCATATCGTATCTAATTTAAAAATATTATGAAGTAAAAAATATGACGCAGTATTTTTTTTACTTGATATTAATTAAATATCTAGTGAGTGCAATAAAATTCTATTAAAATGACAATAAGCTTTACCTATTAACGAACTGGTTCGTAGAATGTTAAACAAACGGTTTAGACCTTCGAATTATGTCTCAAGGCTGTTATCCTTCAGATTGAATTTTATAAAACATAAACTAAATAATATATTATGAAGTTATAAAAATTTATTGGGCTATTATAAAAAATAATTTTATGAACAATACAAAGGTGATATGATATCTACATTATTATAGTAATAACTTAGCGTGCTATTTATAATGTGTGGCATCATTTAAATAAATTAGTTATTAGATTTATGCGGTCTTACAGAATAATATCGTCCGCAACTTTGTTTACTTGGAAATTAGTATAAGTACTTGAAACCGCACGAGCCGCGAACTTGCCAATTTTTAAATGATGAAAAAGTAAAAAAAAAACAGTGAAATAAATTACAACCAATATAATACGGAACAACTAATGATTAAACACAGTACCTACTCTTGTACTTGTATTCAAATAATATTTTATTTAATAAACAACACGAGTTCAAATTAAGTACACATTAAGTAACTGCTAAACAAATAAGTACAATAAACATTAAAATATATTAAAAACTAGTATAATGATTGTACTAGTATTTCAATTTTAAGTTTTAAAGCAAGTAAATCTCTTAGCACACGAAGAGAAAGAATTGAACGAAGACATGTAAAACAGAACTAAAAAGACATAATACGAGTCGTTGACTTTTAATACTGGCAAATACTTTATGAATATCATAAAAGCGCAGTTATTATTTTCAATATCTTTTAATTTCTTTGTGCGAGAGCTCGCTCGTATATAAGGCGAGAGGCCGTAACAATTTATTTATCTGTTTTAATTTATCTACACGGTCCGTATCTACACATGTGGAGGTCTATAAACAAAGTTAGACTGCAGAGAGGGACTGTAGGCGTCCCAATAACAAGGTTTTGTCTTTTAAACGACAACTATTGTAACTATATCGTGGTATCCAATGGGATCTGCATCTTTTTATATCTCTTGGAATCAGGGATATAGATAATACACACGGATATTAAATTTTACTTAATTTTTTTTATACCTATTGTTACTTAAATTATCTGAACTTTATGACTATCGATAAAACCTAAAGTTTAAAGATTCAGCTTTCAAAGCAATTATAATATAATGTTATTAGCAGTTCGATTTTTTTATACCTGCCTGCTTACTAATTTACTCAATGAATATACAGGCATCGCAGTAGCTCCTGCTCAAACAATAAAATACAAAACAATAAATAAAATGATAAAAATATTCTATGAACGTCGTGATCGTGTGTTCGGGGCAGGCGTGAGTGTTGTCAGCACATCGTATTTAGAACTTTATCGTATGTGTTTTATCCCGGACTGGAACAATCCACGAACGGTGTTCTTAAAATTTCTTACTCTACTTTACGTTATTGCAGTTCCTAACAAGTTTGTGTGGATTTTATTCGTAATTTCTCTTAAATAACACAGTGCCTACTTGTAATTTTATTATTTAACGCGAACATTTTTCTAGGATGAAAAGCATCCTATGTAAAGTACATAGGGATTCAAACTGTTTTCATAAAAAAATTTAACAAAATTGATTGAGCGGCTTAGGCGTGAAGAGGTAACAGTCACACTTTCGCATTCATAATCTTAGTATGGATTTAAGGTCTTTTTATGGATTTTGAATATTTAGCTGACATTCTGTCACTAGTTATGATATAATTCGGTTCCCCTTCAGTACGTGTTGATATGGCCGTTTGAGCTCATAAAATTTTATGTTCCAGTATCCATAGGAATATTAAATCCAATGCTGCAACACCAATGTTATATAATGTTTTATTCAAACTGAAACGGCAAGAACAACACGAATCGCGAGATCCAGGGTTGCCAAATAATAAAAATAGAAAATACTAAATAGTAACCAATACAATTGTTAATTTCAATGGTATTGGTTAGGGGTACCGTTGGTTAAAATATTCTTATTTCTATCTAAATATGGAAAATATGTAAAACATGTTTGAATTTTGTTGGAAGTCTCAATTTTGCATTATTTTATAATTTTGCATTTTACATATTAATTAAGCAGCTAATTGGTACTTAATAAGACGTATTATTATAAAAAGACTTCTCATTTAAAATATTTTTCATAATATGGATATTATGACCACCGCGTTACCGTCAGAAATTGTTCAGTTGCTCAATTTCTAGTTATTATTTCTACTAACGTATTAAATTTGGACAGCCCTAAATCAAGGTAATTTGCTATTGTTTATTACAAGTGATTGAGTTAATAGACGAAAATCACGATTACATTATATCAAGATACCTAACTCGACATTATTTATTATATTCAGCAAACTGCATTGTAACTTACATTAATAATTATAATAACATTATTCAGATTTTAATATTATATCTCTATTAAAATTTTATCTAAATCAGTTAGCAAATGATATTAAAGGTGTCCAGTGAAGTAACAATAATTTATTACTCTATAGCAATTCAAATACTAAAAAGAAAAAAATTACGGTTATAAAGGTAGTATCATAAAGAGGAAGATTTGATTGGCTTAAATAATTTGGAATAGTTTCAATTGATAATACTACCAACCCACCAATGAAAATGTAGTCAATAGACTACGGGAAAGGTCATGAACCATTTTAAAAAATTTACAATATCCGTAAAATTTCTTTCACTATAAAGTACATAATATTATTAATCTTATTATCTTTGTAAACGTGTTCCAGTATTATACACTATAGCCTTAATACAGTATCTACAGAATTTTTATAATAATAATAATTTATTGTTGAAATATTTTGATTAATACGGGTGTTGGAGTGACGATCTGATAATACTATTCTTCCGTTTGATATATTGTGTCAGCACATTGTGTACAGCATTCCTAATTTGTGACGCTACTACGAAGACAGTGCGAGTAGCTTAAAGCCTTTCTGATGATAATAGGGACGCCTTATTTCTATAAAGTCTGTCAAACAACCTTTTGTTGTTTCTAAATATTTTTCACTTTGTTAACGCTGTTATAGGATACGATTTGATGTTATAAATTTTATAATATTATTTCTATTAGTCAGTAATACCTAAAATAGTATGTTAATGAATCTTGTTTTCTCTGAATTAAAATTAATATATAATGTAGACCGAATGATCAAAAATGTGAAATTAGAAATTAGCCGAATCAAATTTCTTAGAAGTTTTAAGAACCAGTTCTTATAGATCCTAATTTATGTGTGCACTTAAACAGTAGTCGGTCATCGCACAGCCCATGTGTTATTCCCAATTCTAGAATATTTTTCGTAGCATTGGCTAGTATTTGGCACCACCAGAACTTTGCCTGGTGAACGCCTGGTGACGCATTTTTTTCTCGTTACATAATAATTATACAAAATTTTACATGATACACCATATTTTGAACACCAGGCATAGTCGCTTAGTATGTTTACACTTTGCGGTCCCTCCACGTGTTATAATGGATCAATACAAGCAGTAACATACGTGTAGAGGAGCATATATTATTGTGTCTGCTTTTGCCCATGATTGTCAATTGGGCGTGCTACTGGACAGACAGCTTCGCATCATACGTAAGGTTGGATATCTGATATCTATATTATCATAAGTTTTGACTTATGATAGATATCCTATTCTGCATGTCTATGCAGACCAACACTACAGAATATGGAGACTTGGAGATGACCTTTTCATTTAATTTCATTTTCGCGGTAATCAATTTTTGAAACGTAAGCGTAGAGCGGGCATAAACACAGCTAAGTTTATGTCCAAGTTAGCTAGAACATTTGATTAGAGACTGAAACCTGTTTGGTTGTTACGTGTTTATTGGCCAATCGGACTGGTCCTGACTCCTGATAGCGGAGGCTTCTCGTCAGCTGAAATTGCTCCATAACTACGGTACTAATCGATTGATCTTCAGGCGTGTTGACACTGTACCCAGTTATTGGCACTAGTATAACTATAACTATATAATAACACGACTGTTATGTACATAATAACATAACTTTTTTGTAACTATTTTTTTTAAATTAATGTTTTCTTTGTAGTTTTGAAAGTTAAGAATACTGATATTAATGCAGCATACATGTACAACCTAGATACAGACAGAAAGCCACTGGATTCTTAGTAGGCAGCAGAGTACCCATCGAATACGAAACCCTAAAAACAGCACCTTCCAAACATCGTAGTCGTATACTAAACAATGACTTTCGTTACAGGTAAGAACGAGCGCATTTTGTACGGTATAAGGTAATTATTTTTTTCTACTTTTCGAAAACAAAACCTGACGCAATATCGTGTGCATCAAACTTAAATTGAAAAATTCTATTCGGTTCCCTCGCGTTGTAAGATCATTTGTTTTCTCTATCTAACGAGTAGATTTTGATACATTAGAGTGAGATGGATGTGGGATTGTTCGTCCGTCGACTGGGCCGTAACTCGTAGCCGTGTTGAAATACTTACACGAGATTTGGATTAAAACCTGTGCGTTAGGATAACCTATGGTCAGCAACAAAATAAACTGAACTGTATACATAATTATTATTTGTGCCTGTCTCGTAAATGTAATTTTATTAAATTCGCTTGCATTTCGATAATTTTATGATGCGATTACAGAGCTTAACCTATGTATATTATATTTTACGTCTAGATGTTACATGCCCGCAGTTCGACGCTAAAAAGCTATCTTCGTTACAATTCCTTAATCTTACATTTTAGATATATAATAACTATCCTATGTTTATTCCCGTAACTCAAAACACATTAATTCTAAAAATCTAAAGCAATCCAGCGGTTTGAACGAAAAGAGGCTAAAGGTGCCGGTTGGCAGCGGGCGACATGAAGCGGCGGCGTTGACGTGTCGTCGCGATACTACTGGTTTCTATGTATTTTTATGAAAAGTGTCGCTAGCTTCATGTTGCTAGCTGCGCAGAGGGCCTAGACAAGCAGCAAGCGATTATCGTAAACGCTAACGCCACAAAATGTATGGGATTTGACATTAGTATTCGCTAGCGAAGCGATGACTTGATGTCAAATCGCATACATTTTCTGGCGTTAGCGTTAGCGTTTACAATACGCGCTTGCCACTTGTCTACTAGGGCAGGGTATTTCATAGAAATACATAGAAACTTCTAGTGTCGCGACGACACGTGGTCTGCTGCTTGATATCGCCGCAATCCAACTTGTACCTTAAAGACAAACACATTCGCTCATGTATATTTTTAGTGTCAAAGAATAATGTATTATAATGTTATGCATATTGTTTTTGCTGGCCGTACGCCCATCTCGGCTAGTGTCCAAAGTTGAGACTGTCACAATGTATTGTATTTAACATCGAGTTATCGCCACACCATCGGATAACATTGTGCGCTGATAAACTTAATGATGGATGACGGCTAGCACATTCTTATAATTAACATAAAAACTTTAATTAAAGTATAAGACGAGGACAATGTCTTATAAAAAACATACATGAGGCTTATTTGCGTATTGACATGGTTTTCTTATAGTTTGTAGTGTAATATTTTGTGTTATTAATTATTATATTTTGGACATATTGTGTTGTTTACTTAAAATAGGAGACCGTATAATATCTTTCGAACCTATCTATTTTAGGCCAAATATAATAGTGGTATGAATTCTATGCAGTATAATTATTTACACCTATGCATTATGTTGCTTGCGTTTTGTATAAATATAAATGAAACCTTTTCAAAGTTTTAAAAATTAGCGCTAATTCTGAAAATTCTTTCTCCTTCATCATAAGACGTTTTTTTATTAAAAAAATGTATAACTTACGACATAAAACGAACCTTTATCGATCTGTAAGACGAAATCCGACCCTGCGGTAACCCAACACCGCTTCCAAGGTGTTTAGGTCTCAAATAATCTAGATATGATTATAAATATGACCTTAAACCCAGGACGTTTCCACACAAAAGACATTCGAACCGTACCCAAACACTCGCGAACCTTTTCAGTGGTTCTTATTTTTCAAAGACACCCTTATTCTGTGAGCCGCCCGTTTCCTTTTAGTGTTTTTGTCGAGTTCACACTCCGTAGAACAAAAGCGAGAAAAACAAAGCAACGCCGACAGCGACACCTGACGAAGTGAGAACGAAACATGATACCCGATTTCGACACCACGCTCGATAATCGAGTCTACTCATTCAATATTAAAACTCACTTTTCAATAGACGATCCGGCCTTCACAATGGAATGCGCGAGTGTCGATTTCAATCCTAATTATTCGAGAATATGGCTCAAATTGCGTTGACGGAAGGAAAGAAATAAGATTCAGGGCATACGTGATACCGTCTACCTTTCGCTGAGTAGTTTTGTATTGGAATAATTTTATAGTTATTACATATTATTAGAATGGGATCACTTTGTTGCGTTCGCTGCTAAGTGCGAAACATAAAATCTACGAACCAATCAATACTGTAGAACCAGTCGTTACCAGCTACGTTAGCCTCGATATTTCATATTATTATTGTACATTATAATAAAAGAACACTGAAACATAAAAACCTGTACATAATATAATTATATTAGATTTATTTGCTGTTCTCCTAAGCATTTATTTGCGCCATTTTAGTACATCTATCTGGATTCTGGAGTCACAAGATTTTTAAGGATAAGGATTCATATTTATTCAAAGTGTGTCGATGATTGGGTACTCCGTCCTAGTACTGCAAAATAAAAGAAAGCGATCTTTGGCTTCAACAAGTCGATACCGACATTACAAAAACATCTACACATTATTATGTCAATAAAACAGCTAAGAAATTATTATTTGTTTGAAATATTTTAAAAAATCATTACCATTCGATACGGAAAATGTTGTCCGACACGACACACCGATGCAAACCCATTATTTTAATAGACCATTTAGGAAAATGTTTGTATAAATAACAATGTATAAATAACGAATCTAAAACCAGATATTATAAGTCACTTTGCAGTCCCCGGTCATGTAGAGCTATCGTCGGGTTCGAGTATCTTGTAACGTGAAGTACGAACTTATCGGTCAAACTAGAGAGGAGCGAATCCCCATTATTTTGCTCTATTAAAACGTGTCTAAGTCTAGTACAGAAGAATTGTAATAAGGAAATTATGATTTTCATAATGTGTTTTGTTTTACAACTCTTATATTTTAGGTATGTTTTATGCTTGAACTTGAGATATGAGTGAGCTGGCTATCACTAATTCCAAACCGATAAAAAGTACAGTTAAAGCTAATAATTTTCTGTACTTACTAAAGATAATAATATTCTGTAGCATATAATAGAGATAGGATTATTCAATATACGGTCAAAATTAAAAATATAGTTCCTCATTTCTGTTCCTCCCCTTAAACTTGGCTTCAAAACTGGTAGAACTACATACGTACCGACTCATAATCATAAAGATTACTTTCGCATAATTTTGTTATGCGGTGTAATTAAAACTATCTACTAGAGGTTCTTTAAAGCTAGTGCTTGATGGTAATTTTATTTGCAATTTTATGTGTCTAGGTCTTGTGAACTAAATCGTCTGTACTAACCACAGATAATAATATAATACTTGTTAGTCCAATCACTATAACTACAGTTCGCCTACGACGACGACTTATGAGTCGTCATTAAAAAAATGCAAAAAATCATCTATACATATAAAATTACAAGTCCTGACTGATTGACTGACTGACTGACTGACTGATTCATCATCGCAGAGCAAAAACTGTTAAAGTTACAGCCACGAAATTTGGTGAGCAGGGTTGTTTTATTAAGTAGACACCCACTAAGGAAGGAATTTTGGAAATTTTAACCCGAAGGGGGTGAAATAGGGGTTGAAAGTTTGTATGAAAGTCCGTCATTTCTTAAGTTAGAATCATGAAACTTTATTTTTGGGCTACTGATTAAAAATGAACAGATACGTATTGAAGCGTTTTTGGAAATTCTACCCCCAAAAGGGTGAAGTTGTGGTTGAAAGTTTGAATGAAATTTTATTATTGGGTTACTAATTAAAATTGTATGGATAATGGATATATTTAAGCGTTTCTGGAAATTCTACGCCCAAGGGGGTGAAATTAGGGTTGAAAGTTTGAATGAAAGTCCATCATTTCTTAAGTTACAAACATGAAAGTTTATTGACGTTTGAGTTTGACATTTGCTTTAATAGGGTTCTGTTTTTACCCTTTCTTTAAGGAACCAGAAAAAGGGGAAAACTGTCCATCTTTATTATTTAAATATTATGTTAACGCGGACGAAGTCGCGGATAACAGCTAGTAATACATAATATAATATTATATGCTTTGATGAAGGTTGGTTATGTAGGTGACAGTACAGTTAACAAATTACTGTCACGTTTCTAATATATACTAGGTGTAAGTACACTGAAATGTGTAAATTAAATTTTCGTGCTGTAGAATATTATTATATAGGTTAGGTTTAAAGAATTTATTCTCAAAAAGACATACAGTCACTTAAATGAGAACTTAAAACTAAAGTTACATTTTTTTTACAGTGGTCATTAACACACACGGTCCGCTCTGTACGGACCACGACCACTCAACCTCTATATTATTTTCATATATATAGAGGTATACAGATGAAAATAATATAATTGAAAATTTTGAAAATCGGACAAAATATTATATGTTATATATATTTAATGTTTCAAAAAGCAGCGACTTTACGTCTAATTACAATTTTACATGATTTTTTTCAGTCCGGACATTTCTTAGAATAGTGTCGTAATCCTAATGGCAAAACGGAACTTACGATAATTCGCTACATCCGCCTGTACATATTATTACCTCGTTTATGGCATCATTAAATATAGTAAGGAAAAAAATAACATTCTTAAAAATACATTTGAACATAAAAATTCGAATTACCTTTAACTTACATCAATTAAAAACCATTTATTAAAATACCTGCTTGTAACTCCCAAGTAGAAAAGTGAAAAAACAATATTATGTTAATATGTTTTATTCTAAAGTCTAAAATTACAACCGAATTTGTTTTCAATGCGCATCGCCTAGAGGCAGGCGGAGCTTAATAAAAGTTATAATTTTTAGTTGCATATTAAGTGTTTTGATATTAAATGGAGGTTCTAAAAAGATTTCAAAAATATCATTAACGAAACCGAAATGTAAAATGAATCAGATAATAACGATTGGGCGGACATTTGTCAGCGGCTTTTAAAATGGCGTCAATTAAATCTCTCACAATTAAGTCCGGGGAATGTCGCGATGCGATTGTATCGGGTGACCCGGGGCTATCGTCCGGGTTGGGATCCCGGGCTACCGTTCGAATGTTCGTGATTTATCGGCCCCCGACTCCCGGGTTAATTGAAGGCAGCTTTGTTTTGACTTGTTACTGAACGTGAACGGCGAGCACACGTCATTAGCGTCACATGTGTACCGTGCGGGGTAAATTAGTCCCGTCCCGACCGTTACGTGTTTACGGCGATTAGGTGATGTAAGTTGCTAGTTGCGCGCAGCGCGACTTGCGAGTTACGACATTTTTACTTATTTTTACATACTATATATATTAATATAAAAATATACGCTGTTCTGTATTTTGTGCTTGTGTAATGCATTTAAAAAGTCGCTCGAACGAAACATTGTAGAGCTTATTAGTGGTGGGACTTTATACTTAACCTCCCCCCCCCCATGCCCTCGTCAACGCTACACGCGAAGGAGCGGGATCGTAAAATATTCAACCGCGTCTTCCGCAGCGCTTGCCGCTTCCGGCATCTCTTCGGCTGCAGCAGCCTTTGCCGCCGCCTCATCGAGGGAGCCTACTTTAAACTCAGCCTATGCCAATAAATTTGATACGTAAATGCACTAATCACCACCCATCTAATCGATGTTGTATGTTTCTAATAGTGCTATTGATAACAACAGTTTGACGCTAGTCAATCAAAGGCACAATGGAATAGTTAAAACTCCTACCAACCTCTTCACGCTCAAACCGCTGAACCGATTTTGCTGGAATTTGGCTTAGAAGTCCCAAGAAAGGACATAGGATAGTTTTTATTCCGAAAAATTTTACGGTTTCTGAGAGATAAACTAATTTTGGCGCAACGGAGTTGCGGGCGTCATCTAGCTAATAATTTAAAGTTTTCAACTACTAGGTTTTAATGTCACTATTGCTAGCTTATTCCTGTTAACGTATTTTGTTAATTTATAAAAAAGTTGGAGCAACTCTATAAATTGTTGTTTAACCTACGCAAAGTAATTTGTACCGTGTAACAATTTAAAACAGTAGAACTACGTCATTTATAATTTGTCCATTATTTATGTGAGTAAAACTTATGTTTCGTTAAAAGATAACATTATTACATTTATTTAAATTTTATTGTGAAGGGTTACGTCTAATTGTTGAAAGTATAATTTATCTAATTTAAGTACTATTTATACGTAATTCCAACAATTTATGAATAATTTACATGACATTATCATGTGAAATTATAATACTTGTTGTTAACATACATTTTTAGCTTTATCCCTACTTGTAGTTGGTACGTAGGTAGGTAGTACCTTTTTTTTTTGATGCGCAGGGGAAACCCGTCATGGGTTTCCCGGGTCGGGGATGTGCCTAAGATTATGCATAATATTAACAACTGCAATAAAACAACAATCACTTTATAGAACCGAACATTCATTTCATAGACCTTTTTCTATTGACAGTACACGTCATGTACTGTCAAATAAAAAAGTCAGTACATGAGAATTAACAAGGTATAGTAAGACGTGTATTGTCTAGACTCCAGTTAGCTCACAAGTTGCTGACGCTCATAAAGCTCCATTCGCGGTGGCCCACTGCTCCTCTAATGACTAATAAAACATAAGTCTAGATACAATTAAAAACCTGATCTGTATTCTCAAGGCGAATAAATTATTAATGTATACGGTCGTATACTCTGAGAAAAGGCAATAAATAGGCTCGGGGCAGACGAAAGTCGACGTACAGCACACGAATACGACTAACTCGTCATCCCGAAGAGGCTTATCTACAATCGTCGTTGAATCATTTTAAATTTAATGTCATTCGTAGTAAGGTCCATTTTGTGGGTAGAGATGCTGCGCGTTAGTTGCGTAGTGTAGGACAGTCGAAAAGACAAAGCCGTTTCGTTTTTAGGGGGCAAGTGAAGGCGACAGTTGGTCACCGGTTTTTGGATTTAATTCGCGAAATCCCGGCCGTTTCGATACCACAATGAGATCGGCGGTTGACATTGAGTGATGAGTGGACTTGACAGATAAGATTTAGCTCGATTTGGAAGAATTTTTGGATGAATTTCTGCGCTTTAACAATGTGGCGTCGTATATTATTTCATAAGAATGGCCTTTTGGGTACCGGTTTCAGTGAAGACAACATCAAAATAAAATTGTTCATTCCATTCATAAATACATAATGCCTCTGATCGTTACACGTTAACATTACATATATTTTAACTTTATACTTTATTTTTCGTATCAAATATAGCAATCTGTGGTATTCACTTTAACCACTCTACGATCGCATTAAAGTATAATAATTATTGAAAAACAAAAACACAAAAATTGTAGGTACTTGAAGAAGGTTAATTTAATTTAAGATTTTGTTTAAAAAAAACGAAATTTAACGAAAGATTAAGATTTGTGTGAATTGTTATATTTTCTTAAGGCAACCGCTGCTTAATCGCTCATTAACGGTTGGTTAAAAGTCGGGCTGCAAAAAGTTGCGAGCTCGCAACCGGTTACGTGGACATCAAAAACAAACGCAATGTCATTAAACCTGTAAACATTAAAAATTTTTGATAACATTTTATTTTACATTAAACTTGCAAATAAAATTAAATTTATCGGTTCATAAAAACTGCATTACACGGACGGTCGAATGCTTCGGCTTTACGAAGTTTACGACAGGAATAATATGACTCTTTTCATAATATACGAATGTACTAAGTAAAAGTTGATTATATCCTCAAAATATATATCAGCCAAATATTTATTTAAGTAATTATTTCTCTGACAATAAAATTATAAAAGTATCTATAAATTGTAACAATTTCTACGTTTTCAAAATATGCTGGTACATTGTTTTACATTTAAATCGTATTCTAAAATCAGCCATTTTGTTAAACAACCAGTCTTTAAGACTTCGAGCTAGATTTTGTGAATAATTCATAAAACAGAATACAATACGGGCTATTTAAGTTTAATTGGAATAAAACTTGCCAGTTGCCACAGATATTCACCGAATCTAAGGCTACCGGATAAATATTTCCATGAGGTTTGATCAGTCCCAATTATGACATTAGTCATAACTCCAGACGAATTATTTGCTCTCGGTCCCATAAAATGTTATTACAAACCAAAATAACGGAGGCAATGATCAAAATTAAAATATTTCCATAATTCGCCTTCAGAGCTTTATTTCAAAACAAAACCGTGATAACCTGCCCTTTACTGAGAAATTCTTTTGGTACTGACGCGCGCAAAAGTGTTTATGTAATTATGAGTACAGTGTATTTTTATTACAGTGTTGTTTTTAAATATATTCCTGATGATAGCTATGTTTTGTACTAAAACTTTATTTTTGACAATATCACAACCCACACTAGGCTCTAGGTACAACAAACTATCTTTGTTTTAACTGGGCTAGCTAGTAATAAGTAATAACAGTATTGCATATTATTTACATTTTTCTTGTTTGAAAAACCTTCTAATTATGTTTTTTGCTTTACAGTTTTTTTCAATGAATTCAGATTAAATCACTTGTCTCAATAGGTAACGGCCTGATAAGCGAATCAATGACAGCTTGTTATTTTTTACAGTCCATCTTTGGATAATGTTATAGTGTTGTCTTACCTTTAGTTACCTTTTTTATTAAGTTGGTTTTCTTTATTTTGGCTTTTTCTTAGGTTGTAGGATGTTTTATTTTGGTTTTGTTTCCCTAATTAGACACCTAATTGGTTGTCAATTGTAGCTTTATTGTTTTTTCCATATTGAAAACGCACAACTTACAAGTGTTTTTTTACAATGTGCATTCATAAAAAGTGCTTAAATAAATGAAAGATATGAATCAAAATATTCTAATTTCATTGAACTAAGTGATATAATTTATATTAATTACAAAAATCCAATCATATAAGCCACGTTAGTTTCAGCTTGTAAATTTAATAGTAACAGTTTCCTGCGCGACTGTACCCCTTGATAGCCGTTACGGATAATACGATTTATCTGATGGTCCGCGCCAATATTTGGCTTGAATTATGTTATTGAGTCGGGGCCGCGTTTCAATGTAAATATGTACATTGTTCCAGCGTGTGTTGTAATTACTTGCACACTATTCCGTAGCTGTAATGGAATTTCGTTCAAACAATTGAACCCATATCTGTAATCGAAAACGTATTGTCTTGGAAATTAACGTAACCGTACAATGAGTGTACGATATAAAATGTATATTTTATTGCTGTTTTGTGCTTTATAACGCAGTATTTTTAACGTATAATATATGAAGCAAAATATTAAAATTAAAAAGGTTATTGATGTTTAAAGGAGTAACGATAATGGTAGCTTTAAAGTTTAAGTAGTATTCATAGTAAAAAATTATTAACCGTGGACTGGTCAGAAACCTTATAGGCTGTACAAGCAAAAAAGTACAATCAATGACATAAGGTACAGTTAAAACGGAAAGAAGTAGCCAACATTATTGCGAATGCCAGGCGAGGCCGGCATTATCGGTGCACGGATCGAAAAAGGCTTCACCCGCGAAAAAAAGCTTAAAACGAAACGCTGGACAAGAAATTATGATACTACCAAATACGCAGCGAAAAACTCGATTGTATATATGAGTGGATTTCTGAATGCCGATCCAATTATCTGCTTTCGGTGCATTTGGATTTTATTTTGTGATTAGCGAAATCAATTTGAGCTTAGCTTAGCTATGGTTTTTAATATTAGCTGCTAATGTAATTAGACAATCTAGTAGTATAAGCTTCAAAATATCATCGCAAATTCGTAACGCCGAGAAGAAAAAAAAAAACATCTAAAAACTTCGATTGAAAATTGTCGCATTCGTTTCGCGGATCGGGAGCGCGGACCAACCGCGCAAAACACCTCATTAAACTAATTAGTTGGTAAAAAAATCTAACAGAAAAAAAATAAAGGGTCGATCAGCGCGCTATTCCGGGTACAGTATCAGATGGGCGCGCGTACTAATGAAAACCGCTTGTAGGCTTTATTAACTCTAATGTATTCAGCTGATGCGGCGATTGCGCCAAATGTCACCCGCCTGCTAACATGACGGACTCCTTAATTGTACACATTTTTAACCGACTTCAAAAAAGGAGGTTATCAAGTCGACGCGTATGTATATAATATTTCCAGAACTGACCAATTTTAGTATATTATGTTAGTCTATTTCAGTGCCTGACCAAATGTGTCAAATTTCAAAAGTGTATGTATATACCTATGTAAGTATATATGTAATGTTTTTATGTTTGTGTTTGCATATCTCCGGAACAACAAGTCCGATTTAAGTGATTCTGTTTTATTTATACTAGGTATTATTCAACTTAGGGAATATTTCAAGTTTCATCAAAATCGGTTCAGTAGTTTTTGAGATAAGGCAATTTTAATTCTCAGAACTACGCACTATTTTGAAGTCGGTTTTATCCTTTTAAAATACTTATAATTATTTACAGTTATCCTTGCTGATATTATGTGTGTCTGTTAGTTACTATTTATACTTAAATGGCTCTTAAGGTCATGCCTAAACGACTCTACCAATTTAGATGTAATTTGGCATGGAGATACTGTGAGAGACGAGAAAGGAATATGAGATGGTTTTTGTTGTGAAAAAATGTACGTTTACCATGCAATAAATTACTTTTGGCGCAACCGATTTTTCGAACGAGCAAACGGGTCACCTGATGATAAGGGAGAGCCGTACATTTTGGGAGCATTATCTAGTGTGTGTTTCAACTTTCAAGCATGTATGCACTTATTTGCTTTCCAGAAATACCTTAATCTCTTGTAGGTCGCTGTCAAATTATATATTTCTTATTGTATCATAGCAACTGTCCCCTATAACGCATTGATCCAATCACAAAGAGGTGTCATAACACGGCAAAAATAAAATTCAGAAAAGGCACTGAATAGAATTGATTTCCTTTGTACAAAGATGTGATGAAAGTGAAAACAGGTGTTTGTGGCGATAGATCTGAGATCGCCGGCGCGGGCGCAGGTTTACGGCCGAGCCTATAAATCGCTCTTTATGTGCGACTGACTACTGAACTTGCTGTTTTGTACAGTGCACAATATACAGAATAAAGTATTCCATTTTATCGATTTTTATACTTTGATACCAATGCTATAATTATAGGCAGAATCTATATATTAATACGCGAGCGAAAAACTCTGGATCCCTTTTGACGAAAAATGTGGAAACGTAGGTGATTGAAATTTTGCACAGTTATAGTTTATTGGCCGTTCCCTATATTCAATCTATCTCTAGTTTGACATACAACCGATCGCAGCTGACATAGAATTGACATAACATATATGGAGCTAATGTCTAATGTGAGCTATTCCTATCTCAAGTAAGAGATAGATCAAATATTGGGAACGGCCGTATATGGTTAAGGAGTGCATCGAGCTAATAATATTTTGAAATTATGCTTTTATCATACATTTTTTAACAAAATATAAAATATTACACACACTACAACACACACACTAAGAGATTTTGATTGACAAGCCTACACACACGAATTGTACTCTTTTATTTATTAACCCCCGACCAAAAAGAGGGGTGTTATAAGTTTGACGTGTCTGTCTGTCTGTCTGTCTGTCTGTCTGTCTGTCTGTCTGTGGCATCGTAGCATCCAAACGGGTGGACCGATTTTGATCTAGTTTTTTTTGTTTGAAAGCTGACACGACGGTGAGTGTTCTTAGCTATAGTTCATCATCATCAGCCTGCTCATTGCTGAAATATCATGGTATATCTGGTTCGTGATAGGACGATTAACAACTTGCAGTCGTTTGATGGGTTTTATATTTTGCATCCTCGTTCGAGACACTTATGAATATATACACATTATTGGAAAGTTGACCTGGTGGTGCAGCATCACCTGGTAATCAATAGGATACCCAACTCCTCACCAACTTAGAGCAGAGGTTTCGTGTTTGGGCTCATTTTAATTGCGACAACCAGTAAGACGTAGATAAACAGTAAATATTTGCATGCTGCTGCTGCGGCATCACCTGGATTCTATAGGAGCCAAGCTCCGTATGAACCTAAAGTAGAGGTTTCATGTTTGGGCTCATATTGATGGCCTCATCCAAGAGGACATATTTTATAGATGGTATTCATTGGGATATGATCCAGTTGATAGGAATTATTCTGCACAAGTTTAAAAAGCATAAAATAAAATTAAATTAAGAAATTTAAAAAAACCCCCGCCAAAAAACTTTAAAAAGTAATGAAATAACATTTCCTGACTTTAAGTTTAAATCATTCCTAAGAGTAAAGTAATATTTTAGTCCATAATTGTTGTCAAGGTGTGTCGGGGGACCGCTAATGTAGATGTTTGATTTCACATAACAATATAAATTAAGGGTCTGTTCACAGCGACCCGAATCGAGAGAATCAGCGACTATTATGGCGATACAAAATGCAAAAGTCGCTGTTGTGGTGGTTTACTTAGCGGTCCCCCGACACACCTTGACAACAATAATTATGGACTAAAATATTACTTTACTCTTAGGAATGATTTAAACTTAAAGTCAGGAAATGTAATTTCATTACTTTTTAAAGTTTTTTGGCGGGGGTTTTTTTAAATTTTTTAATTTAATTTTATGTTGAAGTCTGTTGTCAAATTGAAAATAGTAAGTTTTTTTACTAAATCATACTTACTGAGACATTACACATGGCCAGTCTGTCATCATTTGACTTTATTAATCTGAGAAAGTCGATATTTTGACAATAGAATATCAATAGCTAAGCGTTGAAATTTGAAACTTAAAATTTATTTTTTTATTTGAGGCCTAATTTCAACCATTGGGCAATTGGCGATCTCTAGTGAATCTAATTCTGAAGTAAACTTACTATGGCAGAAAATTGGAATAAAAAAATCCAATATGACAATTAAACAAACAAATAATCCTGATAAAATATTATATATTAAGGATTAGTTCTAAGCATAATTTGGAGTAAACGCTTATGTCAAGTTTGAGTAGGTAAAAACCGTTGCGCCGAAATTCGTTTATCGTGCGGGAGCTGTACATTTCTCTAGGATAAAAAATATCTTACGTCCTTTTCTGGGACTCAACGTATCTCTATACCAAAATTTAAAAAAATCGGTTCAGGTGTTTTACAACTTTCTGATAAAGTGCCGAATAGGCTATTCACAACTTTTTTGACTAATTCTGCATACTTGATCTGTCAAGTTAATTGGTGGATAGCCTATTCGTCACTTATCAGGAAGTAGTAAACTACTTCCTGATAAGTGAAATAAATGACGACAGGGCCTAAGTATGGATTATTATTAAACATATCCAAAAATAAACTATCAGAAACATCAGCAAAAGAATATCCTAAATTTTATAGCATTATAAATAAAACCTGTAATAACGAACTGTTATAAATAGCTGGAGCACTTCAAACTTGAAATGAATAGAAGGTAGCTGCAAAATCCATTACTACTTACTGATTACAGCTTCTTAATCATAATAACCGACCGATAAAAGCCTCACCGCTTGGTTTATTTACATCGAGATAAAATAACAGAGTTTACATGTAGCCGGTAGAAAGTACGACCTAGATGTAAAGAAATTGTGACTTCACTTAAACCAGAGATAAGTGCACGTTATCGAACGAGATTAGTGCTATTTTAAATGAAAAACAATTTACCGTAACAATTAAAGTTGTTTAGTAATTACAGAAGAAGCATAGATATTATTATTATGTTTATACTTGCAATAAATTGTTGTTTTTATTATTACCGGTCAATAAACAGTGTCTAATCATTCCAAGTATGGTTTTAAATCAAGTTAACATAATTAATACTTCTACAAAAAGTTGTATGACGCACTTTAACATTCACAATATACACTAAAAATAAACACTACAGGCTGTGCTATCGACTTAAAATATGTACAGTAAAGTATTGCGACCAGCAACATAATATTAAGTTACCCTATTAGTAACGATAAGTGTTGCTTACCCGTACCTAATACATTCCACGCGTACATAAGTCAGCGCTCACACGGCTAAAATAAACCAATACAATCTAACATAGGTAGTTTCTCAACTCGAATCACGACAACGTTTTAAATATTTCTTACAAATACGGATCCCTATAACTAATTATATCGATTTAACGGTTGTTCCACCAGTCAAGATTTTACATAGATTAGGTAGCTTCTAGATATGGCAATCTAATAAGATGTTTTTTTTTATTGTCTCTGCTGCATATTCATACCTATATTTAATTATACCAGTAGAGTAGTAGAGGGAAAAAATAAGTGGATTTCAGCCATTGAATTGTAGACTTTATTAAACATTGTATAGGCGCAAACTTACTATATTTAAGGTATTGAAATCCTTTGTTTAAACATAATCGTAAATTTTGCAGAATTATGCTAAAAGTTATATTAAAAAATAACTTTTATGAGTATTACTGCGATGTCTTATCGTTATATAGATCTATGGCCATGATATACTTACGTTGTGTAATAGAGACATCCACATAATAGGTTAAAAAACTCGAGTGACAGATTAAAAATGACACCATTAGTAGTATTTTCGAGTCATTTAGTAGAATTGAAATATATGAATATTAATGTGTTATATTAAGTGTCGATATCTACGGTCGGAGTTGACAAATGATGTAATAGAGACCTAATGTTCTTTAGTCGCGTTACCTATCTTTGTATAAAATATCTGACGTAGCATTAGAATACTGTTTTACTGATGGAGTAAAGTTTTTGAAATGAAAATATTATATTGGATCTAATTGGATGAACAGTGTTGGAATGCTAACTCTAATAACTTATTAATTGAATATTTACACTGCTTAAAATAAAATAACGACGTATTTTATTTTAAATCATCAGTAAGTAACAATCAAATGTATCTGAGTGCTACCGTTAGTACAATTATTATATATTTTTGCAATGGAATTAGGTGTCATACAAAAGACTTCAACGCGCTACACGGTTCAGTTTTGAATCGCGACATTGCTTATAATATTATAAGTTATAATATAATGTATTATGTCATAATTTATTATCCAAACAAAATAAAAACTCTATATCTTTCCAATTTTTCCTTAATATATATTTAATATAAAGAAATTCCTCCAAGAACCAACAGTGCGATGAATATAATATAAAATACATTTTTTTATTCAAGGAAGTGGATCTTTCTAATTTACTTTATCTTACTACTTATTATTTTCATAGTAGTTGGATTTCTATTCTCTACAATCTAATTTTTCTTGTTTTCAATAAATCAAAGCTGTGTTTGTTACAACATGTTGTCTTCTCCTCTTGGTAGCCTTAAGCATTCGTAAATAAATAAAAATGTCAAAAAGGGGAAAAGCAAAAGAGTGCTTATAATATTTTAATTAATAGTCGTTAGCAAGGTTATTTATTATTTTTATCGAGATGAGTAAAATTGCCATCTCTAATGCGACTAATTTAATTTAAATGAGTTGGTGTTTATTTTCCTACGTCGAAGTCGTGCGAAGCTGAAGGTGTCTTTTTATTGATTTCTTTGACGCAGTTTTTGTTTCGTAAAGCCTCGATGTAATCGTTTAAATGAGTAAATGAAGGTGTTTTTAATATAAATAAATTTGTCTTAATGGCACGTCCAAATATCGAATTCGTTAGAGTACCTGCGAAAAAATTGCCACATTTATTTTTATGACCAGTGAAATATTGTACCAGTTACTCTTAAGTAGGTTTTGGAGGTGTTTCATTGATTTTATCACGAAACCTTAACATACCGCTATCGAATATTTAAAGAGACCTTAGGAATAAAAACAAAAAAGTTATTTTCTTTATTTTCACACACTTAAAATTACTTTAAATAATAAATATGTATTGCTGTATTTTAATCCTTGAAAAATGGGAAGTTAGTACAACTATGTAAAAACAGTCATTATGACTACATAATATTCGGCAAACTTAGAAAATAAATTAAATCCTAGCCAATAAAAACTAAAGCAAAGCAAAAATCTCATCGAGAGCTAGCCACAAGCAAATTAAACAACTCGAACAGCGAAAGTAATTGGCGTGACAAATAAGAAAAGGTTCCTTTGAGTCGCGGAGCCTGGCACCCGCGCGCTGCCTATAATAAATAATGAACACAATTTCTTACAATAGAAAAACATAAAGTGAAAAATGTCAACAAAGCCTTTGAAAGCGCACCCAACAAATAATTGTGCATTCTCCCGCGGTATTATATTGAAAAGTTTAAGATCTATTTTCGTATAAACTCGTAAATGAAATATGGCGACCGAGCGGCGGCTGCTATAATGCGAGAATAGTTTCTTGGACGTAATTTGTTTGCCACGAGGAAAAAATAATTTAAACGCATTGAAATGATATTGTAATGTACTATATGCTCGCAGCAAGGGACTTTATATATTTTCAATGACATTTTAACGCTGTAAAATCAATTCATAGCACATAAATGTATTTAAATAGTTTAAAGTATCTAGGCTACCCAGGACATTGGTAGATAATGAACAAATCGCCTCAGAGGTTAAAAAGTACAAAATAAAATTAGCTCGCCTCCACCTGAGCGGCCCACACCTGTCTACAAATGAAACACCAATAATATAGCATCATATAATCACAATTAAGCAATTTAGTAGTATCATAAAAATTCTAATACATGGACCTCGCGACTTCTTAAAAGGGCCTTGGCGCAGCGCATGTCGTATTAAAGGCGACCAGGATAAACGCACGCCGTAATGGTAGGCATTCTCCTGAATTCCCAATTGGCTACCATATCGGGCCACCAGCTATTGTACCACTACCACGCTTAGTTAGCGGAAGATCGCTTTCACGCTAAGATGCGTGCATGCGCGGAACTTACCATACGATAATAGAGTACATTACTTAGCTTTGTACGTTTTGGCCATACAGTCCGAGTGTTACTTGAATTTTTGCCGCCGTATACAATTTATTATGTTTTCACTAGATATTGGCCGCAACGCCGTTGGGTAGTATTAATTGTATATTCCCAACCTAATCTAACCCATGTCTCATAGTTTTATTATTTTATATACATTAAAATTATAATTTCAATCGTATTTAACTAATATTTACTATTTCTTTACAGGTAAGACTTTTCTAATGCAGAACTCTGCATACCGAATACAAGTAAGAAACGCTATTATTAATTACATAATACCCTAAAGACATGGAACCTCAAGGCAGCTGGTAGCGGGACGGATGCTAGCGTTCGTTTCGCTCAAGAATCACCTCATTGTTTTCCGATAAACTTTAGTCTTCCCTTCCGTAGGTAATGTTCTAATTGGGTGACTGCTATCTGGCGTAGCGTTTGGGACCAATTAACCAATAGGAAGCCAGATAACGACGAGCACCTGTTGTACACAATTACCGCTGCTGTGATTGATTCAGTGATATTCAGTTCCACTTGTAAATGGAACACCCCATTATGACTAGTAGTAGTTAAAGGCTGATTTTTTTATCGTTATACTTTTGGCTGAAGAATATTTTTACATAAAAAATCTCAAAGTACCAAATCCATTCTTGACGCAAAAATTAATTAAAGAGAAAAGTTTTCTTCATGATAATCGACTATATTCAGATATGCTAGTAAGTTTTGTTGCTTCAAAATTTTTACCAACGATACGAGAAAGTAGTAATGAAGGGGACGATAACAGGAACATGAATCAGGCAATGTAACTTTGATAAAAGTGCAAATTGCTACCCGACAAAATGAAGGCGACATGACACGGTGGATCGTGGCAACAATTTGGTAGCAACACCATAATTCTCACTCAGCCCCTAAACCTCGTGACTCGAGGTCTCAGCGAGCGCCATATTTGGCTCCGGTGGCTATTTAGTGACAATTAAAGTTGGTTCCGATCACGAACCTATTACCATGCGACTGCGATAGTTTATTAGCAGGTAATTTTATGTATCTACAACACCACATGTTAGGAAAAAAGTTTAGATTACTTTTAGAGATATACACCATTTCTATCTAGCCCCTAGAACGAAATTATCTTTGAGAGAATAACAACTGTAGGTGTACACTCTGTGCACACTACATATATTATGTATAATGGATATGTATTATTGCATTATGTTACGCTTGCATTCCTGGAGTCAGTCGAGGCTCGCGCTCCTGTCTGATTGTATGTGCTTCATGTACGAATAAAGTATCTAACGGATTTACGGTGTTGTCAATGGAGAGTCCCCTAAAGTGGTGACCCCGAACTGTAGTGAGTGCGCGATAGTGAATAGTTTTACAAGATGACGGAATCGACGGAACAAAGTAAGCCCACGACTTCGGAGTTAGCTGCTATTACGTTAACTACTAAAATCCCAGATTTTTGGACGGATCATCCGAAGATATGGTTCATACGCACGGAGGCTATGCTCGCTCCTCAGAAACTCTCTGATGAAACTAAATACGACATCGTGGTATCGAAACTCAGTAGAGAAGTTATACAGCAAGTTACGGATATCCTTATCGATCCTCCTGCAACAAAAAAATTTGACACACTAAAAGCGCGTCTCCTGCAAATTTATGAGGAATCTGAAAATCGACAGCTGCAGAAACTCATAAGTGAGATGGAGCTCGGCGATCAAAAGCCCTCACAGTTGTTACGGCGCATGAGGGAGCTAGCCAAGGATAAAATACCGAACGAGACCCTCAGGCTACTTTGGCAAGGCCACCTTCCGGGTTCTACTAGAGCGGTTTTAGCCGTGACTGAAACTAAGGACTTGGATGCGTTAGCCAGAATTGCAGACAACGTGCTGGAGTCTTCACGCAGTATGCACCAAGTTAACGAGGTGGTCCACTCGCCCTCGCCTTCGACGTCCCGGGATGCAGATTTAATTATGGCTGAAATAGCTAAATTAAGCATGAAGGTCGCTGACCTTGATAGACGTACACAGGAACGATATTCGCGACCTTGGAATAGAAACTTCAGGCGAAATAATAATCGCAGTCGAAGCAGAAATCGTTCCGCTCCGCGACGGACACCCGAGGATCCGGATTGGCTCTGCAGATATCACAATCGTTTCGGCAGCAGAGCGAGGACTTGTGAGGAGCCTTGCGCATGGAGAAGGCAGCAGGAAAACTAGAGCAGACGCAGTCGGAGGCGGGACTCTGCGTCATATCGCCCGGACACCGCCTTAGAGTCACGGATAGCAACAGCGGGTTGAGTTTTTTAGTCGACACCGGGGCGAATATCTCGGTCCTTCCGGTGAATAAGAAATACAGCAACCGTGAGTGTAGTGATTATAAACTGTTTGCAGCCAACGGTTCACAGATTAAAACGTATGGACAAAAGACCCTTATTCTGAACCTTAAGTTACGTAGACCTTATCGATGGGATTTCGTGATCGCGGATGTGAAGCAACCCATTCTAGGAGCTGATTTTTTGGGTTATCATAAGCTCGTAGTGGATGTCGGAGCACGAAAGCTCATCGATCAGGTAACCGATTTAAATGTTATTGCACCTCTTACTTTAATGCATGAACCCTCTGTGTCTTCTATTAATCTAGATCATCCGTATCGAGAATTACTGTCTAAGTATCCTAATATTACTAAGCCAATGTCATTCACGGAAACCTCACCGAGTACCGTTCAACATTATATAGAAACCTCTGGCCCGCCGGTTTATGCTCGAGCCCGACCATTGCCGCCGGCACGTTACAAGCGAGTTAAAGAGGAGTTTATTAGAATGCAGGAATTGGGAATCTGTCGGCCTTCCAGGAGCAGTTGGGCGTCTCCTCTTCATGTTGTTGAAAAAAAGAACGGCGATATTAGGCCATGCGGCGACTATCGCCGACTTAATGCAATCACGAAGCCCGACAGATACCCAATTCCGCGACTACAAGATTTTACCTATATGTTGAATGGAAAGAAAATATTCTCAAAAATTGATATAAACCGAGCCTATCATTTTATACAGACTGCACCAGAAGACGTTGAAAAGACGGCCATAATAACGCCGTTCGGTCTTTTCGAGTTTCCGCGAATGACATTCGGATTACGTAACGCGGCACAAAGTTTTCAACGTTTTATGGATTCCATATTTAAAGGATTAAATTTTGTTTTTAATTATGTTGACGATGCACTTATCGCCTCCGACGATCCACAACAGCATCGTGAGCATTTGGATATAGTTTTTCAGAGATTGAATCAGTACGGCATCACTATTAATTTATCAAAGTGTTTATTCGGACAGAGTTCCTTAGAATATTTAGGTTATCATGTGTCGTCGGAGGGGATAAAGCCGTCGGAGGAGAAGGTCAAGGCCATAGTGGAATACCCTAAGCCGGAGACGATCGACGATTTACGACGATTTACAGGTATGGTAAATTTTTATCGTGCTCATTTACCAAACGCAGCGTCATACCAGGCCATACTCAATAGGTATTTATGCGGCGCAAAGAAGAAGGATAGGAGTAAAATAGAATGGTCGGACGAGGCTAGTCGGGCGTACGAGCAGTGTAAATTAGGTCTCAAACGGGCCGCTACGTTATCGCACCCACGCACCGACACGACACTGTCGCTCATGTGCGATGCGTCCGACAAATGCATAGGTGCAGTTTTGCAACAGGAAGTTAATGGGATTTGGGAACCGTTAGGCTATTATTCAAAAAAATTAAATAACGCCCAGCAGAAATATTCGGCCTACGATCGGGAGTTGCTGGCCATTTACATGGCCATCAAACATTTTCGTAAGCTATTTGAGGGCCGTCCGCTAACAGTTTTTACGGACCACAAACCGCTGACCTATGCATTTGTCAAGCTAGGCAGGGACTCAGATGAATCACCGCGAAGAGTTCGGCACCTGTTATACGTAAGCGAATTCACGACGGACATTCGCCATATTAGCGGTAATAATAATATAGTGGCCGACAGTTTTTCCCGAGTAGAAACGATATACTGCCCGACCACTATCGATTACGATGAAATAGCTAGGTTGCAGGGCACGGATGAATACATTAAGAATGTTTTAGGCGTCCGCAAAAACAATAGTAGTTCGCGTATCGTATTAAGACAATTTAAAGTTCCGACGAGCGACAAACTAATATATTGCGATGTTTCTAACGATTGTGTGAGGCCTTATATACCGGTAGAGTTTAGACGAGCCGTTTTTGATAGTGTCCACAATTTAAGCCACCCGGGCATACGCACTACTAGGAAGTTGATTACGCAAAAATATTTTTGGCCCAAAATGAATACTGATATAAATTCATGGGCCAAAACTTGTATTAAGTGTCAAAGGGCTAAGATTAATCGCCACACGATTTCAAATTTAGAATCTTTTCCCGAGGCTGGCAGATTCGAACATATCCATGTGGATCTCATCGGTCCGCTCCCGACCTCGGAAGATGGCTTTAGATATTGCTTGACGATGATATGTCGCACGTCACATTGGATGGAGGCCGTGCCTCTCAGAGTCATGGACGCGGAGTCCGTCGCGGAGGCTGTCTATACGCAATGGATATGTCGTTACGGTTGCCCCTCGAGACTCACGAGTGATCAGGGGCGCCAATTTGAAAGCTCACTGTTTCAGCACCTCATGCAGATATTCGGCATTAAAAGGATTCACACGACCGCCTACCATCCGCAGGCGAACGGAGCCGTGGAGCGTTTTCATAGGTCCCTTAAAGCCGCCCTTATGGCACGGTTAGACAGCGACTCGTGGGTTCGAGAGCTACCGACGGTTTTGTTAGGGCTGCGGGCAGCGTGTCGCAGCGACAGCGGCATTTCGGCTGCGGAATTGACGTTCGGCCGTACCTTGCGACTGCCAGGGGATTTTTACGACATTACTCGCGCAGGCTCGTCGGAGCCGCATAGACTCGTGGAAAACATTAGAAGTAGTATACGGTCACTGACCCCGGTCTCGGTATCGCATGGTAACTCTCGCGCATGTTTTGTACATCCCGATTTAGATAGGGTTCAGTATGTGTTCGTCAGGGATGACACCGTCCGTAAACCTCTTAAGCCTCCTTATGACGGTCCATACGAGGTTTTAAAGAGATATCCGAAGGTTTTTGTCGTTCAGTTGCCCGATAGGCAGGCTAGTATATCCATCGACAGACTTAAGCCTGCATACGTGTTAAGAAATGATATGGAAACTAGCCCGAACGTAGAAGATAAAATCATAGAACCTAAAAATTTCAGTTTCGAACCCGCTACTACAATTAAGCCAATTCTTAAAAAAGATTCGGAATGTAAAATTACAAAATCGAATTACGAAAATTCACGAGTAAGCCGTTTCGGTCGCACAGTAAAACGTCCAGTAAGATTTCTATAAGCTAGTTAATCAGGTTAAGCTATAATATAAATAATATATCGCGAGTTACAAGTAAAACATGAATAAATGTAAACATTATATCGCGTAGCATGCAGTGTGATGATACCCTTACTATTATTTTAAAAACTTTGTGCCGAGTTGCTTTTGTCATTGAGTAATAACTAAAAATTACGCAATAAAATTAAAGTCTAATACCTAATCGTATTGGTAATTTTCAAATGTAAAATTTTATCATTTCTAGAAACATTTTCATAGAGTATAGTAGTCTTACAATATTTTCTTTTGGGGGACTATCACTTAAATTTCTCAAAATGGGAAAGACGTACAGTAAACAGGAAGAGATCGTTATTGCCCAAAATGGGGCTAATAGTGCTAGTCACAGTTCGTTGGAGCAGAAGTTAGAATTTTACGGCGTAGCTATAGCGAGCCTTATTTTTATATTGTTAATCATCGCGGCATGTTTCGCGTTTAAAAAGTGTCATAAGAGCACAAAGAAATGGGCCAGGAAGGAGTTTGTGTCTGCAATGGCTATGAACTGTGTCGACAAACCGAACCAGCAGCCTACAATAAATTACGCGTGATGTTGTGTTCTTCAAGATATTCGGAATAGTGGAGCAGCGAGCTCATGATTATTGTTAACGTTTGTTCATAGTGTAAGTAGCATAAGTTTCCAGGCAGCTCAAGTTGCAAAATGTATTGTGTTTCAGTCTACGAAGTGCAGCATGCATTTGATTGCATGTTTGTAATAAATGTAATATGATATTATTGTTGTTGCTATCACGTCTTAATGTCACCTTACTTATCAAGTGTACAGTTGACAGCATAAGTTTATTTCATGATATATTTTTTTTATTTTTTATTTTTTGTGTTGTATTTTTTTTGTATAAGGGGAGGAATATTGTAGGTGTACACTCTGTGCACACTACATATATTATGTATAATGGATATGTATTATTGCATTATGTTACGCTTGCATTCCTGGAGTCAGTCGAGGCTCGCGCTCCTGTCTGATTGTATGTGCTTCATGTACGAATAAAGTATCTAACGGATTTACGGTGTTGTCAATGGAGAGTCCCCTAAACAACATATTAAATTAAGACGATTTTTATATTAAAATGTGGCAATCAATTGTTTTTTGTGAAATACAAAATATGTATAAAAAATGTTTGCTGTACTGTAGGTAATGTGTAGGTAATGAATAATTTGAAGCTTTCTTGAGATGTGCATGTAGTACGTAAAATTGTACTTTGTTACTTGTTTGTCTTTACTATAAAACTTAAATATTAATCTTAGATAAGTGTTCTACATAATATGTAACAACAACTTTGGTTTAATTATAAAATCGCCGATTTTATTGGTACACAAATGTAATTATAATAAACCGTAAACGACTATTAAAGAGGGATAAACAGGAGATTTTAGTAATAAAATTGAATTCTTTAATCGCAGTTTATTAAAGCAAATTGTTGCACTGGAATATCGATTTTAATATCGAGCATTAAGAGACATAATTACTTAAAGGTAAATGTCATGTCTGAGGTGTATTATCACAAAAAAAGTTTTTAAAGCACCCTGTTTATGAGTGCGATCATTAAGGGCTTTTAATGCTCTCGTATAATTAAAGTCTAGGGCTTATAACCTTCATTATCATTGACTGAAAATGACATGTCATAATACTTGTTTTTTTAATATCTTACGTCTATTTATTATGCACACTAGAGATCATTTACCTACGTTTCCCCATTTTTCGTCAAAAAAGATACAAAGTTTTTCGCTTATATATAAAATATACTAATTGTTTATACTGTTAGAGAAAAGGCATATTCCTCCAGTAGGTACGTGCTTTTAACAGAATAACGCATTGTATGGTATACCGTATAACGCAGCTAGCGTTGCGGCGACGCGCGGTTTCACAATATAAGTGCGTCATACAGCATTTTTTTTTTATTCCGGAGGGGGAAATGCATTACGCATACCACCCAGGCGCAGGGAACGATCCGAGCGGTGATGTGGGACTCCCGTAGCTAATGAGACCACGGTATACCCACTAAACCCCCCCCCCCCATCTTCCGCCACGCCGCCTTTTGACGGGGCCACGGGAACGATACACACATCCGCGACCCCGCCAGCGGTCCGAAGACTCCACGATGGGCGCACAACACGTGCGCCCTCCTCCTCGGCCCCCACCAGGGCTGTAGCAGACGCCCCCCGAGTCTGCTACTTGGAGGCCATGTGGCAGATCAGGCTCTGCCACCGACCACACCTCGGCCGCAGAGGATAGGGCAAGCGGCGCACCGTAATACCTAATTGCCTCTTCCTCTGCGGCCCCACCTCGGTGCGCATGTCATAACAGCATACTTCTGCCCAGTTCAACTTCTCTCTGTCTTTTCATAAAAATATCAAGTGTTCGATGTCGTCCTCAATTGTAAATTTTTAGGGTTCCGTACCCAAAGGGTAAAAACGGGACCCTATTACTAAGACTTCATTGTCTGTCCGTCTGTCTGTCTGTCTGTCTGTCGCTCAAGGCATATCGCAGGCTGTAACTCAAGAACCGCTATAGCTAGACTTCTGAAATATTCACAGATTGTGTATATCTGTTGCCGCTATAACAACAAATACTGAAAATAAAATAAAGTTAATATTTAAGGGGGGCTCCCATACAAGAAATGTGATTTTTTTGGCCTTTTTTGCTCGTAATCAATAACGGTAACATCTAGGCACTTGAAATTTTCACAAAATTCTTAGTTATATTTGTACTTTGGTAATTAATAACAAAATTAAAATAAAGTAAATATTTAAGGGGGCTCCCATACAAGAAACGTAATTTTTTTAGCCTTTTTTGCTCGTAATCAATAATGGTAACATCTAGGGACTTTAAATTTTCACAAGATCCTTAGTTATATTTGTGCTTTAGTAATGAATAATAAAATTAAAGTAAATATTTAAGGGAGGTTCCCATACAAAAAACACAATTTTTTGTCTACTTTCGCTCTATACCGGTACGGAACCTTTCGTGCGCAAGTCCGACTCGCACTTGGCCAATTTTTGTATTATAATATAAATTGTAAAAAGTAAATATTTATATCAAGCTTTTTGTAGCAGAAAACTATACTAAGCAACTTAATGTTTAGGTATATATTTTTATGATCTAGAAATTTAGTTTCTGATTATACGGTTGATGGAAGTTTATGATAGTGTATGCCATAAAACTCTCGAGAGTCGAGACTGCATCAAACGAAGTGTAAACCTATATCTATAGACGATTTATACCTTGGCAGATTTGTTCAAAAGTATCGAAGAAATCGAGGTACTCACCGGGGTGTGTGGTACCTACCAGACAACGGAAATATAATTTAAGTCTTTTGCTACTCAGATCCGTTACGCCGAAAGTCTGGTTTGAAATTTGTTCAATTTAAGCGTAAAGAGCTTTACATTCAGGAACACAGAAAATAATGCTCAATTGACGGCATTTGAACCCGCAAAGGTTACCACACGTCCCACGTGCGGAACTACTAAGCTAGGTACTGAAGTTGTCGTTATAGATTATAGTCAACAGTAGCCGACCAAATTAAACATATAATCGATAGTCTGTTCAAAATTATTTGACCTCTATCAGGACAGAAATATTTTGGAGACAGAACTGACTCGTCACAAAGTAGAATCCACAAGAGATTTGAAGAACGTGTTTTCTTATGATTTTAGCAGTTATGTGTAAGAATGTCACAAGAGTTGTGTAAAAGGCGTAATTATTGGCACTTATACTAGACATATTGCTCTCTACAAAGCAATATATATTCAATTATACTAGATGACCCGGTGAACCTGATATCACTTTCCTCGTAAGTCTTAATATCAACCTTCCCTCTTTTTTTTTTTTTTCAAGACAGGAAATGCGCTTAAGCATGCCCGGCGGTACTGGGGAAGGACCACCGGGGTATGTGGGATTCGCTGCGGCCGAGAGGATGGTAAGTTGGCCGCAGCTCTACCCACTAAAACCCGTCCGTGCCTTCTCCTCCGCTTTGTGCTGGGCCGCTGGACCCGTCTGAGACGAAAACGGCAGCGGCCCAGTCAGCGGCATCTGCTTCCAGCGCAGCTTCTCCGCGCGACAATATCAACCTTCCCTGGACTTCCACAAATATTTTACGACTAAAATTAGTCAAATTGGTTCAGCCGTTCTTGAGCTTTAGTGAGATAATTAAAATTCATTATTATTATTAAAGATTAACTCTCCAGTCTTCTGGCGCAGGCCCCGTAAAGCTTAATGTAGGATACACCAGTACACCTGATGAAGAATTGTTTCGAAACCGGTTACGGTTTTATCTAAAATTATAATAATAATTAATGAATATAGTGGAAATAGTGCACGCCAAATTGTGTTTTATTTGTGTTTCTAATGTAGGATACGTTTCGAATATTAATTAAAGCAATTATAAACCGAACGACAGTGATTACATCAGAGCGAGTTATCTTTTACCCTAAGTTTTAATACCTTTATTATAGTACGTTTATTTCGAATAAAAAGTTTTTAATGATACACTGACAATCCACTTTAATTAACCTCGGCGCCGTAGGTGCGCTTTCGTTTTTATTGTGCTAGGACCGCGCATGGAATTATCGTACTTTCAATTTAACTCATAACGTTGTAAAATTGCACTTACTGTTCGCATATAAAATATTTTATACTTTTTAGTTCACTGGTGAGCGTGTATTGCTGTCGTCTTTAAATGTTTTGTTTTTTAGAGATAGTTCACACCGAAACGATGTAAGACGTAGAGCAGATTGAGGATGCTTATAACTTATAGTTATAACTTATAAGTTATAAGCAACACAAAACCGAAATCGCAATAAGTTGGCATTTCGATTTTGTAATACTTTAAGATAATAGCGATACATGCTCCCCAGTTTTTATCATTTGTAACTACATATATAGATATAATAAATTCTTTGCGTGATATAAAATAAAAAAAATGCGCAAATTTTTGAGATAAGGGGTACAATTTTACCAAATCACAAAAACAAACCACATCCTCATTTATAAGAAACAATTTGTCCCTAATGTTGTGTGTTTGATCCTGATGACAAAATATTAAAAAAACTTATTAAAGGTACCGGTAATTTACGAAATAGCCCCACTGACTTAGGTAGAAACCGCATTAAGTATCCCCAGATAAGTTTTTTTTAAATTTCGGCACCAGAATTAGAACTGAGAAATCCCGACAATGACACGGCCTGACCTATAATTACCCCCGCTTCCACCCGCGCTCGCAATTACAGAACCAACCATTAACTACTATCCCAAGATTATAAAAAGGTCCAAGGAAAAAATAAACTCGTCTTTGCCAATGGCGGACGTCGGCTAATATTCAAACGAATATGCACCGTAGCACGCGGAAATAGAATTCACAATCGCTCGCCGATCGCAGCCGAATATCTGTACGATGACGTAATCATTACAAGAGTAATTTATTCTAGAACTTCATCATTATATTTTTTCAGAATGAACTAGAGAATGGTTCTTGTAATAAGCTTCTTCCTGTGAATTTACAAAATAGAGTATTGGACAAAACCGATTGCTTACTTTTCATTGTGAGAATCTTAAATATCATTGAACCCACAACAGATAAAACTTAATTCCATCAGTCGTCTCAGAGCGTCATAATATAGCGCTTAACATAAAAATTTTCATACATGTGCTGAAAACATTACTAAATTTCAATTTTGTATCATAAGAATTAAGATAGAGTAATAAATAATTATTATAGATGGTATAATTTGAAGTGTATATAATAATATTACTTAAATGTACCCACACTTTCATTTTGACAAGTTTTTGAATACAAACAGCTAATTCTTCTTAAACCATTAGGATCATGTTTGCAAGGACATCAGCCAAATTTTAAACATAAAAAAAACGTAAAAACATAGACATAATGTTAAAAAACCTCGATTTCGAGAAGATGTATTCGGAGATATGTTAATAGGTGGCCGAAACTCTGTGCCTTATAATTTAGTTTCATACCATTACGAACGGGGCCTGGATGATAATGACGCTACGAAAAAACCTCATAATGACGGATCGCGTAGAAGGTTTTATTTACAGAGTGGCCATGAGAGAGAAACTTTAGGATTTTGGCTTAGAATTTTTATATCTGACTATCTTACACCAATAACTAAAGAAAGTGATACAAAACAAACAAGAAAAATAGACGAAATACTAATACCAGTTCTCCGAGAAAATCGAAATTAAGATTGAAAGTTGCTTTTGAAAGCATAATATTATTATTTCATGTCAGTACGTGTATTTTTAATCGCCAACCAAAATGTATGGAATTGACATAAGCGTTCGTTAATATGACGTTGACGTTCAACTCGTCTTATGTCAATTCCATACATTTTGATCGGCGATTCTATAAAGAAGCGATAAAGAAAAGATCTTGGCTCACCCCCCAGTACCAGATGTTTAAATGATTTGATATCATTTGCTAGGCAATTTACCCGTGATGGTGACAAATTAGAGTAAAATGGTTGTTTAATTCATTGTCACTTAAGTACGGTATCGCATGCACCGTAATCACCGGACCACTCCGTAATTATCTTAATTTGTTGTCACCATATAATGTCAATGCCTTTTGCGTTCCCTGATGAGTTTATAGCGTGAATTTATCGTGAGGAAGGATAATTGTGACATTATTGAAACAAAAACTACTAGAAACTTCGCCGCAAAAAAATTTAATCGTTAAAATAATAGTCGTGTTTTAATCGTAGACAAGTTTTTTGAATTCTCTAGCGGCCACCGAGCGAGAATTGCAATTTTTAACAATATACAACTTGACGGTGGAAAAACAATTACTTTGACACTTACAGGGTTTAAAAGTGCTTTAAGTAGTTCTCAAGCGGAATGGCAATAGCGAGATAAGTATAAAAATATTACTCTTTGCATTTAAGGAAAATAAGTATTTGCTTGTGTTTCATAAACTCAGAAAATACTACGCCTATTACTTTAAATTGAGGAAGGGAAAACGTATAACGAATCTTCGCATTCTTACAATCTCCTCAAAATGATATGAAATCTCAACGATTATTTGAAAATTATTCGAAATCTTGGAAACACTGCTCTTGATACGGAGAGTCCTACATTAGTCACTAAAAACTGGTATCATTAGCGGGTTATGAAAGCGACATAATATTTTTTAGATCAGATACATGGGACCTCACAAATTCACAGAAACGTTAAGAACCCCCGACTAAAACGTCCAAAACTGAATCCGACAAATCAATCATCACGACGACGTTCATTAGTACGAAACATCGGTAATTAATTTTACGATTCGAATCAATAATTAACCGTATCTATCCGTTGGTACGACTCGACTGTGACAGGTTTGGGACGAGCTAGCGTGTGTGAACTACAACAAACAAATTATACATTTTACGGTTTTTTAAATTCAACACGGTTTATACCATTCATGGGAAAAACGAAATAAGATAAATAGTAAATTGTGAGCAATCAATTCTATGGTGAAATTAGCTAGTCATTACTGCATTGAAGAAATATTATATGCCTTTTTTGGTAGAATTATATTTGAATAATAATAATTATGCTTACATATAATAAACAATGATGTTTCGAAGAAAATATTATCCTATAATAATTTTGGATAGGCTTAATAGCCAGTATTAAAATTTAACGAGGAAGGAAAAATACAAAGAAATAAATTGATTTTTTTCGACAACGATTACAATAAATATTATGAAAATATAATATAGCCTGATAGGCTGATGGGCTTGTTAAAATAACCGTAAATTTTTTTAGTTTATCTGTATTGTTTATTTATATAAAAAACAGCAAATAAGTTCTTTAAACTGGGTACTTGAAACCCCTTCAGTAATTTCGACTGGAATGTTAGAGATAAAAATGTGTGGGATTTGATGTATCCCATCGCTACGTAGCGCACATGGCGCTTACCACTATGTAAGTATAGTTTTTTTCCGTTCATCAAATGCAAGTTTGACTAGCATATTTTAGAGATAAATATACAATATTTTAGAAGTGAGAATCGTTTATATTTCGGTTGCGGCGTGATCAAACAACGGCGGTCTATTACCGATTCGTCTCCCCACGAAATGTGAATGGGAGAGAGGTGCGAGCTATTTCGTTGATGGAAATTACTTTTTTAATACCTCAAATTGTTTAACTTTTAACTATCACCGTTCTTTAGCTTATCGTGGGATGCGTTTGCGTATTTTCAATCTAGAGTTCACATTGTAATTTCACTAGGTGTTGCGATAAATTTAAATTTGGAACAAGCAGCCGACGTTGCGCCGCGAATGGCAAGCCAGTTTATAGATTTCTTAAGTAGTACATAAAGTTCAGTTTTTAATTGATCATTAAAAAATGATTCGCTTTGCATCGACGCGTCACGCAGCAATGTGATTTGATATACTGTGATTAGCTAGTTTCGATAACGGAGGTAGATTTTAAAATATACTATGTTATTTAAACATCGCTAGGGCCATGATACTATAAGCGATGCGTTATGGCATACATTTTTGACTCCTAACTTCGCTGTCAAAGTTGGCAAATACAATATGACTAAGCATTCTGTAGTGCTGTATAAATAGTACAGTAGAGATAGTTCACCCATGTATGAAAACCTGAAATTAATCATAGTCAGATTTTTTTTGCACTCAGTGTTTAGGGAGAGTCATGAATTAGTTTAAATAATTAAAAAAACTCGACCAATTCTGACGGGTGCATTAGTCGCCATATTGGTTGAAGGTCAAATATTTTTTTAGCCATATCTCTTTTATTTTAAGGACCGTCATAAATTCAATTTCCTGCAACTATAGTTCTTATAATTTTCATTGTAAAATCAATATTTACGGAAATAACTGCAAAAAAACAAGTCAAAGTATAATAATTTCACCTCTATCTCAAAATCCTGAGCTACGCCCATATGTGAAACATAATTTTCTATGTAAGAGGCTATTAGATCCACCTTCTTATAAACGTTTTGTATGTGTTTTACGACGTCAAATTATACCTAAAACTTAACATCATAATGTTTTATTACGCTCGTAGTAAAATATCTCGTAATTTTATAAAATAAAACTGCCCACACTAATGATTGAAATGGCTAAATTATGTAATCACTTTTAAGTAAGTCAGTATACTACAAAGTTATTGTTGCTTTTTCCAAATCATAATTTCAGTGACCGTAGATAGTATTGCTTAACCGGCCCCTAGACGTGCAATTTTATTGTCAATATCACGTACTGTCATATTATTGACTGTCTAGGGTTGATGTTAAACATCAACCGCCTTCAATATAAGTGTCAAATAAACTGTTTAATAAAATTGAAGCGTGATATTGACAATAAAATTGCTCGTCTAGGGGCCGGCTTAGTAGAAGCAAAATAAACGCATCATACAATTCAATACTCAAAAGTCAAAATTACTCAAAAGTCTGTCAACTCACAGACAAGATTACATGATCAGTATAATACTAAATCGCTTTGCTACATAATATAGTAAATGAACTTGAAATCACACCTTTCGTCTAGTATGAAAAATATTTTTATATCATTTTTATAAATATATTTAGTATGTTTAGGGCCTGTTTCACCACTTCCTGATAAGTGCCGAATAGGCTATCCATCAATTGATATGACAGATAAAGAATGGAGAATCTGTCAAAAAAGCTGTGAATAGCCTATTCGCCACTTTATCAGGAAGTGGGGAAACAGGCCCTTAATGTTACTTTTTAAGCATTTAATTATGACTTTTCATCCTTTACTCGTTATAAGGAGATAAACGCGTATAAAATTTCAATAAAATTAATTATCAACTCTTATCTGTGGATTTTCTAATATTTAGCAGTGGTAATGAAATTTCACAACGAAGCACCAGCAGCTGTACTAGAGTGTATATTAAAACGATAAAAATGTCAATTCAAAAGTAATTAAATCGTTCTATACGCTTCTGTATGTTAATTGAATATGTTTTTATTACGTCATGTAAGTGGTGAGTGAAATGGTCATAAAATTTCAACTCTTATAATAATAATTATAGGTATCCTTAATCAAAATACACAACGGCGCGGCGTACCAACAATATTCCAATGTCTCTTACTTATATTGAAATCGTTAGCGTTTCAATGCATTATCAGAGAAATTAACCCATAGGCAGATCACTCACCTACGTATTTCCTTTGAATGGATGTGGATATTTGATTGAAGATGGAACACCTCTATCCTTGACTTGACATTTAACCTGACCAAACAACGTAGATTCGTCATCTGCCTATGATCAATTTCGTTCATGGTACATTTTAAGTATCAGCAAATAATTACATCTTCCGGCTACAATCAGATATTAAATGATTATGTTATTTTAATTTAACAAAAAAAATTTCGAAAATTAATGGATTTATGTTAAGGGCAGGTAACAGTGAAATAGCGCGTGGACAAGTTTTTTGATCCTGTTTCATTCCTTACATTATCATCTAAAAATTTTGAAAAAATTACGACCTTTACTTGAGGATATAACGTATTCGGCTTCGCATTAATTGACACAAACAGAAGAACTTCACTCGATAGAAAACAAAGCCAAAGTTACCTCTTTTTAAAATCTTTTTTCAATGCTGTGTTAAGAATACTGAACTAAGCGACCTATTTTTTATAGCTTTAATTAGATAAAATGATTATCTATCCGTATTCGCAAAAATGGAAATTGTAGCATTTATTTATTGATGCCAGTGACAAGATATCTAGAGAATTCGCGTACGCCGCGGCTTACCTAACTCCGACAGTCGCGCGGTGGCCCATACAAATACATTTTGAGTGATAGATGCCCTTAAATTCTAGAAGAAACATCGTGATCAAAAAGTGAGCGGAGCGGCGCAGCGCGTTTAAGTCTTTTGTATCGTGCTTTGTGTAATACATTCTCGATGAGAAAAATAATTATTTATCTAAATAGAGAATATTCTCCTTAGTATTTATTAATTAATTAACTATGATTATAAATATGAAAGTGCGTCTGTCTAAACTCTGAACCGATTTTGACGAAATTTATAAAGATACTTGAATGCCCGGGGAAGGACATAAAAGATAATTAAATCGCTGAAAAATTTATGATTCTCTTGCGAGCGGTTTTATAACAAATCAGGTAAAATTTTTCAATACAAATATTATCATGCTATTCAGTCTTGCAGTACCGTCATATTAATATTATGACGTTCAGATCTGTTTTTTTGGTGAACTTAAGTGCCAATAAATGTTGGAATATATCAATTTTCAAATAAATAACGTCCTCTACGGTCAATATAAAATACACTAAATCAAACGCTTGTTAAATACTGGATACAAAATATTGACGTTTGTTACGACATCAGTCACAAAACTATTATAGTGTCGTAAATCATTACATGTATAATTACATGTTATGCAATATTATATACTACACATACACGAGTGTCATAAAATAGTCATTAGGTGTTGTCGTAAATTATCAGTAAGCAAATAGAGTTTGAGGTAGAGGAGGAGGAAAATTTTGTAGGATAAGAAACGTTTTTTTATATTTATTTATTTCAAGAAATTAAAAAACTAATACATTTAAACCTCGCCAAACCAAGGTTTATCGGCGAGATATGCTCATCAACATTTTTAGGGTTCCGTACCCAAAGGGTATAAACGGGACCCTATTACTGAGACTTCGATGTCTGTCCGTCTGTCTGTCGGTCTCCAACTCTCTAGCTATTACCGTTCTTGAGTTCAAATTCAAATTCAAATTCTTTATTAATCATTAAATAATATACAATAGTATAAAAGCAAGGTAGCGTACATCACGTCGTCTAATCCCATGCTAAGTAAAAACTTGTATTATGGCAATCAGAAAACGGATGCACGCCGATCAATTTTATCCTAATATATATTATTCTCACATTCACACACACAATCACACTACACTTTATCACGTTAAAGTTACAACTCAAAAAGAACTAGAGAGTTGAAATTTTCACAATTTGTATAATATATCTGTTGCCGCTATAACAACAAATACTAAAAACAAAATAAAGTTATTATTTAAGGGGGGCTTCCATACAACAAACATGATTTTTTGGCTCTTTTTGTTCGTAATCCATAATGGCAACAGGTAGGCAATTGAAATATTCACAAAATCCTTAATCAATAACGTTAAGTATAATTAATATTAAGTAAAAAAGTAAAAAAATAAGGGGGGCTCTCATACAAAAAACACTATTTTTCGCTTTATAACGGTACGGAACCCTTCGTGCGCGAGTCCGACGTGCACTTGGCCGATTATTTATAATATCTATTGTATATAACTGAATAAATAAAATAAAACTATTATGGACTGATAAAATATACCAAACATCTAATGTGCGCTTTTATAAGTCTGGTCGTCACGTTATCACGGACGTCGACTTCCACAGTAAAACGTTGGGTACGTTAAATGACCTTTAATTTTACGCACCGCGGACGTTTTTTGCGGTTCAGAAGAGTGTAGACATCGTCATGGCCTCTACCGTGCACGTTATAACGTTATCGTCTATGGAATTTTAAAAGCGTCTTCATATTGTTCCATATATTTTGCTTGCCTGAGTTATCGTTTTACCGTGAACGTTCACGATAACATTACCGCCACGTCCAAAATTATAAAAGCGTACAATAGCTTTCTCAAATCCATTCCTATGCTAGTTTCTTAGGCATTGTTAAACATCTGTTCCTAAATATCCTTTAGTTCGTCACGTCAACAGTTCCTTACTAATACTTGCCTACGTATAAAGTTAAGAGCATTTGTTTTATTCTCATGTGTTTAATTCCATACTATTTTTATTATTACAAGAAATATTATTAAGTAGCGTAAACGTGGCACATTTTTTTACCGACGTCCAAATAGGAGGAAGCTATCGATTCGGCTGTGGTTATGTTTTTTTAGGCTTCCGTACCCAAATGGTAAAAACGGGACCCTATTACTGAGACTTCGTTGTCTGTCTGTCCGTCTGTCTGTCTTCAGGCTGTATCTTAAAAACCGATATAGCTAGACTTCTGAAATTTTCACAAATTGTGTATTTCTGTTGCCGCTATAACAACAAATACTAAAAACAAAATAAAATTAAAAATTAAGGGGAGCCCCATACAACAATAATGTGATTTTTTCAGCTTTTTTTGCTCTATAATATCAGTAATGGTAACTAGCAGGTAATTGAAATTTTCACAAAGTCCTAAATTATATTATATGTACTTAAATAATTAATAAAAAAAATAATTAAATATAATATTTAAGGGGGGCTCCCGTACAAAAAACACAATTTTTGCCTACTTTCGCGGTACGGAACCCTTTGTGCTCGAGTCCGACTCGCACTTAGCCGATTCAAATAAGTCTTAGAAAGCGAATAAGAAAAAGCTAATCAGCATCAAACGCTAATGTCACTATTAAGTATTAAGTAGCTTTAACATTTGCTCATAAAACTGTAAGAGCATGGTGTACAGCATTTTCCCAGCAATCGGTTCATTTTATGACAAACTAATGTATTCCCGCTTCTGGGCTTGGAATGGCATTAGCCACGTACTGACCAAGCGAGCAGCCTCGCGAGGCAGCCTCGAAATTTGCCGCTGTACGCATGTCGCGCTGGGCGGCCTCGGTCTGTAAGTTTTCTAATCCCTGGCTGCCTCGCGCGGCAAAGCCCAGCCATCGTAAAGCCGAGCCAGCGTCGACGCAACAACATCTAAGTAAGAGCATGGTACAGTAGCGTAAAAAATCGAAAACCAAATTTTGAATGGAGCTGTCAAAAAGTTTTGACACAATATGGTTTAGATAACGTGCTCTCACCTTATTGCTCTTCAGAGTTATCTGAAATGGTTTGTTTGTGCGTGGCCACACAGGCGGTTAGAGTCTGAAGATGGTGTACTGTACAGTCTGTTAAGAAAGAGTAGACGCAGATCTAAATTTTCTAATCGTAATCACGCTCAAAATGTGGTTTCTTCTGTTTGTATTTCCATAGAGAACTCATAATATTATAGCTTATACACTTTAAATTTACCACCTTGACACATTAATTTTAACTTGATTTAATAAGATTTTCATACTTTTTATGTGATTTCAAAATTATGTTCAGCGTCTACACGGCACGAGGTATTAGAGCTCGCCATTGACATATCAATCACGTATCTTACAATATACGATGTAAACATCGCGGCTGTGACTTGAATCTGTACGTCTCAATTTAATTCGCCATACAATTGCAAACAATTGAATTCAGTCATTTGGAAGTATTACACCTTAAATACTAAATGACGATAATATCATCGTTATGAATAGAAAATTATGATTTTACTTTTATGTTTATATTTTTAGTGTTAAACTGTAGAACATACAATTGCGCCTATCTGAGTTCAAGTAAACCCTCTGTTTATTCATCAGGCTTCTTTTTTCGTAAATACAAATAATAAGAAAATCCCATATTTTAACCCAGGGTTCAATTTAACATACATTTACGCAAGACTCAAGAGACTAAGAATTGAATAATTGTAGCGTTGCATTTTTCACTTTATAACTTTTACAGCCCACATCGAAAACTTAAGCCATATCTTAAAAAGAGTTTATTTGCAAACTGTTATAACATTACTGTAAATATTTTATTACTGCAAATAACAAATATTTATGATAAACCAATAAATCATTAGTTTAAACCCCTCGTAAACTCGCAGCTGTATGTTTGACCCAGTGATGGCAACCCTCATAATCGTTCCATTGAGAGTTTTAATATGTTCCTGTCGACAGTACTAACGGGACACACGATTAATCTTACCACAATCGATTAGGGTGGCCATACACAAAGTAGTTCTTCCGATTCGCAGATGATACTCAGGGATAAGAGTGAGCGTACTGTCTATGTTTAATTTTTATATTTTATTGTTTATAACGAAACAAAAAAGTAATTAGAAAGTGACTCAACTTCTGTATAATCACAATCAAATGGATTTAGAAAGAAGACGCAATTTAAAAAATGCCGTGATTTCATTCTATATCATTCCTAATAATAATATAAGTTTAAGTGTGTTACACTAGTATAATATTATTATGGTAGGTATGAGTGCAGTTTTATAAATAGTTATTTACCTAGTGTAAACCGCCCCTTATCTCGGTCTCGTGACGTCACGTTATTGGTCTGTCAGTCAGGCTGAGGAGTCAGGGATTAATGAATTCGAGGCCGCTCCAGCCTAAGTGCTCTCATATTAAAACCTTTTATCTATTCTACGAGAGTTTTAGCCTACGCAATCAGCTCCCGAAGCATACTCTCTTAAGCCATATAAATCACCAATAAAACTAGTTTCGTTATTCAAATGAACTTTTATGAAATATCTTAAGTGATAGGAAATGGGAGATTCTCCCGATATTTATGATGTTCAATATATTTTTGATCCATTTATTAATATAGATGATGGTCATATTTCGGTAATAGTGCTCATATAGATTATGAACTATACGATGCCCAAAATCAGACATACATTATACACGTGTTCTTCAATATCGAAGACTGTGTGGTATTTCTGATATCTCATTTCGCGTAATTTTACAAGTAATAGGCCTGCTTGTGCCAGTGTAGATTAGAGTTAACTCATTCCTCGTATCTAATAAGAAAGGACGCGATATTTTAACATAGGGTTACCTTAAATACTCAAATTGCCGTAAGAAGGCCTTAAGCTGATTTTCGCAGGCTCAATTCCGATCGCAATGTTACGATGCATTTCTATATTATTTGTATGGATTAGAAAGATTTGCGAGACATCTCACGCTCACGACATCTGTTAATTCAGTACAAATTTAGAAATGTATCTACGCGTCGCGTCGCATTGCGTTGCGGTCTGAAATTCACCGCAACGTTCAGACTCTGAATATTGATCCTTACGCTGAACGCTCGCGCATAGTTGGCGCCGATGACCCGAGAGATAAAATCCTGGCAGGCGTTTTTGACTAACGCGTAGCGGTCAGCGCTGATATTTGACATTTTGGTGTCAGCCGACAGTCAGCGCTGCTATGCGCTACAGTAAAATCAGCCTTACTTTAGTTATCGTCAATTCTTAGGGTTCCGTACCCGAAGAGTAGAAACGGGACGGATAAACAACGAGGTCTCAGTAATACTGAGACCTCGTTGTTTATCCGTCTGTCTGTCCATCTATCTGTCTCCAGGCTGTATCTCAAGAACCGCTATAATAGCTATATTTCTGAAATTTTCACAGATTGTGTATATCCGTGGCCGCTATAACAACAAATTGTAAAAACAAAACTAAATTTATGTTTAAGGGCTCCCATACAACAAACGTGATTTTTTTAGCCTTTTTCGCTGTATGTCGATAGGTAACAGTTAGGCACTTGAAAATTTCACGAAATCCTCAGTAATATGTGCAATTTAATAAATTATACATATAATGAAACTGTAGAAATGAAAATTCTGTACATTAAAGATATTCAAAAAATAATAAGCGGGGGGTGTCACTACATCGCTATAGAAGCCAAATATGTGGTTAGTTTTTTGTCTGTCTGTCTGTCTGTATGTTTGTTCAACTATCACACGAAAACTACTGATCCGATTTGAAAGCGGTTTTCGCAGATATATTTGTCTTCTTCCAACTTGACATCTGGTGTATAAAAAAATTTCCCCCCACCCCTCTAAGGGGACAAAAGAGGGGTCAGATTTTGTATCAAACTTTTTTCTTTAACACGAAAACTACTGATCTGATTTGCATACGGTTTTCGCAGATATTATATTTGCCTTCTTCCAACTCAACATCTGGTGTATAAACTCCCCCCTCTCTCCAACCCTCTAAGGAGGCCAAAAAGGGGATCAGATTTTGTATCAAATTTTTTCTTTAATGGACTTACGTCATATTATTAACTGTATTTTCCAACTTAACATCAGGTGTGCACAATTTTTTCCCCCACCCCTCTTAGGGGAGAAAAGGGGGGGTAAGATTTTGTATCAATTACTGATGAAGTAGAAATACTTTAAATGGCAAAACAACGTTTGCCGGGTCAACTAGTTTAATAAATAAAATTAAAATTTATTGGGACTCCCATACAAAAAACTAAAATTTTGGCTTATTTCTGGTCTATAACGGTACGGAACCACGCGCGCAACCTACAATCGAGCGCGAGCTCGACTCGCACTTGGCTGATTTTCTCATTTCATTTCCGCTCAATCGCATACGTAATATGAAGTGAAGCGTTTAAGGCGGTTGTCGATGACCCTTTTATCCGTCCATATATCAGCGAGTACAGTAATACGGTCAATTAAATCAAAAATTTGCGTATGACGTCCCCGCGCCGACGTTAATACGCCTCGTAAGTTATTTATTCGCCGTCGATTCTTTACGCTCATGACAAATGTATCTTGCTATACTAACTTACTTTTGCGGTTTCGTCTGAATTCAATTTAATTACTATAATAATTATACTACTTAGGGTCAATTCAGACCGCAACGTGACGAGGCGAGGCGAGGCGCGGCACGGCATAAATTTGTTCGGATTTGACAGATTACAATTGCGTGAGGCGACATGTCAATCTGTCAATTCAGTACAAATTTAGAAATGCATCCACGCGTTGCGTTGCTGTTTGGATCAACCCTTAGGATAAAGCGATCAACATACAAATCACTTGACGTTGTCTAGCTCTATGACTGATTAGATTCTTCTTCTTCTTCAAAACTACCGATTACACTAACTAACTTCTTCGAAAATACTGATTTTGATGCGTTTTTGTAAATAGAGAGTTTGTTTCAAATGAACTAAAGATTCCAAGCATCCTAAAGCAAAGTGATTCTTTTAAATCGCTTCAGCGATTCAGACAGACAGACAGTCGTTTGCATTTGTAATATTAGTATCAACGTTGTTAAATATTGAGCTTTGCATATTTTATAGATTTTCGATAATAAAGTATCGTAATGATACTTTCTTTTGTATTTTTTCGTGTCGAGTCGTATTTGGATCGTTCTTTAACTTGCTTTCGTCGTAAATTCGTTTTGGATAACCCACTAAATTATGTTGATGTTGGATCGATAAGGAGACGATATACACACCGCAGATATTTCCTGGTAAGTATAAAGGTACCCTAAATACTTGTTTACAAATAAATATGTCATTGCAAAAATATACTAGCTACAACTTAGTATACATTTTACCAACACTTTTTTCGTTCTTTACTTTTAACCATAAGTAAGCATCTTATATGAAATAAACATATCTGAAATAAACATAGTAGTCTGAAATAAAGATAAAGATATATTTTGTATTTGTATTATATACAAAAATGGATTTTCAAATGTGTTAGTCGCGCTAAAACTCGAAAACGGCTGAACGGATGGGGCTAATTTTAGTCTTAAAATATTCGTAGGAGTCCAGGGCCTATAGCCGAAACTTTTTCGTTTTCGCTTCGTTATAGAATCGCCGATCAAAATGTATGGAATTGACGTAAGACGAGTCGAACGTCAACGTCATATTAACGAACGCTTATGTCATTTCCATACATTTTCATCGGCGATTCTATAACGAAGCGAAAACGAAAACATTTTGGCTCACCCCCCTGGGAAGGTTTTATAGTGACACGAAGTTCACCGGGACAGCTAGGTATTTATAAACATAATTATTATGTAATTGCAATCATAGAAAACGTCTATTAATTACATAAAACGAAATACCTATTACATTGCTGATTAACTTAGTGGGGAATACGTAATGAATAGTGGGCAAAGTTCAATAGATAGGATGGTGCGCGATAGCATCACTCGGATGAGATGTGAACGCTAATTACGAGCGGGGTGCGGGGCGCATTCCGCGGGGGCGATGAACCTAGAACATTGTGATGCTGGACAGCTAAATTTATTCACAACATGCCAAAATGCTTCGAGACATTCAATTGTATTTTGGCACCGGTGTCTTTTGTGACGTTTTAGGGACTTTAGGCGCTGTCTGAATTGGGTGAAATCCATAAAGTTAATATACCTAGCGGAATAGAGCAACAAACTTGAGCTGTCAAACGAAACCGAAATTGGTTTTCATCTGTGTGAAAAATATGTGTACGTATACACTTACACAAGCATGATTGTTTTTTTTTTGTCAACGGTCAGCCCCAGGCTGACGGTCGTCAAAAAAAGAGTGATGCTGTCATGTATCACACGTCTCTTTTTACCACGCAGTGTTACTGATAGTGACATCTTGCTTGCTTAGGCCTTTGTTTCTCTATTCCGCTAGGTATATTAACTTTATGGTAAAATCGCATTCGATATAGATTTGACATAACGCTTCGTTCGCGCCAAGTGTTATGTCAAATCCATATTAACCTCTTTGATCTCTCTCTCAAAATAATCTAACATCGCTGTCGAATGTAATTTGACTAAGACCATGATTTGAAATCATGTTGAGTATTTTCGTATGAATGCAGATTCTCAAATATAGAACCTTGATTTCAACTTCAGTTCACTGAGAATCTCTCTAGACTGACTGATGATCATCATTATGAGATGAGTACATTATTTGACTACAGTAAAATTCGACGTGTAAATCTGTCGGTTCAACTGTCATAGTAACATAGAGGTTTCTATTGTCCCGTTAGGTGACTCGTTTTTATTGCAGCCTTAGATAAGATAGCTCCAACGAATTTCGAGAATTTCGGTAGGTAGAAAGATTAGGAGTAAATTTCTATTTAATTACATTTAAATACCACCCAGCTGTACGCTAAGTAACCATCAAACAGTTTGCCTGGTTTTTAATACCTGTTTGAATTTTTAACAGCATCAAATCGTGTGGGCGTTCGATATTAACATTAACAACTTTTGATAAATAGCAAAAAAATAGACATTAGTATGACTAATTAGCGTGTAAAGGTCATCGACCCGCGATTTCTAAGAATTTTGCCCGATAGCGCCCGAGGTAAAATGGCATGTATTTTCTTTCCTTGTAATACCGAAGTACTTCTATTAATATTTAAGTTTATTTTATTAGAAATATTATGGAAATATCCATTAAAATAAGCATATTTTTTATAAATGCGCAATATCAATTATTCTTCTCCTATTATAATATCTTTAGCGATAAGGCTGAGCTTAAAAAATGTTTGTAAGTCAATGACCAAGGTTTTCAAAAGTTTTTGTATCTAGCCGGTGAATATTATAATACAATACATGTAATAAATACTCTTTTATATATCTTATCAAAGAAGATTGATTGACTTAACACCTTGTTTTTTAATAATCCTACCAGTTGTGGAACGCGAAGGCTTTGGTAGCTCGACGTTAAGATTATAAAACTCATAAATAAACTTAGCTATGTCATAAATCAATAGAATTTGATGATAATTAAAACGTTTAGCTAACAGGAACACAGATTATAAACATTAGCACATGTTTAAGAAACTGTTACTGGCAACTTGTCTTGCCTATCCGTATTATGTACTAGATGACGCCCGCAGCTCCATTGCGATAAAATTCATTTATCTCGCAGGAACCGTACATTTTTCCAGGTCAAAAAGTATTCTTTCTTCCTTCTCGGGGCTCAAAAGTAGTATGGATATCGCATTTTACAAACTCTTGCAAAGTTGTAACGTTGTAGAAACCGTTCTAAGTGATTATAACTCATCTTGGCGGGGGCACTCCCGTGCCCCCAGATATTATGCGTGCTAAAAGATCTTTCAGCTATAATAAGCGTTGATATTATCTTGCGATAAGCGTTTTCGATATTTCTTGATGAGTTTCCTTGATGAAACCTTTAGCTTTATACTCATAGACTTCTATGTTAATTAATGTAATAATCGTATCGTGCATAATATAATTGCATAAAACGGTATAGAATACATTTAATACGCAATCGAGGTTACCAATAAACTACAAAGTAATCTAATAAAATTCTGAAACTTTATAGCACATATTTCGTAGGCTTAAGATAATATAAAGCGTCGATTATTATTATAATGTTCAATTATATTACTTGATTATATCACGTATTTTTTTAATTATTATTATAATAGTAATGGAACGTTTAATTTCTAGCAAGGTGTGCTAGGAGGCGTATGTACGCTCGTGTACATAATAAATCAAGCGTGCGCGGTCCCCGTGTCATCTTGTATATATACAATGATGTATTATTCCTGTTATCCGAGTACATGAGTGACGGGATAGATAGGGCGACCTCACGCGGCGGGCCAATGGGATAATTGCTATTTTACAAATTGTAACACATCATTTGTTTCAGCTCGAAAAGGATAGAAGAGTAATGAGGAAACTACTAAATATATTTGACGGATAAAGTTTAAATGGTACTTGCTTGTTAAATAAGAAATATTTTCTTCGAATGTAGCGTAAAAAAAATGTAGCGTTTCATTTGTAGATGCTATTTGGTATGTATCATCTATACATGTTTTGTTAGGGTTCCGTACCCAAAGGGTAAAAATAGGACCCTATTACTGAGATTTCGATGTCTGTCCGTCTGTTCGTCTGTCCGTCTGTCTCCAGGCTGTAATTACTCAAGAAAGGTAATAGCTAGAGAGTTGAAAATTTCACAAATTATGTATTTCTGTTGCTGCTATAACAACAAATACTAAAAACAAAATAAATTATATATTTAAGTGGGCTCCAATACAACAAACGTGATTTTTCAATCATTTTTTGCTCGGTCTCAATGATGACATTAGGTAGGCACTTGAAATGTACACAAAATACTCAGCTGTATTTATACTTTAATAATCAATAATAAAATTTAAATATAAAAAAAAACACAATATTTTACTATTTTTGCTCTATAATGGTACGGAACCCTTCGTGCGCGAGTCCAACTTGCACTTGGCCGATTTTTTCAAAGTTCAGGTGACTTCTAGAAAAGGTTAATAATCTGACTTCATATATATAGCTTTCATGTGAAGTCGTCATGACTATTGAAATATCCTTCTCGAAGTCGTGTCTTAATTAAAGTATGGGTGGGGCTTTGAAATCTTTTCGGTTCGCGTGGAACGGAGATCGCATAAGTTTTTATGGGCCACTTAAACCCGCGCATAGTGAATTCTTAACCATCACAATATACGGAACCTGTCCTCAGCGGCCACATAAACAATCCCGGTCTAGATGTATAATAAAGCCGTTAAAGGGTATACGCTGAAATATTTTGAAGAAATGTAATAACTTATATAGACGTGTGGAGAATTTGGATTGTATTGATTCGTTATTGCTATACTTTTATTATTAGTAAAATAAACTTATAAATAAAGTTGGTAGACACTCACAGTTTCCTGAAAAGTAGTGCCACCAGATTTTTTAATAGTAACTTGATGATATTGATGATGCAAAATTTGCAAGATGCAGACAAATATTTTTTAATCACATTTTATTTGCTTTTCAGCACCGCAGGGAGAATATACAAAGTCGTCTAAACAAAGCTTGCTCAATGCATCTCGTATTTCTATTAACACTATCGGGTTCTCACAGATAATAAATAATGAAGGTAAATTGAACAATTTCGTGACTACTCTCGGGTGATAGATCAATATCAGAGATCGACCCGGCCGCGCGGACTGAACCCACACCAGCGCTAATGAAAATGTACACTTCTGTATACTTTCAAGTGTAAAAAGTGTTTTTCTTCAGTATGACGAAAATAATCAAAGATATTTTAATCTTTTCTTTCACATTTTTTCTGGAGTGCTATTATATTATATATTCAAATTTATAGTGATGTCTATTTCAATTTACGATTATAACGCTAGTGACACGTTTTAAGGTGTTTAACATTAAAAATAATAATATTGAAGAATGGTAATGACAAGGAAAAACTAAGGCTTCTTAAAGTTGAGTTAATTAATTTGGACTTTAGATTATATCAACCCAATTAAGATAAACTGAACAAAATAATTATTTTATTTACTTTTATTGTCCAATTTATAAATATTAATTCAATGGTATCAAAAAGCGACCTCTCAATGACATTCTTTAAATGAAACAATTTTATGATCCGAAATAGAAACTGGTTTACAATAAAAACCATATAGACAGCGAAATAATTGATTTTAGTAATACAGTCATCAAGGTACATAAAAAGTATTACTGATATGACGTAGAGGCAAAACAGAGCATTATTGCCATCAATCAAAATCATCGTAGCTTTGCCCGATCGAGACGCGAAACTTTTGAAAAAAAAAAACAAGATGATTTGCCTTTCGTATTAAGGAGACGTACAAGAAACGTTATTATCGTATTTGCGAGTTTTACTGTTAAATTGTTATTGTTTCTTACGAATGCATAAATTCCCATTGTGATTACGTTGTAAAAATACGAGAGCGATTCTAGCTTTATTTGTTTTTGCACCTCGCTCTAAATAATCGAATAAGGTAGGCTGGAAAGCTGGCAGGCTGGAAAGGCTCTTTCAAATGCGAACAAATTTTGCTGATAATGTTGCTATAATGTTTTTTTTTTTTGTGAAAGCAGCGTTATTCATTATTTTTGGAATGAGTGAAAAATTTTAAGCTCGTATCAGGACAAGTGACCAGAGCAAGAATTCGTGAAACGGAGAGAGAGTAAGAAAGGATATAATATCCTATTTAATCCTACCATGAAGCAATAATGTATACCTGCCAGAAGTTGTTACGAAAAAGTAGTTTTCGTTATAACTTCTGCCGGCACATCCAGAGTGAAACCCGTTGTTTTTAGTACACACGGTTCTTGTCCATCTGAAAATATAGAACAAGTTATACGAGTAATAGATTTGAAATGTCTTATTAAGTCGGGACATCATCCAGCGACATTTACAATTACAAGTACGACCGTTACACGGTATTGTTTTAATGTATCAAGATAATACGGCCCGGACGGACTATCTACATCCTACTCCACGACATTATTTTATAAAGATTCATGATTCCTAGTGAATTCCAGCGAGGTTATCATATTTAATATGAATATGAATCCATACTCTATACTTATATTCTCAATGCACAATTATCAAGTCTGTCTATCACGTTTGATAGTATAAACTATAATTGATTTTTAATATAGAAAATTGAGACACTTTGAGAAAAGAATATCTAAGGTGGATTTTTATGCGTTTAATGCTTAAAAACAAAGAAATATAAAGCAAGAAAAAAATTTGCACTAATCCCACAAAAAACACAAAGCCGTTCGCCGCTAAAGAACATTCAACTTCAAAAATCAAGCCAAACAAAGATGTACCTAACACTGACATTTGGAACTTATTACGTAGAATGTTCAACTTGAAAACCTCATTCTCATAATATAATCTACTCAGTTTTTATCCTGCCACACCACGTCAAGGATCCTGCCTGTAATTTTCTTAATTCCTATAATCAGCGGTTGGGAGCGCGCTGTATCATAACGCTACCAAACACAATTCGCCAGGCGGTGGTTATCCATGCATTATACTCGAAATCCACTCTGATGATGTCGGTTACCAAACAAATAAGAATCCTCATCACTGTTTATGTCTTCAATTTGAAAGTCGTTGACTCGCTCTACGGTGTATTATAAATAATTGTTATGCCATCTTTGTTTCGTTATAAAGAGGTTTTTTTTTCAGGTGACAATTTTTACATTACGAAATGATTAGCGGTCGTATGAATAAAAACTTAGCGAAGGTTTACAACAGCTTTATGAGCCTGTTGTGAAATTTAATATGAATAAACGTTCTCTAACAGTGCTCTAACACCTTTTTAAGGTGACAGCTGTCAAAAATTAGCGCATGTATAATAAGCCTGATATAAACCTATTTTAAGCATAATCGTTATGAATAAACGTTTGCTAACAGTTGTTTAGGCTCGAAACGTCAAATCGGAGTTCGCTAACTTTAGTGAAGCCTCGGACCTACTTTAAGACCATTTTAAGAGATTGAAATGGACGAAATATCGAGTATTATCGCGATTTCTGACATTATTGCAATTTTTGAAGGAATTTCTAGCCGCCCTCGTCGACAAAAAGTATACATATAATAAGATAATAATAAATCCATTTGACGACTTAAAAATATTTTTATTAGTACCTGCATGTTAGGGGCAGAGGGCGCTGCGCGTTGATAGTATTCCTGTTTGTCAATAGATGGTGTTTTTTTAATATTTTTTTTGAGTAGATTTTTTTAACTCATGAAATAACTCTATTCCTTTCGGGTGTCCTTTGACACCTCTCAAGTTTTTTTTTACTACAAAATACTCATTGAATTTCATTGAATTTGACACAATATTGATGATTGAACACAATAAATTGGCACACTACCAACATTACCAAAAAAAGAATACTATAAAACGTCATCTAACAGTATTCAAGCTAGCGAAGGCTTAGCAAGCGTTTATTCATATGGAGTGTTTTATGACGGTTTTTAGCTTTAGCGAACATTTTAGTTTGAAACCTGTTAAAACCTTCACTAAGATTTTTTTATTCATACCACCGTAGAAGTGTAGACGCTCTAACAATTTTGTATACTTCTGTAGAAAAGTAAGTTTCAATCTTTTTACTTACTTGTGTAAAAATATTTGCACTCTTTTGCAAACTTTTGCAATTATGTGTGGCAGCCTGCCACACATAATTGCAAATTCGCATCGCATCGCAAATATCTGCGGCAAAACTCATAATAAATATGATACTACGATGAGAATTGGCAGTTATGTGTGGAAGCCCTAAGGTTGCAACTCTTAGGTTAAGTTCACACCGAAAAGAGACTAGATGAGACGAAGACAAGAAGAAATATTTAATATTTCGATATGTTTGCATCGCCAAGTCTCGTCTCGTTTCATTGTAAACCAACCCTTATCTCCATTCGATAACAATATAAAGCAACAAAAGATGGTATGATTAAAAAGTGGACGTACTATGATAAGGCGGTATGGATACGTCATTAATTCAGCTATAGCATTCCCCAGTAATGGCCGCGCGGATAGAGGAGTCCCCGCCGCGTTGTTGCCGCTTTAGAAATTAATTAGATACAGCCCCAGTACAGCCAGGTACTGTCGATTGCATCAGACATTAAAAATAATGCTCCAGAAAGAGTTCCAATTTGTAAAAAAAACAGACAGTAGTTCCAAAAATGCTAAATGGGGAAAAATTATTCCTCAAAGTATAGTTAAATTTGTGAAAAACAAATCTTGGTAGTACCAAAAATTTTAATAAAGGCTCAAGAAAGCTTGATTTAACGTAGTAATTTATAGTTCTTAAGGTTAAGCAATACGGCGTATCGTACGTAATTATTATAATGCTAATATATTTTTTTTACTTCGGACGCCACATCAGTAAACTCTCGTTCAGTATAAAAGACTTCAACGCGCTAATTTGTTTATCGCCTACTAGAATGATAAACGAATTTTGATCGTTTTATTATTAAGTATAGTTTGTTTTTTTAGTAAGCCAGAAAGAATAAAATAATAGATTAATTTTATAGTAAGCGAAGCATTTTCTATTATGTAATTAAAGTTAAAAATATAAGAACTCTTTCTTTGAGAGTGTACTTACAAATTATGTATCGCAAAAGGTAAGAGATTATCTCGAACAAGTAAGTTGTTTGAAAGAAAAACCCCTCGCGTCTAGAAAATTGATACATATGTAGCATCTAACCTTATGGTCGTTGAATCACGATTAGAGATTCTTGCTCTCCTTACTCTTTTGAGCTTACACAATTATTATTTTAAATACAATAATTATTAAGTAACAATAATTAATATTATGGTACTCTGCTCAATTTTTCATTTTATAAATCAATTTGGGTCTCACCTTTCTGATTGGCATTAACATATTTTGTATTATTATTTGTGATTATTACCCATCAACTCCCAAGCGGCCAAGTGTGACTTAATCAAATATTAGTTTAATATTTTTTACTTCTAAAAATTACAATCAACATATTTTGTTACGGATGTTTGGTATTTCGTGTTGTTGGTTTGTCTATTATATTTTTTACAACACAAAGAGCCATGCCATAAAAATATTATACAAAGAAATTTGCAAAGTACGAGTAATATACCAAAAAATGTTGCATTATATCTTCCTAAAAATTAGATCCAAGACCGTTACCTCAGCTCCGTTATGGACGCACGAATAATAGGCAATTTAAAATTAATTACTCGCGCGGTAATCTCTAATATGTAACGAATTCGATAATAGTGTAATATTTAGGAAGTAATCTGTGTTCCAATCGCGGTTTATGCAAGGTATTATCGTTAATGCCTATACGCTTCATATATACTCGAAAAATTATAACATTATTTTATGACACATCCGTTAAACGTAATAACGTTTGCGTCTACGAATTAGGTAGTAGTTACATTGTAACTTGTATTCTGTAACATAATATTACATCTTAGTGAACTTATGAGACATGCTACGCATGATTTTCTTGATAAAAATAATATTTTATGGGGCTGTTACACGACTTCCTGATAAGTGCCGGATAGGCTATCCACAGCTTAATTTGACAGATACAGTATGGAGCATATTCTGTCAAATAAGTTGTAGATAGCCTATCCGGCACCTTATCAGGAAGTGATGAAACAGGCCCTTAGTTTTAAATGTTTTTATCAGTTGGAATAGTTGTGAAAGAGCATCGATTAGCTAATCCTAAACTATTTAATGTGTTAAGCTCATAAAAATCTTCAAACAGTAATTTCAAGCCGTCGTTGATAGCATGTGAAAATTTTTCTATTTATTTATTTTCGCCTCCCACAAGACGTACTCATGTTAAAAACTCGATTTACTTAAAGTTTAAGTTTAATTTATTGTTTTTAACGCCTCACGTCGCACGCTACATTCTTAATTGGCATAATCATTACACTTCGCGTGTTCGTTATCACTGACCGATATTCCGAGAAGAGCTATATAAATTAATATTTAAAGTCCATCAGATAGGAGATCGCGGGGGTTGATCAATAAAAGAAATATCTGGTTAATACGAGTATTACAGACTCATTTGCTTCGGCGGCGAGCGGTATCTGATCGACATCATCATCTCCCCTAGCCCAGTAGCCTGAGCCTTAAGTTGTCATAGACGTTTCCGACGACTTTGAAAAAAAAAGATATTTGACATTTGGGACCCGTTTCACCACTTCCTGATAAGTGCCGGATAGACTATCCACAACTTAACTTGACAGATAAAGTTTAATACATCCCACACCAGTTTCGGTCACAGTGGCCCGTTTCATTGAGACCAGGCCGGTTACGCAGGAGTAATTTTATAGTAATTATATAGTGTGTGCGCAGTACACAAGAGCACTCTCTATTCCTTTACTCTCATAACCCAATGGGACGGACGATCGACAGTATGGATAATATGTCAAATAAGTTGTGGATAGTCTATCCGGCACTTTAATACGAAGTGGTGAAACAGGCCCTAAGACTATTGCAAATGACACGTGATATTTTATGTGAGGTCCCCTAAAGTTTGTTAAAATTGCCGTCGTAATTGGTACCTCGTAAAATTTTCATACTTTGATTTATTTTTATGAAGCATATTATATTTTTTAATTATACTTACCCAAAATAACAGCTAGCTACGGAAAGAAAATAAATTTGATTATTTCAGTTTGTAACAAGGTTCTCCTGCGTGAAGTAAATCACTTTGCCCTTTACTTTGATTTTACTAGTAAGTATTAAAATACACTGCTTGTTTCAGGTAAGCACCAGCTTTTCCGAGAGGAGATAATGAGTTCGCCGCTTTATGTTTCTAACATCTAATCAGTGCACATAAGCGCACTCCAAATTTTATGTTTACTTCGGAATACCTGAATAAAGGGTGTACCAAGAAAGGCATTAATACTATTTACTCATTTGCAATAAATTCTTTATACTCGTTTTATACGTGTCGGGAAATGCGGTGCAGGCATTTATGGTCTAATGCATTTCAGTTGATGGATATTTCTACCGCGTATTGAATATCGGAGCGCTCAATACTCAATAACATACGGCCGGGGAATAAATCTAGGTGCTTTAACTTGACTGTATTTACAGCAAATCGAACAGGCGTTAACTTTCAAAAGACTGTAATATTTCATTTTTTTATTCTACGCACTGAGATATTAAATGTCGAGCAGTTTAATGGTATGATAGATCATGTATCAAAGAACAGTAAGGGTTTCAAATAATCATGATTTAATTATACGCCCTAACAGTGTTATATTATTTTATTTTAAATTGTAATTCTCTATCTTTTTAGTAGAAGATGGCCCTGTGCGAGTTTCTGACGCCGCCGGTTCTTCTCCGTTTTCCGGTTGGTTCCCGAAATGGTGGTAGGCATGTTATAGTTTCTTCGTTCTTTCTACAACGTTCAAAAAGAGTATTTATGATACCTATTATATACCTAAAACTGTATTTTAAAAAGATAAAACCGACTTAAAAATCGTACGTAATTGAGAATTAAAACTCCGTATCTCTAAAAGTACTGAACCGATTTTGATGAAACTTACGCTATTCCCTAAGTTGGACAATACCTAGTAGAACAAAAAAAGAATTTCTGAAATCGGAATAGCAGTTCCAGAGATATGCGAACACAAACATAAAAACATATATACATACATATCATATCTACATACATACATATTACATACATACATATTGTAACGCCTCCGTGGTCCAGTGGTCTAGAGCGTCGCTCTTGACGTGGGTTCGATTACCGCGTTGGAAGTATGTTATTTCCAAGTTTGGTTAGGACAATGCAGGCTGATCACCTGATTGTTTGATAAGTAAGATGATCCATGCGTCGGATGGGCATGTAAAAAGTCGGTCCTGCGCCTGATCTCTCACCGGTCGTGTCGGTCTGCCGTCCCACTGGGTTATGAGAGTAAATGAATAGAGAGTGCTCTTGTGTACTGCGCACACACTTGGGCACTATAAAATTACTCCTGCGTACCTGGCCTGGTTTCAATGAAACCGGCCACCGTCACCGAAACCGGTGTGGAGAGTATTATTACATACATACATACACTTTTGTAATTTGGCACATTTGTTCAGACGCTGATACAGACTAACTTATGCGAAAATTGGGCAGTTCTGGAAATATTACATTGATATTAAATATTAAATTGATAACCTCCTTTTTTGAAGTCGGATAATTAGATTATTGTTTGGTGATAGTACAAATTGAATGGAAAGACAAAAAGAGAGCATACACGTACATCAAATTATTTTTTACCACAATGCCTTTCGTTTGTGCTTAATAAGTAAATTAAAAAGATATCTTAATAGGTAGGTATTGAATTTATTATGCCAATAGTCGTTAATCTGCCAAACTTGATTTAGATCCGCTTGGGAGTTTCAAAATTAAAAGCAACTTTAAAGATACTGATTTAGATTTAAATATGTTTTGTTCTAATTAATGGCTGGGATTCAATGATGCATAACGTATATTTTATGTTTAATTTAGAAAAAATATATGAATAAAATTGCTTAAAACAAAACATTAATTTTTTTTTTCAAGCTCGCGACTCCAGTGGAAGGATTCCTGTGTTAGACAGATCCAGGACATCCCTCCGTATACGGCTGAAGGCAAACCGCAGGGTGTTTTGGTAGGTGAGCCTGTCGCCGGGAGTCCTACATACCCCCGGGGTGCTTCAGCTTAACTGAGGCACACCCCCAACCCGGGGAACCCATAAAAAGGGTTTGCCCTGCGCACAAAAAAAAAACTTGCGACTCCAGAAATGCTTAGCAAATATACTTACTTATGATTTTATGTAATTTCTTTATTTGAGTTTGTGTAAGGTTAGAGATTTTAATTCAAGGCTTTTTATAATCCTTCGAAATAAACGCGCACAACGAAAGCTCCTATCTGTTATAAGAGATTAGCATTAAAAACCTAGCGCGTACAAATACTACCCACATATTCGTGAATAACAGCTAACGCTGAATAATCTTCAGTATTTTCTCAGCTGGGCTTACAAGAAAGTGCTAGGCTTCTATTCAAATATAATTTGCTATTTAGAAAAATCGTCTATTTATATATTTATTTTACAAGTAGGTACCTGTGAAGCTTGATCAAGCTTTTGTGTCAATACTAAATGTGGCTCATTGTGACAAAATTATCTCGCCTGAACCGTACGTCTTCCTGTAGGGCTAGCATAACAACAGTAGACAGGAAAGAATCGACATACTGACATATTTTATCGACAAAATGGCGGATTTACATTGTCTAACTGTCACTTCTCTATTCTTCCATAGAAAGAAACCGTTTCTATGGTGACCATGCTACGCCTGCAGGGTAGAAATTGTATCATGTCCTTTTCTAGGGCTTAGGGTTGATTCAGATCGCAACAAGACGCGTAGATGCATTTCTAAATTTATATGGATTTGACAGATTCAATTGAAATCTGTCAAATCCATACAAATTTATGTCGCGCCGCGCCTCGCCCCGTCACGTTGCGGTCTGAGTTGACCCTAATACTAACTCGACTCAAACAGGCAGATACACTATCACATTTTAGTATTAAAAAGAATGGAAAGGTATTGATCCACAACAAACCTACTCCTTTGTTATCTATATGAACAACCTCTCTTATCTCATGTTTTCAAAAGATGTAAACTCCATTTTTTCCACACCACGCGTATCAAGTTACATAGTTATTTTCACGTCATAAACCTAGTAATTTAAAATTTTATCGCAAAAGTATAAAAAACGAAGACAAAAGCCTATCCACGCTCCTGTTTTATTCGTCAAGTCGCATGTTGTATGCAAATAGTCGCTTATCGTGCCCCCCGCGCGGCCTACTTTATGACGGACTTAGGGCCGAGTTATGACAACTTTAACTTGTAATAATCGTTCGTTGCCAATTCAGACTGTAACACATTGTAATAGAGCCGATTTACGCGCGGTGGGGAACGTGGAGACAGCGAAATATGACGCGTTCGCCGTACACGCTGTGGAGCCGATTCATCTTTGAGTTATTGTGTTGTAGGATGGTGTATTGGTCAGAATTGACAATGTTCTGTCCTTTTAAAAAAAGTTTAGTATTGTGACAATGCAGGTTTTCTTCCATAAAGACCATTCCTCTACAGATGACGACGTGTCAAGGTATTTTTCCGTTTTAAACAATAAATGATAGCTACTGTTTTTGGAGGATAATTTCAAGTTGTAAATCGATACTCATTTAAGCGTCGCGTACTTACAATAATTGCGTTTACGAAATAAAGGCAAGGACTGGCATTGAGTCCGTTTTCCCATAAAAGATTTCCGTCGTATATAAAATTACCTCTGTCAATACGAATTTATATCAGAAGCGTAACTTTAAATTTTACACCAGAACATGGTTTTACATCGGCCGTTGTAAAAATAAAAGTCGTTTAATTATAAACCTTAACGTAACGGCGTATGAGTCATGCGGAACGACGAAATGTTTTATTTTTATTTTGCGAGAAAACCACTGAAATTTAATGCCTATAGTAGCATGAGATCTTAACGCCGACCATCCAGAGATTTATTAAAGCGCAGAGCTATCAATTTAATGAATGGGATAAATTAATTAATTATTTTCAAACTGCTAATAAGTAAATACAAAAAATTGTTTTTAAACAGCTTCAATTCTATATGGAGCACAAAAGTGAAGAAAACCAATAACTCATAGATTTAATTTACTATACCCACATGACTTAAAGGTGCACTTTCAACTTTTAAGGTTAGCTGCAAACCTATATACAAAATCATACAAAAATTGTTTCTCGTATTCCACAGAAAGTCGCTCACGCCTCACTTTTGGTTAATTTCGCGGCGGATCGTAAATATTCGTGGATTTTCGTGTGTCATTAAGGCATGGCGGGCAAAAACCGTGTCGGCGCGCATCCGCCGCGACTCGCCGCAATTGGGCGCCGCGCGCGCACTCTCATTGGCCGCCCGCCCCCGTCCGCGCCCGCCCGCGCCGCCTGAACACTGTCATTATTTAAAAACTCCACCCCCTCACAGTTTTAATTATGCAAACAAAATTAATAATGTACGAATTTGTGAATTTTCCATGCTTGATATTGTTCTGTTTTTGAATCTTGATGGTAGGTAGTTTCATGTTTCAAAAGATTTAACCTCCCCCAGCACAATAGTCACAATTTCACAATTTCACAACTCTCGCAAAATATAGTGATATGAATTATGACTATGAAATAAATGACATAGAATTTCGGCTTTCATATTGAATGATTGGTCCATGATATTGATCATTGAGATGACTATAATTATAACACTGCAAATTTTTCGTCATCTTCATTAGGGGATTAAAAAATCTACCTACATTTTTTAATAATTATAATAATATAATATAAAACTGTGGTTTTTTCTAACATAATATTTACCTCTTTATAAGGCAGCGAGTAGCAACTAAGCCAACGCTCTTTGGCTCATTATAATTCTATGTTAGTATCTTAAGAATTCGTGACTGCCAGAATTATAATGTGTCATACATTGAGGGTTTTCCCTATTTAAATAACCTTGAAATAAAATATAAGTATGTATGTATAACCCACTGTAAAATATATTTATAGAATATTTTTAGAGGAAATAGATGGTAGCAAAATTCTTAGAAAAGCTTAATACATAATTTGCTGTAGACATGTACTTTTTGTTCCTACAAACAGTACATGTCGGCTCTACCTGCACTCTGTTCCTATTTTTAACCGACTTTCAAAAAAGATGAAGGCGTTTTTTTCTATTTATCTATTTTACACTCACAGGAAGGTAAACTAATAAAGAACTGATAAAAACCAGAGTTTTCAGGCTCTACCTGTGGTTCCATTACCTTTAGGGCAGGGAGTAATGGAGATCACGTACCCAATCTGATTGGGTTTGGCGTCTCATTTCAATTTCACGAATTCCCGTAAGTGTGAGTGAGACAGAATTAATAAGAGCTTAACCGCAACTCCATCATTAGAGGTTATTCAGAAACACGGAGTAGAAAAAGATAGTTGTCAATGGACACAGTGTAATAACCAAATTGTAAGGCTGTGTGTACGAGTTTTATTTGCAGAAAAATACTCTCAATTTTTTTCTAAAGTGTTACAATAAAAATCATACTTTAATAATGTTTATGTAAGAATAGAGTATTTACGAATTAAAACATCGCCAAATAGGCATAATATGATTTACTTATTTGTATATCAAAAATATCTAGAAATGGGTATCATTCTTCAGTAGGGTGATCATAATATTTTGCATCGCACTACAAGTCCTATACCTTTATATTCAAGGGTACAAATTATAATGTTAAATTATTATCAACAGTGTGAACACCGCCTAAAAACTTAAAGCTCCGTCTTTGGAAACGACTGCGGAAATTCTGGGCGCCGTAATCACTGGGAATTGTAAGAAATAAATGGATTTTTATTTTCTCTTTTCCTCTTGCGGAGGTAAATTGTTTTTTGTTTTCTGAAACACTTGGCTCGTTATTATGTGTAATTTGACGGCCGATATGGTCTGGACAAAATTATTAATACTTGCCTACAAGTTGAGACCAGTTATAGTACATTTTATTACTTTTAGAATATACTATTAGTTATACTAGTAAACGTTGTTTAGTGGTGAATAATTAATTAATCTGATTTTGGAGCTTCAACCACTCGGAAACGGTCAGAACACGCTAGACTTTAGTTTGAACTTTTGTGAGAATCATTTAGCAAATTTACCTATCCGAGATCTTGTATCAAAAACATATTATCAAAACTCATTGCAAGTTTATTTATCAGAATCGACGTAAAAGTCAAATAATATTAAAAAAATTGTACGAACATTACGAAATTCACGCCTGCCTTACCTGTACTTAGAGCTCAGTTTCCCATCGCAACAGGTTTAGGTATTTCTTAATGCACCCCGAGCGTTTATCATTCCATTATGGATCAATTACTTGCATCAGTAGTGACTACTCTGCCTCATTCTGTCGCTCTGAGTGCTATAATATATTACTAGTATCACTTATTCGTGGTGGAAATTCACGATCCAAGAACCTATATGTATGCAATTTGATAAACTTTGCCAGCCAAATTTCAACCTAAAATAGAGAGTGGGATGATCTATAGTCTCGTGGGATAAACGCATTTTGCTAACAAGTATAAAATTGATTCCGACAATTTCTCTGTGTTTAATTTTTCCCTCTAGCAGTACACTTATAAAATATGGTAACTACTGTAAAAATCTTTAGCATATTTTATAATATTATTATAAGAAACCAATTATTGGTAGTTTAAGAAAATTATAGGCATCTTACATCATCTATATGTCTTGTTTGATTGAGTTAATGAAATATACTTAGTGCCTACTTGACGTAAATAGTTTGTGGACAGCAAACCTTAACAAAATATTATGAAATGATCACGCAATTAACAAAATCAAATCTTTAAAACTAAAAGATAAACATAGCTGTTACACCTCTCTATGCTAAAAATTCCATCATCATCTAACTTTTAGCAAATAGAATTATACGACTTCAAAATTACAATCAGCAAACTAGGAACATACATTTGCAGCATTCCACGACACTATCGTCATTTTCTACGAACAAACAGATAAACAGATGTAACAACACGATATATTAGTTTTAGAATTCATAAGGAGCAAAAAGTCGTGATCGCGATGGCACGGGCTCCGTCCTCCACAATATATGGCTGGAAAATCTTATATTTGGAATTTCATATTTCGTTTACTTCTCTTTGAATTTGCATTTACTCGGTAAAATATTTTATTTTAAACATGCTTGTGGGTCAAAGATTATAATATATTGCTATAAATCATCTTACGTCTTACTATTTTATAATAAACATGTTTATAATATATTTTTTTATGTTGCAATGAGTGTTACTTATGAAATTTTTGAAATTCAGAATAGAAAACATCAGGCGTTAGTACTACTGTTCTAATTACATAATATATTATTTATATATTATGTAATCTCTAACCTCATTTAATCTATGCGCCTCAAAACTAGCTAAAACTAGAGCTAAAACCACTTTGAACCGAAATACATTTTGATAAAACACACACTTCTGAACTAAAATAAAACTGATTAATATGATTCCTCTTCTTCAGAACGCAGACTTTATTTATGAAATTGAAGAAAAAGTAGGAAGGATATTATATTTGTGGGGATAGTTATAACGCCGCGTCGATCAGTGGTCACGATTCCTGAAGATATGTGGCGGTTCTCAAGCTTCCAGCTTTTATGAACGGACGTAATGCGCGCACGTAAAGAATATTAACTTGTTCTGTCATATGGATTTAGAAATATTCGTATACATCTAATCACGAAGCTAACGATGGAAACCGTACCGGCTTATGAGGATTCGAATCTTCCGAGATCTGTTAGAATTGGTAATGAACGTTGAGCATGGAAATTTATGGTACTACGTTTATAACGTTTTATAGAAACTTCTGTTATATTTTGTAGGAGAATTTTTGTAAGGGTCACGCAAAGGCTTGCAAAAATTCTCCTATAACAGGAGTCTCCTATCACGCAAATAATTTGTTCTGCCTTTTTCCGGGGCTAATTTGATGGATATTCAAGGATTGTCGTTATATATAGGTAATATGCTTAGTGAATTTTGTGTCCAATTTTAAAAATAAAGTAGGTATTGCGATCAAGTTAGTGTAATTCGAGCCACCCGCGTCCCGCAGCCAAAAGCGAATGCCCTGCGAGCCGGTATCGACACCACAAAAAGGATGCGATATTACGTTTCATTTGATATATCCGAGTTATAACGATAAGTGCAGTATAATGGTGCAACTCGGATAATCAAACGGATTTCGAGTTACTCGATCCTTTTTTCGATTTCGGTGTAATTTTGCGGTGGCTACGATCTCGGCCACGAATGATATCTGTGATTATGTGCAAATTTCTTCGAATCAATTTCAAGGTTATGTGCGATCGTTCGTAATCGCATTCGTCAAAGAGATCAGGTTTTTTATTACTCTCATAACAATCTGTTGGTGTCAGGTTATTATGCCAACAATTATATGTAATTACTCATAATCTTTACGTATATAAAAGGAATTCGTGCAAATTTCACAGAAAAACAGTCAAAGGATTTCTTATATACTACTGGTTCCGTACTAATAAGGCAAATGGGATTGTGTACGCGTCACGGTGTATGATCACGTAGCAGATTATCTCGCATGAGATGACGTGAGAAACATTTTCCACATAACAACCTCCGTTTCACGAGGGTAATGGCTTCAGATATACCAGTAATCGCACAAACTATTCAGTTTTCTCCCTTATGACATAAATAAATCTTAGCTTTAAGGTACATAATTATTAGTTTTCATTAATGAGTTTTTTCTAAAATAAAAATCATATTAAATTATAACCTAAAAGTACGTAGATACGTAAATGAAAAGGTTTCTAATTTAGTAGCTCTAAATCAACTTCATAAGTTGTTTCGTGAACTAAAAAGCCAACTTTTATCGGCCATTTTGTGTAGTGGGCGCGTGAACTTCGTAAACAAAATGGCCGCCTATTTCGGGTACAGGAAACGCGTATCTGTCACCGCGGTCGCATCGCAAGTGGCTATTGTATGATAATCGCTCCACGCCGACAAAGTTTTCACGTTGACGCCACGAAACGAGCAACTTTACTATGAGCTAGTCCTAATTTAGATGTACAGATTAGGTCCCACTTAAGGACTTGAGCGTTTTGTATACTTGCTCGTGGTCGTTATAGTTCGGTATCAGCAATACTGATAATATGACTCGGATTGTGTAGTGTGTACGGCTATCTTATGTTCCATTTAATGTTTTGTTTTTATTATGCTTATCTTGAGAAATTTCAATCTGTCAGTAAGAAGATATTATGAGAGAAGGAGCATTTTGTTATATTGTTATCTTAGAGTATAGACTATTAAATTGTTATTGCTCTAAACAAGGCCTATTTATTTGCATTTTTATATATTAATACACTAAACTAAATTTATGTCATGTATTGCGGTCTAAATTGTAATAGCACATAAATGAGTATATTCAATTCACTCTTATATGTATATATGACTCTACAATCTTATTATTAAAGTTTAGGCAATAATTACCTACTTTTCAACACTCTATAATCGGAAGATAATTTTCCCTGTTTACTTTGTTGGACCCACTTCTGACCTTGTGAAACAATGTTTCAAAAACGCGTTTTTCGTAGCCGCATCCTAATTCCGCTTCGCCCTTATGGTTGATTATGGTATGAAATATGGATATTATTGTTATTATAGGTGAATCGTGACGGGTGAGTATTGGCTCGTAACATTCATAACGATTGTACGTGATCTCTCGTTATAGAATAATACTTAAACAACTACCAGTTACACGCTCGCTGTAATTGTATGTACCAAACCCCTAATGGCATCAAAGTATACACCTCGCAGCCTGTATATTAAATTTAACCTAATTCTTGATTCAATTACTGTTTATGGTTTACAGTTGCTATGTTGCTATGCCCGATATTCGTAGTCAATTGTTATATTTTGAGTAACGGTAGTATGTGCCAAAACTTGAAATGTTATATAACATAATATTTAATCGCATAAGTTTTCTATTAATTATACAATAGACATATCAGATGATCCTCAGTAAGCGGCTTCACGCTATTTGATATTTTATGTTTGTATTGTTATACACTACCTCGTTTCGTTTCAGTGTGAACTAACCCTTAGTCCACTGTCAATTACTATTATATTTTTCATGTCAACGGGCATCCTGCAATAAAGTCAATATTCTCTATTGTTTAAACTGGGGCAGAGCTGCTCTAGTATCGAGAATAATGGATTATTATTTAAGTGACAGTTGTATCTTGTAAAGTATTTTGAAACAAAAGCCTATTAAAGTACTAATGCCGAGATCCGGCGTGCATCACCCACTTTGCATGCGTAGTCGTCAATTTGCTTTGCAGATGAATATGCGGCTCTGTGTGGTACAAGTTATAAGAGAATTTTAATTCTAAAAGAAACAAACATTGTTTTGTACCAGTTTTTCTGATTCACTAATTAATAACAGTAGGTATTTTCTTCATGATACCTGGTATTACCATAGAATATAATATATTAGTTTAACAAGTATTACATATTATAGTCTAAGAGACTATTTCAATTAATCATTTCTTATTCTTCACATATTATTGTGCCACAATCATACCAATGAGCTTAGGTTGTGATATACAATGTTAATTGTTATTCTTTTGTTTCAGGTAAGTTTCACAAAATTTATTTTACCATTCTTTAGACAGTGATTTATCGTAAAATATTTGGTAAGCAGTTAACTCCTCTGATTTCAATTTTTGTTCATTTTTAGTACCACAATGTATAAAAATACCTTTAAACTGGAAATGAAAAATCTTATTTCGAATAAAATCAACATAAATTAATAAAGTTATTTTGCATCAGTGGGTTGTATAAAGGAGCACATATCAATGATTGACCATTGAATGCAAAAATTCCATTTAGTACATCGACTTCAGTACACAAGTCAAACGTACGGAGACATGGATCTGCATGCAAAGTACACTGTGACAGATCGAATAATAGATACAAAAAGTGTTCTTTTTTTTAAATCGATTTTTACATACGCAAAGTGCTGTCAACGTTGGATTGAACAGATGTTACAGCTACTAAGATACACAATGGTTTTAGTTTTTTTTCTGTTTTAATGATGAGCTGACTTTGTTTTACTTTAAAAAACTTTTTAAAATCTTAAGTTTAAGTATTAGTTTCATAAAATGTGAAATAATTAGAACAACAACAGAGCAGGCTTAAGTCAATAATAAGCTCTTTTAGTTCAATACAACCTTTCTTAAAATTTTAATCATTCGACAGAGCTTGTTAAGTTAAAAGTATATGTATTATGGATTCTATCTCCATATAGCTATCGATGTAAATACCTACTCTGCAAAAGGGAATACATATTCAGTGGTATATAGAACCGTGGAATTGCATAATTTGCCATTTTATTGGCAACAATAGCCCTATGAGTCGGGCAAGCGCATACGCTAACTTGTGCTGCGGTCCAAGTTATAAGAATAGCGGGTCATTAAATTACATCATTTCAGTTTTGAAAGGCTATGTGTTCGATTTTTTATATCTAAACTCTTCTTATATTAACTGTCATTCATTGCTATGAATATGATTTAAATTTATATAAATAAATATTATACTCTTGTACATTTTTATCTATAAATTAATCAGTTCCTTAAAAGTGTAACACTTTGTATGCGAATTCTTTGTAAAATTGTGAGAGTTTCATTAAATTTGCTAAATAATAAGATTACTATTATAATACTTCATCAGTCGCTGATTAAACAACTATCTAATAAATACTGCAAAATAATAATATCGCTGCCTCTCAAAACTTGTGATGCATCGAAATTAATTAGCATAATGAAACGCCTGCCTTTGAATAATATTTAAGGGCATAAATCGAATTGGTGCTAATATTCACTTACCATATCATAACATAATACTATACCCGTATAATATATAAGATGCATAATATTATAATTTCGTGTTTGACGTGAAAGGGCTATATTAATTTAATAACTATAAAACAAAATATAAAACTATGGAAACCATAAATTACGTCTTGTTTCCATTCGATATGAGGTTAAATTTAATTAAGATATGATATTTTATTGCCATGTAAAACTACTAATGAACACCAAATACGCACTTTAGTACTAAACTGAATTAATATGGTGTGGAAGTTTAGAAAAGTGGAAGTTATAAAATTGAATAGACGCTATAAATCGAATTTAGGTGAACAATCAAATGTGAATAATTTTTTTTATTTTTTATATTTCAAAGTATAATAATTAGGGTCTGTTTCACCACTTCCTGATAAGTGCCGGATAGGCTATCCACCACTTAACTTGACAGATAGATTATGGAGAATCTATCGAAACAGTCGGCACGTCTTATCAGGTAGTGGTGAAATAGGTCCTTAGTTTACTATCATGAAAAGAGTGGATCTTTCGATTGACTTTTAAAACATACCTTAAAGTTAAAGTTATACAATGTTTGGTTTTTGTTTGAAAAAGCCGCTTGAGAGACAAGCACAAAACGTAATTAACAGTTTGGGTTAGAACTCTTCATTTCATAAAAAATCGCAACCAGCATAAAGTGGTTAAAAAGAAAAAAAAATTAAACAAAAACGGGGAGTACATTAATAACAGTTTGTAAACTAGAAATGTTTGCTATAATTTTCAATTTTAACACAAAACAATATAAAACAATAATTGGTATTTAATTATGTGCTAATGAACTCCTGTGGTTTTAGTATATTATTTTTGGCATATTATATAATTTTATGTAAATACAGTGTGAGATTATAAGTGGGTTTATTATATAATATATCTGACCTTTTCATTAATATGTTGTTGATATAATATGATTAAATGACATATTATTAATATTTATATTTATATTTATTTATTCATTGCCAAAATTTATTGTAATACAATAGTAGTAGGTAGTAGTAGTGGTAATACTTAATAGTATTATAATATATCAAATATAGTACCTTAAGCATTTAGGATACAACTATCTTAAGACACACTACTGCAAAAAACGTTTATGAAGATGCGAGCATTTGAAACAAAACGTCTCATATACTAAAATGTATATATAGCAACGGCATAAAATATACTTCAAAACTGTCTTTATTTTAGGTACAAAATAATTGTTTAAGTTTATAAGTGAAGAAATTGTTTCAAGGCCTTCCCATTCGGGAAGGTCTTGAAATAGTTTTTTTATTATTTCTGTATGGTACCTATGCAATGAAATTGCTGCATTGCTGAGAAAAATCGATATCGCTACAGCCAAATTATCAAGGCGTCGCCTTAACGCGACCAAATTACTTAGGTCCGCCATCTGCCTAGGAATCAACTTCTCTGATAGTACAAACACTTAAGCATCTCAAACTTAGCCTATGGATTATTATTATATATATACTTACAAATATAAGCTCAATAACATCCCTTTTCAATAGTCGGCTAAAATAGCTGTATTACAATAGATTTGCAAGTCGGAAATCTTTTGTAATGAAAACTACAACATAAACCAGCTCGCGGTGAGAATTGTGTAAACAGAGATTTATATTATTTCAATAATATAATGTGAAGCTGTGTACATAAATTATAAGGCGGGGAATTGCCGTTTAACCCCGAAGGTTAAGGCTCTGCGAGGACAGCCGGTGAAAGTGGAATTATAGCAGTTCCCACACCTGACGATTGTTTCAAACTATCAAATACGGGTTTACTTCAACTGTTATTGTTAGAAAATCATTAGTATACGTTTTGTATTACAATTTAGAAATTAAAAGGACGAGAAATTTTTATTTTGATTATCCAGTTTGCAGAAGTTGCAATTCTTTGAAAAAGTATTTTACAATTTTTTCTAGTACTTAATATTAAAATAAAAAATATTAATTTCAATCAAATATTTTCAGCTCACATGTAGACTTTCTGAAAATATTTGATTCAGTTCGGGACGTAGCTCGGGGGGAAGAGCCGTCATAAGAAACTTGCACGGGGCCCCCTGTTAGCAATAATTTTTAATGAATAATAAATCGACGCTATGTATTACACAAGCTCAAAATAACGTACATTTCATTAAATAATCTATTTTTATGAACGGCGATTAAGTAGATGCTATGGTAGTTTATTGCCTAAGTATCTAACCATGCATTAGTGTAAATCCCAAATGGTGTGGAACAAGTGAAAGCGGAGATCGCGGTGCAGGAAGCGCGTGCGATATCAACGCAATTGTAAGTGGGGCCACTAATTCACAAGCCGGCCGCGATTATTGTAAATCATCCCGTGAAAGTGAATGCACCATCCGCCAGCTCGTAACTACAGATGTTTGGAGATTCTAGGACTGTCCTATTAAATAACTCGGTCGTTGCAATAATCGTGTCGGTGGGACCGGTGGCCCAGCAACATGCAAAGAGGAGGCACGATAGGCTTTAGTTGTTAAATCTGGGTGTTAAAGCGGGACCCAAAAATACTGTCCCAACTTCGCCTTAAGACGGGAGTGGTACACCATGGGGTTTTAGGCAGACCCCATGCCTGGGGAATCCATATACCCCGGTCGATGTTCTCAATCTATCGGGGATGCAGAAGCATGTCCATATTATTATGTAAAAATATGTGCCATCGAGGAAATTGGTTCCTAGGCAGTTGACAGACCATCCGACGTCAATTGGTCAGATCATGTCAATTCAATGTAAATTATTGTGATCTGTCTGGGTTTGACATAACGCGACCAAACTACGTAGGTTCCCCATCTGCCTAGGAATCAACTTCTCTGATAGTACATTATTGATCGACTCTTCACTTTTGACTTACTACTTCTAAACGATTACACAAATAGACAATAAAAAATAAATAAATGAAATCTGTGTATCGAGCCTGAAAATGCGTAGTCTCCAAGGACACAATTTAGCTACATCGTTTTTTGCCCTTAAAATCACAACAAAAAATATATCATCTTTCTGAAATAAAGATATACTATAATATGCATTATAATTATTCATTTTAGCGAAGACTTTTACTTTTAACATGATTTCCTAATTATCAAAATATAATATGTTATCCTGAAAATTTCCTTACTCATAGTCAGCAGAACTTTACCTGATTATGAAATGCGCTAACATAGTACTGTGTATCGCTAAGCGCTAAAACGACTTATAAAGGTTAATAGTATCTTGTAAAGTTAATTGAAAATTATTGAAGGTGTGGTCGTTACACGTGTGTTTAATATGGGGAGAACTGTGAGATTATAGTTAGCAGGACCCTGTAAATCTATACAACTAAACATTAATAAACATGGATGTAATTATAATACCTAGTATCTAACTTCTGCGTCGTGTATTATCTTCTGTCTCAATGGCAATGGCACTGACCAATGATATGACGTATTCTTCTGTTACAGTATATAGTTTCTATTTTGATCATCTCTCTATATAAGTGTCACTGTAGTCTATGACGGATCAGCTGTAGCTCTATGAACAGTAGTAGTCATTTAACTATTCTTTGGTTTCTCGAATGTCATCATTTATACCCATTACCATTAGGACGAAGCCAAACGAGCGTAATTTGTGAGTCGTGAGCCGCAGAATTTCTGCTAGGCAGAATTTTTGTCATATAAATGACAACTCATTTTGAGTCGCCGTGTGAATCAAACATGACTTTTGTATGAAATTGCTGCCCAGCAGAAAGCGAAATGTTTGCTAAATATATAATTTTTAAATTACTTAACTTCAAATGTTGATAGTTTTAAAAACTTTGAAAGATACATAGGGACAACCCATGATTCAAATTGAATTAAAAACACAAGACACGTAAAAGATATAAACACGTAAGAACGTCATTATCTGCCTCCTATCCGAGCTATCTAAAGTATCGTAGGAGTTGAATAAATCTAACGGACACGAAAAAACTGTGGCATCTTAACGACTACTACCTTCTGACTTGTGTATTAAAAAGACCAGATCGCACCATATAGACGTCCACTAATGCATATATTGGTTGCTAATCAGCACATTATTGTACAAACACTATACTTAAGTGGCTAAGTAACCTGTTCAGATTGTTTACTTGTAAATCGATAGTAATGTCTAAATAAAAAATGTAGAGAAGGTTTTTTTTAATAATCATAATGAGCAAGACTAAGCAGCGATTATGTATTTAAATTATGATAAGATATAATAATTATGTTACGTAAATATCATAATAAGTTATTAAAAAATTGAATAAAATAGCTGCTTGCAAGGGTTTTTATGAATTTAATAAAAAAGGCACCGATAATACTAGGCTAGTTTTGTTAAAATTTGACGCCTGTACAAACATAGACCGTGGAGAAGGATGTACTGGATATAGATTATAGAGTAAATTTTTAACACGGAGAAGTCTACGATCTCTTATGGGACCGGAGCCGCGCGCCGCGATGCTTCAAGTCACAAATAAATATTAGCAATGCGAATGTCAATCTCGTTATTAACTGTACCGTCAATTATATTATATTAATGAGGTAGAGGTTTCCTGCATTACGTGCGAACGATCGACTGGCCATTCACAAATAACTACGCAGTTTAGATGCTATCTAGCTATTTCACGAAAGGCGGTCGCCTTATCAAACGTGGGTCATTAAAACGCATACACATCCGAGTTTATGCTCCTCTGGTATCTCAATTCGCTTTAATTTAATATAGATGATAGCGTAAAATGTCTAACGGACCGCTTATCGGAAAGGTTACGGTTGTAAATAATGTTTCCTATTTTTGTAAGTTCATTAATGGACGGTAATTATCACATTCTTTCGGAATCGATGAAACATATATTTTAGAAAACAAAACAAGATAAAATTGTTTTGATCTAGAGATCTTTAACTATCAACATATCAAAACTTGTTTTTCGATCATTGATATCTTAGATAACTAAAATTACTAACAAATGTACCGATGCATATAATAGGTCTACCAGAATCTGATGGCAAAATGTGAGAAAGTATTGACTCTAGCAATACCGGGGTAGTTGGAATAAAACATTTTGATCCTTTTTCTTATAGCGGCTGGTTCTGTGTGTGAAACATGCAAATATATAAAATCCAATGATCAAGGATATTTTTTGCAAATCTGCCGTCAAAATTTGCCATCAGATTCTGGTAGACCTATATCTACATTAGGTACACTTGTTAGTGATTGAAGTTTTCATTACCTAAAAGTGAAAATTTTTGGAGGGATATGAATAACGTATTAGTAACTAACCTAATCTTAACATAATGTGACAATATATCCATAAGTATTAACGACAAAAATAGCGTCTGTTCATGATCTAATACACCCTCAACGAGTTTTCAACACAACATTACCGGCAGAGTTTGATTTTCATATTATGCATTTATATCGTGTAACTTTATGCATCTCGCATGCAGAATTGGCAATTACGTACTTGTCATGTCTGCCGTAGCTAGTCTATGCCATTATGTCATTATTTTGAGATAAAATCATCATCCCACTCAGCCCGGCTCGTTATAGCATGTTAATTAGCATCATTGCACATGCAACGTTCACAACGAAAGTGATTCGGAATTAATGTCTTTCCTAATTATACCAGTTGATTCGTGTGACTTCGCTCACTAACACGGCTTCCTGGTTTGTAATATTTATGTTATTTTACAAGTAATTACTACTAGACACTAAAAGCCATTACATAAATACTAAAAGCGAAAGTTAGCCAATTGTACATCAAAAGTATTTCTCAACGTAGGTAGATATTATGCAATCTCTACGTTTTGAAAAAGATAAAAAAAAGTTTGCTTGTCATCAAAACTCCTGTTTTACTTGCATCATAATAAACAATGTTAAATATAAGTAAAATAGTACATTTTAAAAGTAATCTTTTAAATTGATGTTTAATCATATTTTTATAAATGAACTGTAGAATTTCATCACAGTATAATAATTGTCTCCGTTTGAGTCCGCAGTTATGTTGATGGCTAAGTAATGCCGATAGCTGCATTAATATTATCTAGATCAGATAGAAAAGATAAGATATGTCTGCAGCAGGAAACCGCGTGTAAAACTATTATCTTTTTTCTAATATTATTTCTTTACGTTTGTTGGAGAATCGTTAGCAGCGTCGTATAAGGCTGGATGGCGGACTGATTGAGGAAAGAAACGGTATTTCCTAGAGAACTTATTGATGAGTCGTTATGCTTGTAATGGCGAGCTACATGCGCTGGTCAGTCTTTTACCAGATAATTATTAATTATGTGCCAAGAATTCTCTACGTGTGAACATAAAAACTTCGCATTGTTTTTTTTTATTTCTTTCATTTCCCTAGCTTCTCTAATATCCACTTTAGATGTGTTACAAATATCCCAAAAGCTATGTTTGGTGATTGTAACATTTTTGTTTTATATAAATTTTCACATTTAAATATGATAATAATATACAAATTACCGCGTTAAACATAATCTAATTCAAATCAGGTTACATTAGACTGGCATTGGATAACATTAGTATCTAGCTTGTGAAATGTTGCTCTAATAAGGCACAATTTATCCAATAGATACCTGCAAATGAATAAAATATCGACGCAAATCTCGAATCGTTGCAAAAACTGACGTCCAATACATTTAATTGATTGTAAATTACGTCGAAATGTGATTAAGTAATTTGGCTCGTTGACCACTCATTAGTGGTTTCGTGACGACGATAATATTCATTTCCATATCCTTTTGGCCCTTTGCTTGCTAAATCTTAGATTGGATTTTACTCACAACAAACGACTACCTTTAATAATGATACCTAGGTCCTAGATGACACCCGTAACTCCGTTGCCCCGAAACTTGTCTATCGTGCAGGAACCGTGCAATTTTTCAGGACAAAAAGTATCCTATGTCCTTTCCCGGGACTCAAAGTATCTCCATGCCCAGCAAAATCGGTTCAGCGGTTTAGGCATGAAGAAGCAGCAGACAGACAGACATACTCTCGAATTTATAATATTAGTATTGAATTTTTATAATCTTCATCATTACAAAAAAAAAGTTTGTACTCGGCGCTTCTACCCGAGTTCAAAACAGCTCAAAACTAAGTAGCTGTTGAAAGCGGCGTACAAATCATTCGACCGCAGAGATTGTTTTAATCGATTCTTAATTATTTGCTGTCACGAACAAACGTACAAGAGCTTAGCTTTCGCGGGGCTTAGAAATCGCTGCTCCTACTTATCAGTGAATTTCGAATGAATCAATCAGCACCTGATAAATATGTCAGATTGCGACCGAACCGGACGCCAGAACTGGACCGAATTGATTGATAAAGGTTTTATAGGCCAGTGATATGGTGAAAATTACCCCGTCTGGTTATTTTAAATGGCCATTCGCACCTGCGAGATATTTATCATAATTTACAGCGTGAAAATGAAATTGCGACGAGTTAAATTATTTTTAAACGTTTCCTCACATTTTAATGTCAATGATAAATCTATATTCGCAGTCTTAAATGTCTACAACGGGAGTCATTACAACGCAACATAATAATAATAAAAAACAAATTGATATTCGACAGCTCATTAAAGACAGTCCATTCGATAAAACAATGAAATTCTAACTTTAGCTATGATACACAAGCTTTTTGCTACTATAATGTAACTAATGAAAATATGCAAGATTTGCAACTCAAACAAAGTCAAGTAACCGTTAAGTCGAACGCCTAACGTGTTCACACAATTCATAAAATGGGAAATCGTTCCACGAATCCGTTCCTATCTATACGTAATAAACTGCCAGTACTCAAGCTCTTGTCCGTTCAAACGTTAACGCTTAAACTCATTTTCTGGTTTTATGCTAGGCGATATTACTCGGATAGCGCTTTCTAGCTTTCAGACGTTGATTTACCAATAGATCGATTTATGTGTAGCTGACATACGTATATTAAAGAGATGGGTTAAATTCTCTTTTCTTGTAGGTATAGTTAGTAGTTTACGTATGTGTAAAGGCCCGTATTCACTTTGATTAGTAATAAGTGCAAGTGATTAGTAATCAGAAAAAAGAACAGTGTGGACAGCGACTGCAGATTAGAGCAAATCCTATAATTTCTCCTAATCACTAACCACTTGCACTAATAACCTGCACTCGCACTAATTAAAGTGGATACAAGTCCTAACCAATATAAGTGTCTAACTTATATTAGTAATAGGACGCTTTCAACCAAGTCAGTCTGGCTACGGGGGCAAGTAAGTTCTCAAAGAATTTGACCGGTATTAAAAACTGAAATAAATCATTTTACTTTTCTACTTTATAACATATATTTAAGATTTTAAGTTTACACACAATATTATATTTATAAATGTATTTAAACCAGTTTTGAAACAGTGACTGTTTTGTGGGTTTAGAATCACTAACCTGTCACATTAAGTTTTCTTCTAGTATACTTTCTACGGCATTAAAAAGTAACTTTATAAATATCTCTACAATTTTATTAAGTTTTTTTATCTGTAAAGTTTTTATAACGTCTATTCTATTAACTCGTTGTTACATTTTGCAGCTGCGATAAATAAGCATAAAATTAAACATGTAATCTCACGCCTATTTATTTGCAATCTGTTTTACTTATTGTTCCATTCATTTGAGGTTTTCTCCGTTACTATTTTTACTCTAGTTTTTGTGAAGACAATAATGAAAATAAAATTAAGCAAATTTGTAATATTGTGTTTAAACAAAAAAATTTGCTACCTTGCACTTATTAGATATATTTTTAATAGCATTACAATATCATTTACTTATAAGCTACTAGATGATGCCCGCAACTTGTTGCGCCAAATCTCATTTATCGCGCTGGAACTGTACATTTTTCCGGGCTAAAAAGTATCCTATGTCCTTTCCCGAAACTTGAAGTATCTCTATACCAAATTTCAGCAAAATCGGTTCAGCGGTTTGGGCTTGAAGAAGTGACAGATAGATAGACAGACAGACACACAGACGGACAGACAGACAGACACACTTTCGCATTTATAATATTAGTATGGATATTATAACGTAGTAAGTACTAATAAAAGAATCTTGTAGTAAAATCTAAAAATAAAAAAAGTCTCAAAGGAACCATGAAGAAAAATAGTAATAAATTTAGTCAGTTTAATTAATTATGAAGTCTGTGGTCGTTGACAGAAGTATGAAATATTTTCACAGTTTCCTCATGTATAGAAACAGTGTTTGTATCGCAATCACCTGCCTGCCCTACATTCCGAGATTTATTGCTCAGCTCAGCGTGCGTAGCTCTCAATAATAATTGGTTTATTGTAGGAGTCAATATTATGTATTGATTCAACTGGGAAGCCATTTTGAATTTATTATAAAGCAATAATTTCGGCAATTCTCAATGGCGCAAATATGGCCACTCTACATTTGAAACAGTTTAGGTATTTCTATTGAATATCCATATCCATACTAATATTATAAATGCGAAAGTATGTCTGTCTGTCTATCTGTTACCTCTTCACGCTCAAACCGCTGAACCGATTTAGCTGAAATTTGGTACAGAGATACTTGGAGTTCCGAGAAAGGACATAGGATACTTTATATCCCGAAAAAATTTACGGTTCCCGCGCGATAAACGAATTTTGGCGCAACGGAGTTGCTGGCGTTATCTAGTTATAATTATTTTAAACAATATGCATAAAATTTCACACTATATAGAATGACTTAATTCATCAGACTAGATCAACACACAAGCGAATAGTATCTATTCTCTTTTCATTTCAGTTTCAGAAAGATCTTAAGTCGAAAGTGGTATTTGTTTATCAGAGTCTTAAAGTGTTGTAAAATTATGGTCGGTAACTACTAACTCCACAGTTTGTTTACTTGCTTAAGCGATTTATTAACCCAGAAACTCGATAGTGCGATTAATGTTCTACACGAATTGGTTACTTAGCTGTGTGTGAATTTGTTGAGCGGACTGCGGAACGAAATATGCGTTTACTTGTCTTACACCCTCACACCCTGTGCGGCCAACCAAGCAGTCACGAGAGATCTGTGTGCCGAGTGTGAGTTTTTGTTTCACATTCGATCGTGAACGCGTTTGGCGTTTACTAAGGTTTTGTATGGGATTTGTACAGCGCCTGCACCTAGTGATGCTCACGGGAGTGAGCCCAGCCCAGTGAGTAATCCTATACGAAATCTTAGTAAACGCCAAACGCGTTCACGATCGAATGTGAAACAAAAAACTCACACCCGGCACACTGTTCTCCTTTGTAAGGGTCAGATCACAGTAAAACGGGACGAGACGAGGCTCGATGCAGTGATAGAAATTGAACTGGCAAGCAGCGTGACGCAATGTCTATTTCAAATTCGTATCACAAAGCTGCGCCTCATCGCGAAACGTTTCAGAGTTAACTGATTCTTACACCGGCAATGAATTCAGTTTCGTGCGGTCCAGGCTCCTGCCACATTTTACAATTATATTTGTATTTTTATATAACGAATGAAACATTTCTATTTTATAAAAAAATAGAAACGTTACTTTTAATCGTTAAACTTAAAAAATACTGGCGAAACTTCACCTTGTCGATATTAAGTTAATGATACTTAATAAACCTCAAGATTATTAATTCGTAAAACAACCCTGTGAACAACATGACCCTGCGCCGGTCCATATAACTCTCGATAGTCGGACCATCCACATAATTATTAAGATAATACGATATTCCGTAAGACGCTACCATTAATTCCTCACTCCGTATCCAACTATTAAGGCGAGGATAGCAATAAAGTATTGTAAGGCAGGTGTTGTACGTATCGGTAACTCGTTATCGAGTAATGGACCGTATCGATACGAATCTATGTAGAATCGAGTTTTATTGCGCCCGTGAGATTAGTGTATTCGTGTTCGAGATAGCCCGCTGGTTATCTCGCCCGTGATTTTTGTTCCGGCAGCCGAAACGCACTTCAGACTTCAGTCTAAGCAGTAGATAATTTAAAAAGCATTATCGAATAGTGAAGCCTTTCTTGCAAAGGCAAGGCCTTTCCCGAAAAATAAATGAATATCGATGCATAATTTATCCAGTCATGTTGTTATCGCGCCTACCTGCAACTTCATTGAAAGTTTACCTAATTTATTTCAACATCTTATATAATATTCAAAGTGGATTCAAATTAAACTGTCACTTATTTTGAACTACCTGGATGCCTGCAGATCTAGTTACTTCACTTCGTAAATACTTCCTAGTTTTGATTTATGTTAATATTATAGTAATACGTAAATGTATATGAGCATTATTATTTCACAATAATTTCAGCTGAATTTAGATGAGTGAAGGATAAAATAAAACCAGTGTGAAAAACTGTGAAAAGAATGTAATAAATAATCCCAAAATACAAAAATACAAAATAATAGATAATTTTGTTATATCCCAACAAGTAAATAGAGTCTAAAAGAAAAACACAAACATTTTTATCGCTCACCACGTAAAAGGCAAATCAGATTAAATGAACAAATAATTGGTGGATATCATTATTCATTTCTTGATTTTATTATGTAGTTACGACAATTTGTAAAACGATTAATTCTTGTTAACATGCCTGTGTAATTAGCAAGGTGAATTGGACTGACAGTCGCGTTCGGTTCGTGAAAAATGAATTCTGTATTGTACCACGAGCACGCTGGTCAACGCATCGTACTCAACAATACAAAAGCGCTTGTTGCAGTTATAGGGGAAAATATATAGAGCATTTTTTATCGTTATAATATTATGTAGTTTTGAAAGATAACGTAAACATTATTTTTGTTTTTTTTTTCTTCATTCACACGCGAAATATATGCGCTCTTCAATTAGAGCTTAATACGAAATAATGAAAACAGTTATAACGTAATGTTTAGGTTAGTATGGCAAAATCTCGAACGGCGCAGCCTTTAAAATGTGACATGGCTAATTTATACACCATTTAGAGTGAGTTGCACCAACTTACTTTAACTATAACTGTAACTTTAGCTATATCAAAAAGTCAAATGGACTGTCAAATCCTTAGTAAAAGTCCATTATGGACGCCATATTTGACAATAACCTTAACTTTAACTACGCCTCTGGTGCAACCTAGGGTGAATTGCACCAGAAGCGTATAGTTAAAGTTAAGGTTAAGGTTATCGTCAAATATGGCGACTTTTGCTAGGGATTTGACAGTTCATTTCACATTTTGTTATGGTTAAAGTTAAAGTTATAGTTAAAGTAGGTTGATGCAACTCATTCTTACTCTAAATGGAGACATTAAAAAATAAACACGTTATTAATATAGCGTAGGCATTTGCAATTAGTGAACGTTCATTATTGAGATCAATTATTTTTTTACAAGTCGAAAAACTGAGACAACTCTAAAGTACTCGAGATAAAAATAAAGCTTATTTATAGAATACTAGCTGACCCGGCAAACGTTGTTTTGCCTTATAAATTATTTCAGGTATCAATTAACTGTATTTTATTAAAAAGATAAAACCGACTTCAAAATTGTACGTAATTGAGAATTAAAACTCCCTATCTCCAAAACTACTGAACCGATTTTGATGAAACTTGCACTATTCCCTAAGTTAAACAATACCTAGTACAATAAAAAAAGAATCACTTAAATCGGACTTGTAGTTTCAGAGATATGCGCGAACAAACATAAAAACATACATACATACATACATATATACACTTGAAATTTGGCACATTTGTTCAGAAGCTGTTATAGATTAACATATACAAAAACTGGGCAGTTCTGGAAATATTACATACATACGCGTCGAATTGATAACCTCCTTTTTTGAAGTCGGTTAAAAAGAAGATAAAAACCTATTCTCAGGCCTAGCAAACGTACAAAATTTCATTAAAATCGGTCGAACCGTTTTGGACGAGTTGGCACAAACACTGTGACACGAGAATTTAAATATACATTGGTAGAGAAAAAAAAATTATAGTTACACACTTTGATACATTTTTTTTAAATCACTCAAGATTTTAATCAATGAAATAAAAATCAATCTTAAAACAAAGAATTGATTAAAAGGTACTTCCAAAAATTGCCCTCGGTGATGGGCTAAATAGGCCTCCTGCCTTCGTCGACGTGGATATTAAAATGTGAGCGTAACAGACGGCCGGTTACTCCTTGACACGCGAATTTAGGATGTTCATTTATCACCGGTGCCTTATCGATATCGATATTTAAAAATCGATAAAAAATCTTATTTTTTTACTATGACAATTCATATTTAGCTGATATCGCTTAAGTAATTGTGCCTCAGACAAAAATACCTACTTACATATTTTGTATTTCATGTGTGCAAAAATAGAGGATTTGACTACATAGTTTTACAGCATAATATATAGGTACTTGTACTTTTTATTTTCTGTACCAATCCATAAGTCAAAAGATAATTTTAATTACAAAATATAGCTGTCAAGTAGAAATACATCAAGCAACAGCAAGCCATATTGTAAAACGTCGATCATTAATGAAGATAATCTAAAGTGTCGTAGTTTTGTTGTTCGCCCGCTAAAATGCAATCAAGTACAGATATGAGAAAAGTACTTGTGCAAAAAGTATGTTGTATGTACGCAAATACATTAATTACAATTTTTAACAATAAAAATACTTCATGTTATAAATGTTTGGATCCTTGCTATGGATAATGGAGATATAACAGTCAACAGACACAACAGGAAAGGAAATACTGGAAAACGTATAGTTTCCATCACCGGTTCTTCAAACTTGAGAGTTAATCCATGCTAATATTATAAATATAAAATGCGAAAGTGTGTCTGTCGGTCTGTCTGTCTGTCTGTCTGTCTGTTACGTCTTTATGCCCGAACCGCTGATTCGATTTTGCTTTGAAATTTGGCATGAAGATACTTTGAGTCCCGGGAAAGGACATAGGATACTTTTTCTCCCAGAAAATGTATGTTCCCGCGCGATAAAAAGCGCTACGGAGTTGCGGGCGTCATCTAGTGGAATACAAGACGGTAAAAGGCAACTTTTAAAAAATTATAATATCCATATCGATAAAATTTTATTTGTCAAACACGAACCTACAACGTCTCGTCAAAAGTACCAGGCTTGGATCAAAATAATTAATCTTACAGTTACCAAATTCGTACTTGACCCTCGCAAAGGGCAACTTTTGTTAATCAATTTACAAGCCATGGGAGGCTGTTAAAATATAAAGTCGTCAAGTGAGATTTTGGTTCGCGTATCGACTACATAAATGTTTATTTTGAAGAATATCCAGGTCAATTCATAATTAGCTTCTTGTTAACAGTGATTCGCGTTTTTAACAAGTAACTTTAAATCAAAATGAGGAAATACTTATAACTATACTGATATTATAAATTGTAATAAAAAATATATCTGTCTCTATGTATGAATGCTATTCACGCTAAAACCACTAAACTAATTTTGATGGGTACTAAAGGGCAGGATAGTTTTCATGCCTCAAAAATATCATGATTGCCGCGTAATAAACGAAGTTGTATTCAAGGAGATGTATCTAATCCATACTAATGTTATGCAAAAGTGTGTCTGTCTGTTGCCTCTTCATGCCATAACCACTGAAGCGATTTTGCTGAAATTTGATTTGGAGATACATTCAATCCCGGGAAGGAACATAGGATACTTTTTATCCCGGAAAAATGTACGGCTCCTGCGAAATAGACGAACATTGGCGCAATGGAGTTGCGGGCGTGATCTAATTTGTTATAAGCTTGCTTTTGCCTTCAATTTAATAACTATACAAACCTACAGGTAACGACCTCCTTTTTAGTCAAAATGTGGCAGTGATTCACGGCTAAGAGTGATTGGTACAGAATAAGTCCCACAGCCGAACCGGCGCAAAGGTTAACTACCTATAAAAATTCCAACTCCCTTACTACTTTGATTAATTGCTCGGCTTCTATGCGGTATATCAAGTCAAACCACTATCGTAACTTTACTTTTAGTGTAAAATATTATAGTTTTCTTTAGATTTTCCTTTTTAGACTTGTATAGCTTTATGTTTAGAGTATTTTTATATATCTCTTCAAAGTTAAAAATCCACCGAGGCTATTATATCAATGCAATTTCCTTTGTCTTACATATGAATAAAAAAGGTTCAGACTAAAATAAAAAACCATTAAAACTTTAATTTTATTGCTGAAATGCAAATAAAACTCAGATGTTTTAGTGCCACCATATTCCGGATAATTGACTCGTGCCCTAATCAAAGAAAATCGTAAGATCGCCGTCTTGCTCTCTCTTACGGCGAATTCCTTATAACAGTTTTTTGTTTCATCGGAATATCATCATTCGAACGAATATTATTTTTTTCCTCAGCATAATTTTAAAAACAATTTTCTATCCCATATGATTATGGGTCATTTTGTATACGTATAAAACTATTATTAATATATTACAACGCATAAGCCCGGTCATTATTTTTAGTTTAGCCGTCTTCTTACCGTTTGACTTTGACCAAATTTGTTTTAAGACTCAGAATTTCATTTCTTGGGATATTTTCCTCTCGATTATTACTTTATTTTATGGTCATTTTCGGGTTCATGATACTATGGGGAAGTACTATGATAACTATTTCTTGCATTTATAATATTGTCAGTTTTGAAAATGATTTTGCTTCTATATTTTTGTAGAATTTACATCATATTCACTTATTTAAAAATAAATGATATAGCTGTATTTTAAAAAGATAAAACCGTTTTCAAAATTTCACGGAATTGAGAATTAAAGCTCCCTATCTCCAAAACTACTGACTCGATTTTGATGAAACTTTCATTGTTCCCTAAGTTGAACAATACCTAATACAACAAAAAAGGAATAACTGAAATCGGAATAGTAATTCTAGAGATATTCGAAAACAAACATAAAAACATACATACCTACATACAATATACACTTTTGAAATTTGGCACATTTGTTCAGACGCTGATATAGACTAACATAATATACTAAAATTTTCCAGTTCTGGAAATATTACATACGTATGCGTCCGTTTGAAGTCGGTTAATAATGCTACTTAGAATAGTGCAAGCTTAACTTTGAAATACCATATAAACAGTTAAACATAAATGCTTATAATAAATCGACCACCTCTAACGCCGGAGATAATGTATGTGTCGCAGTCATCTAGTTCAATCTGCGGTTCGATTGAATGACTAGCGCATTCATTGAATGACTCCGTTCAATTGAATGACTCGGCCGAACGTTGATTGAACAATCGTCACTCAACGTTCAACTAGTTAGCGATTTTTAACATAGCCCTTTGAAGAGAGCGGATATGAAATTAGTCAGGTAATTGAATGTATTTATTTTTAACGGAATAGGAAATGTATAAGAACAGTATATAATTCTTAGGTAATTAATAGCAATGTATTCATTACTTCGTCTGTCTAATACGATTGGATTTGGTTAGGTTAGATGGCAAGGCGGGAGCGTAGCGCAGCGAAGCTCCCGCCTTAGCCATCGTGGTTATTTTTTTTGTAAACCACCCAGAAGTAGCCGTTGCCTCATAATTGAAGTCAGTTTCTAGATTAACCTATTAGTACGCCACCAACAAATACTTTAAAAAAATCATAGGATTCCATTTAACGACTTCACTATGATGACGTTTAGTCAAGACGTTAAACGTTACAGTCAGCGTCTTGACTAGTTGTCCTTCAGTCATTCAATAGAACGGTGTCATTCAATGAATACGCTAGTCATTCAATCGAATCACAGATTGAACCAGATGACTGCGACATATGTATTTTTAAGCTTGTAACGTTGAGTAATAGCTCCATTGTGATAATTCGCTTTCAACAATATTAGACTGTTATTGTCATTTCTATAATATCATTGTAACTGTATCTTAGTGGGGAGCTAAAATTGTTTTTAATAGCGATGGATAAGATTAAAGTTCACAAAATCAAGTTCAAGTGAAAGATAAAACTTGCAAGATAGAGATTTCCTGCTCGATCTAACGAAAAATAGAGCTAGAGAAAATTATAAAGTTTTAGGAGTACGTTGTAAAATATAGATTTATATACCTACTAGCTGTCCCGGTGAACTTCGTGTCACTTTAAAACCTTCCCTGGACTTCTACGAACATTTTGAGACTAAAATTAGCCCAATCCGTTCAGCCGTTTTCGAGTTTTAGCGTTACTAACACATTTGAAAATCCATTTTTATATATAAGAACAAGATAGATGAGTGGCTAACTATCATAGTTTACAAAACGACTCAAGAGTAAACAAATATTAAATTGTATGCAAAAAAGAATAAACATCTCAAGAGCCATCTGCACCATGAGCGAAAATAAAAGAAGGCCGAGACGAAAGACGTGTACGCACGATAAAATGAATCCTGATTCTCGTCAGTAACATCGCTAATTTTTCCAATCCAGTAACACGAATTACGAGCCGCCCCGCGGTGTCAATACGAAACCATTTGTATATTACTCAACAAACAATTCAAGACTATTCAATATACTTTTCGATCATCGCAGATTGTTATCGACAAAATATATCGACAAATTCCCTTCACTAGAACGTTAATTTCGACCTTATCCGCACCGGCATAAAGTCTTCTACTGTTTGTAACAAAGTTCCGATTTAATCCGAGCGTGATTGAAAATAAAATAAAAACTACATCAACGAAAGAATTTCAATATTCGTCTCGATCGAATCAGTTTTTACGCCTTGTATATTATTATAAATTGCAATTTAAATATCGAAATCATTTTAGTGTCTCACTTTTTTACTTAGAAATAAAACATTTTGACGTTCTATTTCATAAACAAGATTTTTTTTAATGGTATTGTAGTAGGTACTAGTCAGTCGTGCAAATTCTCACATAAAATGTAAAACCTCGAAAGGACTTATTTGATATTGAATTTAAAAACGAAATCTAAAAGTACGAGTTCCATCATATCGTTACCTAGCTGAAAACATAACCTTTAGTTTTGATCTGCCCATAAGTAGACAATCGCTTATCGTATGGAACAATTTCGACACAATCACACGGGGATTTAATACGAGCCAGCGGGGGTGTCATACCGCTCTGATGTAAACGTTACCCAATCTGACCCCGGCTAACGGTCCCCCCGTCAATCTCACCAACCGATGACTAATTTGATCACACGCACCTAGCGCTTATCGCGACGGGGTAGAGCCTAATTTCGCCTAAATTGAACCGAAGCAATTGAATTATGTTTAATGCTGTGATGTCAGATCGATTGATGCATGAGCCATGTTATGAGCTAAAGATTAGGAGTTCTGACTTTTGTATGAAATTCTCTCTTGGATGTGGAACTTTGGTGTCCGAATGCAGCGCGCTAAGTGGCAACCGCATAAACTCTAGTAATTATCGAAGGCATAACCTGTAGGACCTCTATGATTACAGCCCTATTGCTTATAAGTCTTATAACTGTAGACTGTGGTATACAATTACTAATTGAGAGTTGCGACTTACTAGTTATTGACAGTTAATAAAGCATAATACGAGGGCATGATTCTAGAAGTTTTTTTGTTGTTAGTTAAATTATCACTATTATTTTCTTTCTCGACTAACACTTTCTTCCTTTACTTTAGATTTGTCTTCTAATTTTGTAGCCACGATGCTCTAGCTAGACCCTACCATTATACGCTGGTATCTTAGTAGCAAGTTTCTTATGTTGTAGAGATACATATACTAGTACATGTTTAAAATTTTAATATAAAAGTAATTTAAAACAAGAAAACAACATTTTATCGTGCCTCATTATTTCATTCGGATAGCCTTTTAATGTCCACTTCACTTACGTATTTACTAGCATTATATGGCTTAACACTGACGTTTATGTAGCTGCAACTAAAAATAAATGGAACTGGAATGATATTTTTGTATTACGCGGGATTAGCTTTCAGCTGATGACAGGATCGCGGTTATATAAATGGTTATTTCCGTAATCTCGGGACCGTGCCCATAAATAAAGGACGGTATTTCAAAGGACATTAATAAAATTTCCTAGTTACTAGTTGTACTAGACAGGCGACTACAATTCAACTGAATGCCCGCGCGTGTTGCAATGACTTCCCATTCACGCACATTTTATAGTCATGCGATTTATCGTATTTAAAAATGTTTAAAGTCGTGATAATTATGCGATAACGTTGCAGCTAAAGCTACAAAGTACTGTAAATGTTAAGTATTCAATTCAAAGTATTTCATAGAAGAAAAATATATTTGCTTAAAAATACATTAGTCTCTCTTAGCGTTTCAGTCCGAAATTTTCGTTACTTTTAGATACTGGAAATAATAGCTTTTGCTTGAACGTTTATTTCATTTCTGCGGATTATGTCCAGTTTAGATTTAAATTTCAACCTAAAATACTATGAAACACAAGGAAAATACGTTCCAAAACAAACGAGCTACTTATTTCTAAGAACAACAAAAGAAAATAAATTGTAAAGCGCATTGCAAAGTTGGGTATTCATTACGTTTGTATTCACGGGATCTGGCGATAAGTCGCCGTATGAATGGCCCGCCTTACTTTCTAGGATTCAGTGTGGGCCTCGCCTTTACCGTTAAGGGCTTAATCTTTAATCTTACAGCTGTTGCTGACCGTACAATACGAGCGATGAGTAATGTCCGGTGCTGCGGTGTCATGCATTGTGGACGCCGGCAGAGATGTGATGATGACTCGCTATGTGCCACCTAGATTGAACTAGTACTATCACTGAATTACACGTTAGATTTCTCTATGGATTTTTAAACAAATAGTCAAGCAATAGAACGCTGGATATATTTGTTTAAAAAGTATTATTATGTTGTTGCGATATTTGGTTACAAGCACCTTAACTTATAATTTATGATGCTTTCTTTTAAAATAATATTAATTAATTTATTTTCTGGTAATTTTATGATCGTAAAAACTGCATCTACAATGTGAAAAGTACTAGTAACAAAATAATCATAATTTTCTGCAAAGGAATCTGCTTTTGTATTTGTGCGGATGTATGGATACAACTGTGGATTGTTTTCTTGATTTTAATTAAGATTGTGTTTAAATAATTTCTGAACACGATGATAGCTTATTACTTCCAGGAAAGAAAATTAATTGTACAATACACATAGTACATAAAGTACTCATTATGAACAAGTACACGCAAAGGGCTGCACCTGTAGCTTCGTACCGGTCACTAAACAATTTTGCAATGGGTATAATGTTTGTTTTCTATCACTTCCATAATTAAAAGTACCGTTTTCTTAGACACACTTTGGAAATTCAGAAAAATCATTCTTTTGAGTAAAGAACCTTCTACAAATTTTTCAGCCACATTCAAACAAAACTTTCTAGAAAGTTATAGTAGCAGTAATTAGTAGTTTATAGTAGTAGCTAATAGTAGAATCGATGTTTCCAATCGCATTAAAAGCGCCACTAACCATTTTTCAAAGCTAATGGTAGTTTAACATGAACCAGCTTCAACTTAGTTGTGAACGAGATGAGCTACGTGCGCCCAGTTTACTGTTACATCTTTAAATCAAGATATTAGCTCAACGGCAAACTTCGCTTAATGTTCGGACGCATTAAACGATTTGATGTGATTCGAAATAGCCGGTCGCGGAAAATGTAATTACGGCACGCTGAGCTGTAAATAATATTAACACATCGCGATAGCAGAGCTGGCGGAAGGCACGAACACGGTATTTGGGCGTAGGGGGCGCGCGGCGCAAGGTACGGTCGCAGACTGAGTTGTAGAGTTGTGTGTGCAACAGTCCTTTGTCTATTGAAATCGACGCGTGAAATTACTGAAATATGAAATTTTTATATCCGTGATTGTTAAGTTTGAAACAGTCTGTGATCTTATTATTTTTACAAAGTAAGAAATTTAAGAAAATAAAACAATAAAAACTTTATCGTTTTCTCATTTATCAATTCTCAGTACTCCTAAAGTCCACACAGGTAGTTTATTTGATTACAGCTGTAATTTATTGCGACAGAATTATAAATAATAATTAATAAATGAAAAATATAATGTTTAGTTTAAAAAGTTGCAAAGTTCGTTGCAATCAATTACGATATTATAAACATAAAATCTTGTAGTCGATCATCTTTGCTAATACCAGTATGTAACATTAAATTTTATTGCTTACTTGATAAAACAAATGTCGAACCTACAAATTAACGATATGTTCGATATGACAGTTACCATTTAAACATTATTGATGGCATTTTGTTAGCAGAAGTTCGAAAGGAAGGATTTTGTAAACGCATAATAATTTGACCGCATTTGCTATTGTTTGTTATTATGAAGATGGCTATCGCAAAATCTGTTTTGTGTAGTTGAGGACATGCATGTCATATGAAATTTGAACCTTATGACAAAGTAATAGAGCTGGTGATTAGTGTTTGTTAACTACAGTTCAGTGTTCTGGCCTTTTTCACATTATTGTAGTAACATTTTTAACAAATTATTATTGTGCCAGGGACGATTGGAATATAATTATATACTCCCACTCCTAACACGTATAGAAATTCTTCTGTTTAATTTTGTGCCTGATTCTAAGGATTATTTCAGACCGCAACGCGACGCGTAGATGCATTTCTAATTTTGTATGGATTTCACAGATTTGCAAGACGTCTCACGCTCACAAAATCTATCATATCAGTACAAATTAAGAAATACATCTACGCGTTGCGTTGCGGTCTGAATTGACATTAGGTGGATGGCCGCTCCCGCTGAAATTAAAATAACGGATTTGTCGTGGCTGGTTACCACTGCCGATGCTGGCTCACGGGAGTAGCAGTGGTGGGAATGTGGTGAATGGTGGGCGAATGCCCGTTAAACTCGCCTTTAATTTATAACTTACCTATTGCTGCTACTAATTTTGCTACTAACATAAACTATAAAAATCAGTAGTAAGATTGGCGTTGATTGGATAATATATGTTAATTAACAAGCGGACAGCGGTTGTCGGAATTTGACTTCGCATAAATAATAATAACCGTTTGCCTCATTGTGCAACACTGCGCTTGAAATGATTGTACTTTGATCAGCAACATTGTGTTAGATATGATTTTGATTAGAGATATAAATTATGAACAAACTGGACATTAAATTTTTAAAATGACATTAAATTAATCAAAATAACTATAATTATTATTAATTTATTAAATATTGTGTGTCATGTAGAACTGTTGGCAATTAGCAATAGAACGCTTATACTTTTGAGAGTTACCGAAAAATAAAACCATTTGACATATTCCTTCAAACCGCGCATTATATTTTCTCCCCTTCATGAGAAGCAATACCATAATGTACTGTGTCTTGTATTTTCGGCCGTCGACAAGACAATTGAAGGCGTACTTTATGTATGTGTAAAAACAACAGTTCATTACACAGCGGTCTGCAGTCGGACATTTCGCTAGATTTATTTTAAAACAGTTATATAAATGTCAGCGCGAGCGGTGTCCGACTCTCGAGAAATAATTTAATCTGTCCGAAGTTATAAATATTAAAAGCGCACCGATTGTACAACACTATGCGAATGTGAGGCTAAGTTATAGGTCCTAGCGGGCTCATTAATAAAATTACTAGGTACAGCATTATTTACTAGTTGATATCCGCAATGTACGTTGCTCAGAAATTCTTTTGTCGCGCGACAACCGTATATTTTTTTTGGATGAAAATTATCATATTTTCTTTCCCGGGGATCAAATTATATCCATACTAAATTTCATCTAAATTGATTCAGTGATTTAAGCTTGAAGAGGTAATACACAGTTAAACGCACTTTTCATTTATAATAATATTAGTTATTATAGTATGGGCTAGGACGGATTTAATTTGTTATGATTGATTTTTATATAACAATCTGTTTTTTTATCTTTTACTTCAGTTTCAGTGCTGTGCGCTTATCCCAGAAAAAAATCTTATTTCGACTTAATTATTATCACCTACTACAAGCAGTGCTACAATTTTGCATAGATATATTTTGTGTTGTTTTGACAGATGTTTAATATAATTGCATCACATATTAATGCAAAATTATACTGTAAATATACTGCCTCGCGGCAGTGTCTAAGGGCCTGTATTTACTTTGATTAGTGCGAGTGCAGGTGATTAGTGAGTAGCAGAAATTTAAGGACTTGCACTAATCAATCGCTGGATTACTAATTACCTGCACTTATCACTACTCAAAGTGAATACTTGCCTTAACTCTTTTGACTTGCGCCCCATCCGATCCAAGCTTTAACTAAACTTGTAGTGAGACGCTCACGTAATAATTGGCTTAGTTGTTATCTTGTAAAACTAAACGTACTCTTTTTATTTAGATTTATTGATTTCTTAGATCTGAACATTGGCGTTTTTTACAACTAGAACGAAATATTGACCCTATATTAGATTCATTCCAATGAGTCTTTGTTCTCTATAAACTGTTATAAGGGTCATTTTAAAATCAACAGATATAAAGTTTTACTAAGATTGGATTAAATAGATTTTGAAATCACACTGACACCTATGAATACGGTATAATTAATAACTATACGTACCTACAACCAATATTAAAAAGCATTTAGTGAAATGCATATTTTGACTTGTGCAATTGCCTCGAAAATAGCTATAAACCATTTCCCCCGAGGCTCGCATAATCGAGTCAAAGTTATAAAAGCGAAATGTTGTGTTCGGGGGATTATTGGCGTGAAATTTAAACGATTATTTGTTAGAACGCTGCGATTTGAAAAAATATATTTCTCACGCCTATTTTGCATAAATGATATAATATATTTAAATAAATATTGTATTTCTCTTGTAAGTTAAAATAGCGAGTAATGCGACCTATAAGTTCTATTCGCTGTATTGATTTAAAAATATACGTGGAGCGTTGCTCGCGTTGATGTCTTTTATAGCGTAGCTCTTTTTTAGCCATACTTTTAATACATTTGCGAAAGTTTGTTAGTCTTGCTGTCATTCTGTATCTATTTACGCTTAAATCACCAATTCTTTTATTTTTAATACATTTTTGAAATATAATTGGCATTAAGCTTCTTTAAATTCTTTTTAAAATATAAAATATAATTTAGTATATTTTTCCGACAAACGCCTAAGTAACGATGGGAACAGCTGATATATTGATATGCAATAGTGGACGGTGTTGCGTGATTGATAGATCTAGCCTGTAGGCCTACTACGAAATCGTTTTGAGACTCAATTCAAGAATGCCGCATCCTGCTCTAACAACGTGATTTCTTGTTTGTTAGAGTAGGACGCAGCATTCTCGTACGATTGTTTGAGTCTCAAAACGGTTTCGTGGTACGGCCCCTGGGTCTAGCGGCGGCGGAGGTATTCGCCCTTTGACTGCCTATCTAAAACACCTATTTATACCCCGCTCTTACGTCAGCTCCGTGTGCGTTATTCGTGATTTATTTCCACACCCGCGATCACAATACACGTTATTTACAGATCATTGAATTTATGTACTTTGTTCTGAAAAATGTGCAAACTTTTAATAATTCTAACAATTCGTAAATTATCTTGAATGCATTGTCAATTTGTCAACCTATCTGTACTTCGTTTAAATTAATTTTTAATATCATCGAAAATCTGTACGCGTGATAATTGCTACCAATTTTAATATCATGTATTACCGCGCAGTAAAGTTGTGTAATTACATATTAATGTGGTCGAGTTACAATTTAGATTAATAACTTAGACAAAAATCAATTTAACAGGGCTTTTCGCAAAAAATTTTAAGTGAACCGTTTTAGAAATTACTTGCATCATCTCCCTGCTGAGCCACTTCAAACAAACGGCATTTCGAATGCTTTTGGCTTCTAGTGTCCCGTTATATAGGACATCGTGCTTCTACTCCAGCGGTGTCAGGCTTCGACAACATTGCCAAAGTTTATGAGCGGCGGTCGTGACATCTGTTATCACGAGCGCGGCTATCTCAGCATGCAAGCACGTTACCGTTTTATTAACATAATCGCGGGAATAATCGCGGAAATATTTTTATTATTTGTTTATGTTTTCCTAGTATTTTTCTACATGCTTTGCTTGTTTTGTTTACAACAATTATTGAAGACGTGAGTTGAAGAACACGATAACTAACATTTTGTTAGATACAGACATTCATTTATTTTTCCCCTTATAATAATTTGAACCAACCTTGTAATAATTTATCTACTTCATAACAAGGCTAATTTATCTGTCATCTGGCTACACATAAAATTAACAGTTTTTTTTTATTTCTAACTATTTTCCGGCCCTGAAGCCTCCTTTTATGCAAAAAACAGCAATTTCATTCAAGTCGTCAATTATGTATTTTGTATTTTAATTATAATTGCTATCTGAAACTGTTGTCTGTGTGCCGAGTGTGAGTTTTTGTTTCACATTCGATCGTGAACACGTTTCGCGTTTAGTAAGATTTTGTATGGGATTTGTACAGCGCCACCTAGCGATGCTCACGGGAGTGAGCTGGCCTCAGCTCCCATACAAAATCTTAGTAAACGCCAAACGCGTTCACGATCGAATGTCAAACAAAAAACTCACACTCGGCTCACTGTTGTTGAAATAATTTCTCCAAAAGGAACTTGTAACGAACAAATGATTCTACTTATTTTGATTACCCTTTTGACTCATATAGGTTCATAATTATAGAGTACGTGTCATGTGTGCAAAACAAATATTTTTGTTTTTGACTCTTTATTGTTAAGATATTTTTGTGTAAGTACAAATAAGTAACTTTTTTTTTTTAATTTTTCAGGTAATAATCAAGTCATCACGAAAAATAAGGCGTGTGGTAAGAATAATTTGTAAAACACATCATGTGTTCAGTAGAGAAGTTAGAAGCAACCATAATATTATGAGTAACAAATTATGAAGTATTAAACTAATTTTAAATCATACCCATTTAGTCCAAGAAACCAGTATTATTGACCATAAGACAAATAATGTAATAATAAATCAACTCTTTCAACTCCTCCCTCTGATGCATACCATATTTTTCAATAATTAGCATCCTTATCCAATCTATTTCAAATTTGACGGGTGAGATAACATCAACAGCGTTAATACATCGGTGTCTTTGACGCGGACACGATAACGCTGTATCTACCGCTCAACCGATGTATATTGTAATGCGAGCAGAAACCCTCGGGACACTCTCGAATACTCACACAGCGCACTTTGACACTTAATAACATGTATATTTTGTGAATGAATCTCTGATATAAATTGAAATTAGAATGTTTTCTTAAACTTACGTTTTCAGTCAAAGTAATCTGTAAACAAATGTAATTAGATCATTTAAATACAAACGTAGGTAGTTTGGCAAATAATTCAGACATAAACAACCTAAACGATTCGAATTTAGAGAGTTGTTACGATGAAAAGTGAGTGATTCCGCATGCAAAAACAATTTATGTATAACGAGACGATAAATCTAACAAAGAAATTGCGTCGCCAGTATTCACCATACAAATACACTGTAGGTAGAACAGAATCCATCTTTGGTCGATATTAACATAATGTATTCACTCCTTTACATTATATTTATGTTTTTCGCCCTGACGTAAACCTTGAAGGGCCTCGGTCAGGGCACGGCTTTGACAAAAAAAAGATTCGCCTATTCAGATGACACGCGGGAAGGGCGAGTCCTGGACACTGAACGCGTAGAGAGGTTTACATGGCAAAATATAGTAAAAATAATGTAGTAAACATCTCAGTTGTTGTAGCTAAAAAAAGTTAGTTAAAAGTTAGTTTTAGCATCATATTATTTGGATTTGAGAATTTTTAATTTTCAAAAAAGCATTTTGCTATTACTGTCAATAGAATTTACCAGGAGCAGACGGAATTTCCAACACAGAAATGCTAATTGACTACTTAGTCAGATCCGCTCTTGAGTCTCCCGGGACAGTCACTATGCAAAGTGCTTTTTTTGCATTCCATCTATATTTGAGCAGAGACAGGTCTAATAAAATTATGAGTAAGTTCATAATTTAGTTTATTATATTTTAAAAGTCATGTTTGTTTCATAATTTAAAATGAAAGTGTGTATCAGACGAATGTACAAAACGATTATTTGATTAAGTTCTTCATTATTGAAGGAGTCTAAATGGTACCCTGATTTCGCGAACGTGACTTGCGTTATCTGCTGTGTGTTGGTAATTTTCACATCTTTTCACGTATGATTCACAATAACACACGGGTCGAAATTGGGTAATATTATCATTATAATTCCTGCCGCATCATATAACGCAGAATAATGATTCAGCGAAATGCAAAACACTATTCAAATTGGAGGTGCATTTTTCTCGGTGCTATAACGAACTAGTTTGCAGAATAGATCTCGATGATAGGTGCAAGTTATTAGGTAATATTAGTAGTGTACTGTCAGCCTGAGCCGTTCGAGAGATGGTGAACTGCAATTCATCATGTAAAGCCTCCTTTACATACAATCGACGAGCGATAAAAACCATTTTATTCATTCCTCATTTCACCTCACCCAAAATCGATTTCTAATATTTTATTTATTTGGTAGCGTCTTATGCTTAATATAACACGTATTGTAATGTAAGTGTAAATTTCTCTGTGTAGGTCTGTGCTGTGTTTAATAATTATCAATTATGTAAATAATCATTTCAGCACTCTTAATTTTTAGAAGCACAACGCAACATTGTCGTCTGGATATAGTTTGCTATAGATAAAGTCTTTTTCACTTTCATGCAATACTATTTTCGTCTCAAGTACTGTTAGAAAATGTAAAGTAGGTACCTTTGAACTTTTCACTCCGCTTATGTCGCGTGCTCCCCGCGCGGCGCGGCGCGGCGGTAGCGCTGCGAGAGCGCTCGTAAAAAAGCACATTTACAAGGTAAATACAGCATCATGCTCTTTTTAAAACTTCTTACCTTCTCAGACAAACGCTGAGCTGAGTTATATGATTTTGTTGTTTGATATATTTTCAAATATTTTCATAAGACTTGATTAAAAGATTAAAAGATGATTGAAGAAACGATCAAAATGTAAAAATCCTACTATTAATATTATTTAGTACTACTGCGAGTTTCTTACGCCGGTTCTTCTCGCCGGGCTAGTTCCCGAACCGGTGGTAGGCACCAGTAGTATCAACGTTCTGAAAGCATTTTTTTTAAATCTATTCAGAAATAAAACACTCTTTATTTTATTTTTATTTTATTTAGCATTATTAAGGCAAATATAGTTCATAAAGTTTATTTTTATTGCTACCAAGTTTGGATTTAACGAGATATACAACAGCGTTAGGTAAGTGAAGCGCAAGAGTAAAGTCATAATTTGCCAAAATCATTTATACCAATATGACAATACCTTAATACGATTTTGACACAACATAGGATTTCAATTTGGCCGATCGGAATATCGACGGAACATTTATAACCCCGTGCAGATATACGCATCATAAGAATTCCGTCGCAGATGGCTACACACTGGGAATCTTGATAAAGACCCAAAGGACGAGGTGACGGGAAAAAATTTTTGGAGGTGTCGGGGGATCGTGTCGCGTTATCTCGCGCGCGGCGATCAATCAACGTTTCGAAAATTAAAATTGGAAACAATCGCCGGTGAAAAGCGTCGCCCGCACGCCTCACTGTTCATTTATTCATGTTTTTGGGCCGATGCGGTGATACCAGATATAACGGATAAACGATGATGCAACGCTAACTGATGATATTATCTTAAGTCATTATTAATTATAGCATTTTTAAAGTCAGTAGGTACATTTAATCTCCATCTAAAACGCTTGCAATAATGAAAAGTAGCGTAAGATTTTTCAACAAATGAATTAAGCGGTTAACATTCTTTAATATCATATCCGTACCATTCTGGAATAATATTAAGATTGCTCATGAAACACGCGTAAACATTAAAATAATTATCACCGCCCGCTTCGAAGGTCTCGCCGTCGGAACGCTTTTTCCCTCTCATATCACCGAAATACCGGCATTAAACACCGCATACTTTCCATACAACGCTAAGATTTAATTAAATAGCTCGACGGACAAAAAGCGCGACCGAAAACATCCGAGCGCGGCCGGAGATTCACGAGCGTGGGCCCCATTATTTGTAATTGCTCAATCACTAGACTGGACTTTTTTAAGCTAAGCTTCGACGATTATGTATTATTAAGATTTCCATTAAAAGATTTAGTAAAAAATATTGTTCTGTGATATATCGGAGAGGAGAAGATGAAGGAATCTTTCACTGACATCCATATTGAGTTTCTAAGATAAAAGTATGTAGAGGTATGCTTATTTACAATTAAAACCTTATTCAGTTCACGATTCAGTAATTCATCTAGAGAAAGTGTTTTCTGTTAACGCACGCTAATGATTTCAAATAATGGCAGTCAATAATTCCAAGTGATGATAAAATGCAGAAAGGCTACATAAATCCCCACTCCGGCCGTCGTAAAACAATTATTACGTATTCAATGAAAAGTTAATTAAGAATAAAACTTACGATATTAAGTTAGTAGAATTGTTAAGAAGATATTTTGTCAAAGGTGGTTAGACATATTATGGCAAATTAGTAAGAGTTACTAAATTAAAGAAAAAAAACAAACTAACAAATAACAACTTTTTTAACCAGACTATTTAAATTATTTAAATAAGTTAAATTTAGCTTCATAAAGCTTATCTTAGGAATGCTGCGGGAACAACTAGTTACATATAGATAGATGCAATCAAAAATATGTCTACATCTAATAACTCAATAGATACCAATATTGATTGAAATACTTAGCATTCAAATAAATAGACCAATTAAATACTTACCGATATAGACGATATCGGATAGATTAAAAAGGTTGATGTTATAAATGGTCTCTTTAGGAGCTGAGGCTGCGCTACCGCGACAAATAACTCAAATGACACGCATCGATATAATATCTCGAAGCACTCATGATGATATATCAAAGCCAGCTCGCTTGACGTAAACCACCTTTAATAGAACCAAGAAAAATGACGTACAGCGCGATTAGTTGCAACATAATTTGTCGAGTATATTCTGCACTTTATGCAATTTTTCACACACGATATTTTTGTAAGTATACGAGGAAATCGTGACATGTAGATATTTATTGTTGGATGTTTTGTTAAAATAAAAAAAAATTCTTAAGTTATCTTATCTTTCTAGTATAATATATTAAATGTGTTATTTTGGAAAGGTATGTTATTTAAAATAGAGCGTCTAGTAATTGAAAACATTTTATTCGCATGCTTTCATGCAAAGCTTCAATTCTTACCTGCTTCAATTTTTTAACCGCTTTGACTTAGAACGTTTTAAAAGACTTAAATTTAACTATATTTTTTATATATAAATAATTATTATATTATTAGTTATTACACTTTAAAAAGAATCTATGGTATTGACAGTGACCAAAAATTAATTAGTAAGTGACTTTCCAGGTTAAGCGCGCGTTTATTAGATCGAATTTTATCGTAACCTGCACTGTAAATATTATACTTACTGACTAAAACATAAACTTATTCAGAGTTTTAAAACTTATCATTCTAGTTCCAACACCGTCATTACATCCCAGCGTAGTCTATATAATATTATCGATATGATCAAGTCGTAACAGATACGATGTAGATATCCTTTTAAATCGTGTCCCTAGACACAATTGCTCGTGTTTAGATCCAGATAATCTAGATTTGTGCCCCGTTTACATACCTTAATCGCTCCAGCTTAGTCGGTAGCCAGGGCCCGACTACGATGTCGTGAGTTTTGAAACACTTTTATACTTATCAGGTCAAAAGTTGATAGTTTCTATTATTCTTAGTTGCGAAATTATAAATGTGGAATGATTGTACTAATGCAGCGTAATCTGAATGTTTACGTGAAATAAATAAATATTATTCACAAATACCAGTCTTATAAAGTGAACTTTTAGACATTTTAAATATCCTGTGTAATGATTTGTTATTCCAACGACAACAGCAATTTATAATTCGTCATCTGCAGAGCAACTTATTTTTTAAGAACCTCTAAATACTTTCTATTCTATCACCAAAACAATGGCATCTTTAGTAATACAAAAGTATTAATTTTACGAACAAAAAGCTCTTCGTGTACAAAATATAAACCGTTATTTTCAATTGTTCCGTAAGTGGTAGCCACTAGCGGGGTATAAATTAATTCACAAACTTAATAACTAAATTACTCTGTACTAGATAAGCTTTAATCGTTTGTGGTATAATATCTCCAGAATATGCTGTATCATTTTACGCAACAAATTCCAAAATAAATTACAGTTTACGTCTAACACTATAAACTTTTAACAAAACTTCTGAAATCTTTGATTAATGTAGAGCTTGTTCCGACGTTTCAATCTACTGTTTCGTACAAAAGTGTCTTTGTGAAACTTGTATGAAACAGCAGACATTTTTCACCCAGTATTCTCTTTCAGGGCGACAATTATGGCCTTCCTGATTATAATTCTCTGTCCTATGTTTTTATCATTATTTTAATCTGAAAACTAAATTGTGCGTAAAATAATGGATAATAATTTCTTTCCCTATTACAAGGACTATATCCTGTCTTTTTAATCATTATTTTTAATTGCTAAAGTAATCATGGCCGAAGGAATAGGTAACATCCTCGTTTATAGCGGAAGCTTTGGATAAAACGTTGAGTAGACAACAGTATGTAATTTTGCCTAACTACCCCCTACCTTGGGAGGTTTAAATTGAAACTTGGTGCTCGTGGCTCATAACTCCGTTACCGACTGTCATCACTGTTATTATTGCAGTTGACTGTAGGATTCTACCAGATTAACTTTGCCGAGGCTTACCATATTAACGGGACATCCAACTCTAATTCGAGGACGTAAGATCGATAATTCGATGCGTGATTTCGAAAAATGTGAAACAATGTTATAAAAAGGGGTGTGTGAAGCGATGGAATGTGCAAGATATGGTTATTTATGTAAATGATGCGCAGATAGGATCTAAGGAAGGTAAAAGGAAATTGTATCGATGAGATGCTAGTTCTCAATACTCTTTAAATTAAGGAACTAAACTCTTAAGTATGAGTTTGTCGTTTCTTAACAAAAAGGGCACGATTGAATGACTAAAACTTGTCAATTAGTATTGTTCAAAAAGTTGGAATGTTTGAGATTACTTATATTTATTTATTCACTGGCTTAATTACCAAAATAATACTATCAACTACAGCTCTTGATATTTCATCCTGATTCCGAAAACATGTGAACTTGTAATCCATACTAATAATAAAAATGCGAAAGTGTGTCTCTCTGTCTGTCTATCTATATAACAGTCTGTCTGTCTGTTACCACTTCACAAATAAATTTGGTATGGATATACGAATATCGCGCGATAAACAATTTTTGGCGCAACGGAGTCGCGGGCGTAATCTGGTAGTAGATAAATATGAATGTTACAAGATTATAAATAAATATAATATTATTCTCGTTCAATGCATGTTACCTCTATCTTATCTCTATTATATTAATATTCTATTAAGTAGGCTCTAGAACCGAATAACCCACGCACTAAAAGTCAATCAGTTGTAACGCCATGATGAAATCGTGGCTATATTATTTCATTTTGACTACATTTCATAAATGTCATTGTTATTGTATTTTGATAAATTTCATTTATTGTACAGTTACTTTATATTTAAAACAAAATATATCTTAATAAATTATTGCAGTAAGAAATGTAGTGACAATAACAGTCCGAAAACTGTGTTAATTATATTGCTGCCAAAACACCCCCGAAGAGGCGTGTTTACAAAAAGTTAGATAAGTTACAATCCTCATTTTTAATGCATATGCTTCGCCCCACAAAACCGCTGCTTTAAAGCTTTACTGCTACATCCTTGTAAGACGCTCACTGCTTTCAGATATAATTTGGCCCAATAAGGTTTTCATCCTGTACTATTTTATAACTTAACTAGTTAGATAGACCTATCGCCGTTTCATTACAGCAACGAAACAGGTTGAGATAAACCAATGCGGATGTAAATTTGATTAGTTTAATCGAATAACTGTTGTGAGACCACTGTGCAAGTATCACACTTCCATAGAGCTGATGTTAACGTTATTGGTCAGTGTACTGAAACTAAGTCGGATAACTTATAACGGAGTTTATTGGTTTTGTATTAAGACCATTATTTTCTCTATAAGCCTCACATGTTATTACATTGAAGAGACGAAGAACACATAACACAACATGAAAATACGAGTAACCAATTGAATCCTTTTCAATAAACTTTGAAAAGGATTCAATTAGTTTACGCATTTTTAGGGTTCCGTAGTCAACAAGGAACTCTTATAGTTTCGGTCCGTCCGTCCGTCTGTCCGTCTGTCCGTCTGTCCGTCTGTCCGTTCGCGGTTTTGCTCAGAAGTCTCTACATCAATCGTACATAACAATAAACGTCAACCGAAATAGTGTATATTATATAGACTTTCGACTACTGCTAATTAAAATTTAAAATATTCTCTACAACAAATAGTACTTTTTTCTGAGTCTAAGGCCGATTTAACTATTTCTAAGAACTATCGAATCATACCTAATCTAACCATAAAAGTTTACGACATTTTTCTGAGCCGTTTCAAGAAAAAACTATAATCTAAAAGGGAAATAGTTCACTAATAAGTCCAAGATAAAAGTGATTGGTCTATTAAAATTCAATGATGACCGCATCGAAATTTCTGCGGTATCGCTAAGGAATTGTAAATAATATGGCAATTATTCATGTGGCGTAGAAAGCAGGTCGGTTAGTTACTTGCCCTTACATTAAAGTGTAGGGTTCCCATTCCTTTTAATTTAAACAAAGAACTCATATTATCTAGCTTTATCATATCAAGATTACCTCTCTGGCAAAAACGAATGGTTTAACGAATGATCTTAAGAATGAAATAAGTATTCTAAGTACTGCTTGGTATTGAGACTTTCGAAGTAGAACCAATACAACTTTATGGTATAACGGTTTAAGGTCGCTATCACACTTTTTCACTAATATCAGCGATTTTCCGGTACCATTTTGAAGAATTAGGAGTCACACTGCGAGTATATTTTGGTTTCAAATGAAAGATAATATATTCATCTCCATGTCTATACCATAAAAATTTATAGCCGCATACAAAATTTTCACATAAAATACGTTTTAACCATTACAATAATCGCAAAATATAAAAAATGGTGTCCAGATCACAAAAAACCAGATAAGAATGCTGAGTTCTATATGACAAAATATTTTTAATATTTAAGACTGGTACCGACTTCAAAATAATGTAGATTGTGTACAGAAAAAGTTGATGTTTAGGAGAATTATGCATAAGGCACTTTATAGAGTAAGAATTATTTAACACTTTTTTGTTCATTACAAATTATTATTGTTTTTACCCTGGAAGTCGGTTTTAATTTTTTGTTAAAAATAATAATTTCACTCTTTTAAGTGCTTTATAAGCTGGTTTTCTGCACAGACTAATGTGTTATGCTTGGTGACTTTGGATCCAGGATACACTTTCATGATATTATGAGAACTCATAGTCTGATGTCACTACTTCAGAATTGCTTAAGCTACTCCAAGCATATACCACTGTATACCTAATGTATATGCTTATTGCTTGGCGTTAATCAAGCAATGATAAAATTAATGTTCATACGCCTGTCTTTAAAGGCTCTAAAGTTCTGTTCAGTGACTTTCTTTCTATCATTACACTCATCACTCATGAAAACAACTCAACATTTATTTACTAGATGACGCCCGCAACTTCGTTGCGCCAAAATTCGTTTATCGCGCGGAAACTTTAATTTTTTCCGGGATAAAAACTATCCTATGTCCTTTCTAGGGACTCAAAGTATCTCCATGCCAAATTTCAGCAAAATCGGTTCAGCGGTTCGAGCGTGAAGAGGTAACAAACAGACAGACTGATAGACAGACAGACAGACACACTTTCGCATTTATAATATTAGTATGGATGCTCAAATAATATAACTAAAATCGTCCTTATACATTTTAAGAATAACTTACCTCATAGATATTATGATCAAATTGCTAACTTGGTAACCTAAACACCAAGGTTGAGTCATTTACATTGAAACAACATTATAATTTTTTAAATCGTTCGACAAATTCGGGCTTTGTTCTTAAAGACGATTAAAAGTAACAATAATAGGGTCATAATTAGATAATTCATGGTGTGGTGACCGGTAGTAGTGATGATGATGATGATGAATGTAACTTGCATAGTAGCATAATATGCTTTCAGTTCTTAAACCAACTCCGAAACCCCCATACTTGCTTTTTGGTAGCACATGCTTAGGATACTTCCATATAAATTTGGAGGAGTTCCCACGATTACTCACGGATGTATGGTGGAATGGTGGTGCTGATGATGATGATAAATTAAATTTGCATAGTAGTATATGCTTTCAGTTCTTAAGACAACGCCGAAACCCCAAACATGTTTCTATAAGGAGTAAGGAGTTCTGTTCACCAACTTCGAACCATGGTATATCCTGGTGCAAAATCTTACTTTTCAGTTTTGGTAACATATGCCTGGAATACTTCATATGAAACCAAAAAAACATAGGTTTCCATTTGAATTTTGAGGAGTTCCCTCGATTACTCATAGATCCCATCATCAGGTCACCACTTTTCTGAACATTGCTTTTTGGTAGCATATGCTTAGGGTACTTCGCATAAAATCGAAATCATTATAAGTTTCCATATAAATTTGGAGGAGTTCCCTCGATTACTCACGGATGCATGGTGGAATGGTGGTGATGATGATGATGATTAATTAAATTTGCATAGTAGTATATGCTTTCAGTTTTTAAGACACCGCCGAAACCCCCAAACATGTATCTATAAGGAGTAAGGAGTTCTGTTCACCACCTTCGAACCATGGTAAATCCTGGTGCAAATTCTTACTTTTTGGTAACATGTGCCTGGAATACTTCATATGAAACCAAAAAAAACATATGTTTCCATTTGAATTTTGAGGAGTTCCCTCGATTACTCATGGATCCCATCATCAGATCACCACTTTTGTCAAAATGGGACCAAATTAGAGTGAAACCTATTATAACAAAAGAAAAATTTTGAAAATCGGTTCATAAACGGCGGAGTAATCATTGAACATACATTAAAAAAAAATATCCACAGACGAACGTATAACCTCCTCGTTTTTGGAAGTCGGTTAAAAAGAGACAATAGGACTAGGAAGAGATCTGGGGCAGGATCACTAGCATAATATGAAGGTTAAAGCATATTGCTGCAGTGAACATCATGGTCACCTAAACATATTACTAGCACGTATTCAAGATACGTTATCTACGCTTTTGTACTGCTCACTACAAACGTAATTGTTACTCTATAATGGCTGCCATTCATTTGCTTAGAACCCACTTTGTGCAGTCATTATGACTTTGTACATCGATAGCGTGGTCACCACAAAAGGTTAAATCTTATTTATACATAACAAAACGATTCTAATTGTGTACGCATAAGTGCCATAATCGCAAACGCCATGTCTAGAGATATCGATTTATCGTATGGGATTTATTCACAAATACTTCCATATGTGATGGCGATTGTGCCAAATACAACGTTATCTAATTACAATTTAATATTAGAACCTTTTATGGCACAGAAGTAGTATAAGTTAATTATACTTTTGAAAACAGTTAAGTATGTAAAATATTTTAAATACAAAATTTTAACAAACTTAATTCAAATTTAAGATGTCGGAAAACCTTCTCGTTTTTTATTTTGATAATTAGTTATATGCAATTTGGTAAGATGCTAGTCACAAAGGCGGTTCTTGAAATGCAGGTAACGTCACCACTATTTAGTTAGTAAAAAGGCGGATCCAGATCATTAGCGACGGAACCACGACGGAGCGCGGGACAGATATGTCTTATTCAACGTATAAACAAGATGCGTCGCCCAGTGAAATATTAGATGCAAACGAACAGACGGAAAAATGTCGCACCACATTATCATATAAATATGGTGCGGGAGTGACTCAAACAGATCGTTTACAATAGAAGAGTCAGGTTTGAGCTTATTTTTGCTAACAAGACAGCAGTATGACTGCGGGCTGTCAATAAAATAATGTCATTTTTACCTGCTCCTAAGGTAAAGAGACAGTGTTTGTTTGTATGTATATAATTATTAGGTATACATTACTTGTATTTATTTGAATTTGAAAGTGTTACAGGCTTAGGTCAATCTTATTAATATTATAATTTGTATGAAGATTAAATTATAATATTATAATAAATAAAAAATGGCATTTTATATATTATTTTATAGCATAATGCTATCCACTCACAATGAAATCGCAGGTGTAATTCCGCTATATCACCGACAGCGTAAAAGTTTACAAATTATTATCTACGCCATTTCACAAAGCTACAAATTATTTCATGCCCATGGACCGGTTCGTATAATTGGTCGATTCTCATTTAGCGGTTGGTATTAAATCAACGGATTTGGATTTCAATTAATTTGTGTATCATCAAACAAACTGAAGCAAAATTTAAAAATAATGAAGTTTACGTTATGTTCTACATAGGCTCAACTCATACTTCGGCAAAGTCGAAGCGTCAAGCGTCACGTTTTTGCCGAAATAGTACTTACATAGATCAATTATAGAGAATAGAGATGAATGCGCTTTGGCGAAAAACAACAACGCGTCGCGATGCTTCGACTCTGCCCCAGTGTGTTTTGACCTTTATCATTCAGGGTAGGCTGTCCTATTCGGTTATTTAACTTTGCCAACGCGCCTGACAAGACAACCAGACCTCGTATACTCTAAAAATTATTTAAACGATTACATTAAAATACCTGGTAAACACAGCGTCCATGCTAATTCTAATGCATATTTCTTAAATGCGTCGTGCCTATTCAAATCGATTAAATTTAATAAACGTTTAAAGCCAACAGCGTGCTGATAAATCGATTTATTACCATTTTCATGAGCAACGATTTCGCGTACATAATAAAATAACACTGAATTAATTATTCAATGGCTACCACAACATTTGCTTAATTGAAGTCATAGTAATTTAATTACTGTCTACAAATTCAGATGTTGACTGTTGAAAATTATTATACAAGCCGCGACGCGTATCATAAACTTTATACTAGATAGTAAGTATTTTTTTTTTTATCGTCTTGTAGGTTAGATTACAACTTTCACAAGATCAAAAGTTTACTAGTGGTACAGTTCAGTAGTAGGCTTCTTACGAACGGCACGCATCGACGGCAGTCGGCGGCACGCGTTGACGGCCGCAGTCACTGGATTTTTTTGACTAATAGGCTTGATGACTATTTTTTTTTCTTATTGGTAATTGAAAGACCCTTTAAAAATAGAAACATCGCTGAAAGAATGACTCTGATAGCTTAAAAATTCACCAAGATATGACAATTTAAACATCTCATAAAATACACCTGCCCGAAACGCTCCATACAAAGTGAGTACGAAAGACTGACGTCACTCTTTCTTAGTTTGTACGCATCGGGAGAGAACTTTGTTCGATAGGTATATTAAATATTGCGTTTATGAAAGTGGTTTCATAACAAAAGTTGCTTTTAATTACATAAGTTATCGAATGGTATACAAATATTAAGAAATTTAATTGAAAAAAAATCGTCTTGATTATCCAACTTTGAAGGCGCATAACAAAAAAAATACAAATGCTATCGAGCTGAAATTTTGGGAACACTTATTTTTTACCGTGATTTCTTTATTTTATTAACAAAATTCGCTAATCTTTGACCTTGTCATCATCCCTATTGTCGTCGACTGCCGTCGACAAGTGCAGTTTGTCTGTAAGCGCCCTTACTATTACATAATATTATACGAACTGTGGTTCGTACAGCATAAACTGACCCTAATGTAATACTCATAGGTGAATAGGCACTGAATAGGTGATTAATAACTTCAGTATTCTCGGAGTGACATGTGATACTTAAGGTTCGTTATTATGATAAACACATTAGAACCGGCGTGGGTAAGCCAAGAAGTATAATTGCTACTATTAAAATGCAGCTGAACTGCTTTTTATGGAACGTCGGATAACTTTTACGACGGCTAATCATAATCATATTATGGCAAATGTATATCTTACAATAACACGGGCAGACTGTGCATTCATACTATTTTTATATGCTTACTACATTGTCTCTTCGCTTTCATTTAACGTTCTTTAAAAATTTACAATACTTTATCAAACTAGAGGAAAATTCATTTTGAATTCCAAGCCTATAAGTTATTATAGCAGACTATTCTAGTCAAGAGCGCTTCAATCGGTGAATTTTAAAAGCAAAATGATGTCGTGCCACATCGCGAAAAAAACTACTTTGCTAAGCAAATTTTAAGGACACGGCTTATATTGCAAGGTTAAAACCTATATATCTATGTCCATATATTCTAGGCCCTAGTGTATGTCATGAAGTTAATCCACGGCAAAAGCTGTAACTGCTCGTACAAGTGTTAATTCCAAAGCGGTTGTGCGACCGAATTCACGTATGAAAACAATGTTCCGTTGATATTGTGCTAGGGCTAGGCTTTCCCCATCTGGTGGTCATCTTTCATCTCCTGATGTAATGTATCATTGTATGAAATACGTTCATGTACTAAAACTAGATGCGGTAATTTATATCGTTATACAGGACTTAACCTAGTTATTACAGTGTAAAGGAACACTTTACATTTTCGGGGTGAAGAGCTAATGACTGTGTCCAATGTTTTCCCTAATCAGTGTTGTTGAGCAAAGATTTGAAGAAGTTATATTAGTACCAGTGTAATCCAATAATGCACTAATTGTAAATTGTGATTTTTTGCAATGTATTTTTGATGTCTCTGTGTTTAGCTTTTGTGTAATTGAACACATCAGTCATATCATTGGCCTTCCGGAATAAAAGCTTTTCTAAAACGCAAGCACTCCTTCCTTCTCAATTTCTGTAAATTTTGACAAAATTCAAATTCAAGGTTCTATTTTATTATTTCTATGACACATTGAGGAAACATTCCTAAATACCGCATCCAAAGAGCTAGAAGCGGGGCTGCAACCAAGCTCATTCTAATTAAGCAGCCAGCGAGAGATTTATAAGATATGGAAGCATTAGTGAGATTTATACCTAGTACTGAATAATGAGATAAGGCTAATGGGGCCTGTGTATACAGATTCCTAGCTCGCAATATTCGCGGGTATCAAAGTAATAAGCCGCTATGGACGATTTATTTTCACCGCGTTCGTACAGATATGCGTACTGTCATTTTTCTAGTTTATTCCATTAGCGTTAGACTTTTTAAGGCATATTTAATTGTACAGATTGTGATGCACTTGACTCTATCTTACCAGCGTTTGCCAAATGCGATTTGAATTATTGTGTTATCCAAACAAACATTGTCATCGACAACAATAATTTACTATTTTATTAGAGAACCTGCAGTAACAACGGGTGGCAGCACATGTCAAAAAATAATAATAATTAGTTTTGGATTGGCTAAGCTGCAGTTTGCAGCACCCTCGTTTCGCACGTTCCCTAATTATTAATTTTAAGGATTTCAAAGTTTATAAAAACAACGCTGAAAATCTCTTCTACTTCAAAATAGCTTTTCAACTTACCTACATTATCTATGCAACAGTATTATTCAATCTGATAATAATTGCAATAATAAGAAATCTAGTCGTCTCACCCGTTAGTGATACCTCACGCGGAACGATCGGGGAGACGTACATCTGGGATTAAACAATAATCAATTCAGTATTACTGTCGCGGTTATCATAGAGGAGATTAAGCTCAGTGTCGCAAGTCGTCGCCGTGCCGAACCGGACTTCGATCCACCGACCATTATTTTAGGGATGCGCGCCCGCAATTATATCGTATCGTCAAGAACATGAGAAGCTAGAGTTCTATTTTATTATTAAAAAAAAGTGTAAACTCGGGGACTTTCGCGGTAAAGCTATTACATAGCATCTAGCCTCCACGCATAAAACAAACACTGTGCCGAAGCCTGCCGAACTGACACGACGTTAGACTATGCCTCTTTTTCAACGCCGCTGAACCGCTGCACTGTGCCGGTCGGAGTGCGAGGTGTTAGGTTTATTTCCGTTACGGAATTTCTTAATTCCGTCGCCGCACTCCAAGCTCGCAATATATTAGCTTAAAAACTCTAATGGCTGGTTTACACGTATTAAGTAGATAAGTAGTCAGCTAAATTGTAACTTATGACTTTATACTTACATAACTAAATTTTAACTTGCTACTTCCTACTAAAACTTAAAATTAAGTTCAAATTAAGTTAACTATTTATCAACTAAATACGTGTAAACCAGCCATAATTAATATATTTTCAACAATGACCGTGATTATTACAAACCATTTTTCAAAAAACGTTTCAAAGATTCTTCTCTCATATATTTCTTATTCCGCACATTATGAATTTATTTCAAAAATCTTCCAAATCTTGTTAAACCGAGACCCTTTTGAATCACATAATGAGCGTATTAATATTATAACGGGCCCGTCAATTGTCTGTAGCCGGCCTTAGCCGACGTCGACGTTGACATCTCGGAGAAAAACCTCCAGTCAGACGAGTTATGAAAATGAACGCTAGTAGCGGCGTGGGCCGCGCGATTTATCGGACGACTTTCAGAATAGGCTGTCGCGATAACGACCTTCATTTGAACGATTTTTGTGCGTTCGCGCCTGCTAATTGCAATTATTGTTGAAAATATGGGGAGTGCATTTGTATGTAACAAATGATTGAAATATCCATGCGTGTTATTATAATAATATGTTATAACTTTTCATGGTCAATATTTACTTTGATATTACCAATTATATTACTATGTATGATCAAAACTTTAAGCGCTATAATGGATGCCCGCAATTTTCACGCAACGCATTTAGAATATTATAATATTATTATACTAGCTATCTCGGTGAACATCGTGTCACTTGAAAACCTTCCCTGTACTTCTACGAATATTTTAAGACTAAAGTCAGCCCAATCCGTTCAGCCGATTTCGAGTTTTAGCGCGACTAACAAATACTGCGTGACTGGTGAGACATGTTCAATACTCGAGGACGTGATATTTGGCTATTATATTAGTTGGAAAAAAATAATGTAAGAAAATAATATCAATTGATCACTGAGTAAAATGTAGCTTAAAGTTAAATAATTATTTACCCAACGCATGGACACCGCGAGCGGGAGGGGTAGTTGTGTGGTGTTTCTTTGGTAGCGCACGCCTCTGCACCGACCGCGTAATTTACTTAGTATCCATGATTCAGTTATTTTCGGGAAATTCGGAAAAAAATTAAGAACCTAATTTTATTACATAATTAAAATGAGAATCGAGTGCAGAGTACTCTCCATAAGTATCGGTAATGTCTCACCAGTCATGTTGTATAGATTAGAATCTAGATGATGCCCGCAACTCCGTTGCGCCAAAATCAGTTTATTGCGCGGGAACCGTGCTTTTTTCCGGGATATAAAGTATCCTATGTCCTTTCCCGGGACTCATGGTTACCATGCCAAATTTCAGCAAAATCGGTTCTGCGGTTTGAGCGTGAAGAGATTGTTACCTCTTCACGCAGACAGATAGAGTACAGACACAGTTTCGCATTTATAATATTAGTATGGAAGTATGGATTGTATTGACTTGTATTATGTTTTAAAAATTAAAATCTTTAAATTCTAGTACGTAGTTATACAGCATGACTGGTGAGACAATACCGATACTTAAGGAGGGTACTCTGTACTCGATTCTCATTATAATTATGTAATAAAATTAGGTACTTAATTTTTTCCGAATTTTCCAAAAATAAATGAATCATGGATACTAAGAAAATTACGCGGCTAGGCAAGTAGGCATACTATGCGGCCGGTGCAGAGGCATGCGCTACCAAAGAAACACCACACAACTGCCCTTCCTGCGCACGGTGTCCATGCGTTGGGTAAATAATTATCTAACTTTAAGCTACATTTACTCAGTGATAAATTGATATTATTTTTTATATTATTTTTTTTTCAACTAATATAATAGCCAAATATCACGGCCTCGAGTATTGAACATGTCTCACCAGTCACGCAGTATTTGGTCAGGGAGCCCTAGAACAATTTTTTTTGTGATTACTAACAAGCAAATTTTTTGTGAGTAGCTACATTTTGATAAGACGACCAACATTTTTATTTTCGAAAAATCTTGAAAGTCGTAGCTAACAGAGATAGAAAGGATTTCATACTTTGACTTGATGGCCCTAAAATATGGATTGTTTTATTTGTAGGACAAGCTTTCTCTTAAATTATATTATAATTACTAACCTACCAATACACAAAAAATCAGCTGGTTAGAGTTCCGTTTCAGGGTTCTGTAATCAACAAAACTTTGGTTGACTACTGTACCCTAAAACGGAAAAACGGAAAAGCTACTCACAAAAAATTATCTTGTTAGTAATCACAAAAAAAATTGTCCTAGAGCTCCCGTACTATATTAAATATATACTTCTTAAATTATTGCATTAATAAAATATATAATGCTAAGGTATAATTAGTTACTTATTAGGTTGTGTCTACAAATTAATAATTTAGAGCAATGCGCTAAATAAAATCAATAATAATATGTTCTCTTTTTTCATTTATTTGGATTTAGATTATAATGTTAAGTGAGTCTACCGGTTATATTGTGGTGATCAATTCAGCTTATGATGACAACCTCTAACTAATACCGAACGGATAATAAGTTGCTAATTTTCTGCGTGATCCTATATCCAGAGTTGGTAAATAGTGAAAAATGCACACGTTCACGTTGAATATACATATGATTTTAGGTATGTAACTATGTACTAGCTGTCCCGGCAACGTTGTTTTGCCATATAAAGTATTTCGCCCATATTATTTTATTGAAGTGACTAAATAAGTATGTCACCATGGCAACGTCCATCGCTGTTCCGTAGCATGTAAACAATGGTCGCCGTCAGTCTCGAGTTGTAATAATTTACTGTTATTTATTCAACAAATGCACTTATCAATAATATAAAAAGTACCCAGTAGCCGATTCTCAGACCCACTGAATATGCATATAAAATTTGGTTATAATCAGTAAATCCGTTTCGGAGGAGTACGCGGCCTAACATTGTGACACGAGAATTTTATATAAATAAGGTATTTAAACCGACTTCCAAAGAGGAGGGTCTACGTTTGGATGTAGATATATGTCCATACTTATATTATAAATATGTCTCTGTCTGTCTATTACCTCTTCACGCCCAAATCACTAAACCGATTTTGATGAAAGGGATGAAGGTAGAGCTAGTCTAACTTAAAATGACGCGCCTCTCCCTCGTATTCACAGTACAAATTATAAACAGACGAACATATTATAACCTCCTCCTTCTTGGAAGTCGGTTAAAAATTTTGCATTTAGGAGTGGTGGGCCGCGTCATTTCAAAAGACAAGCTCTACTTTGAGACATATGGAAATGGCATAATATTTATATTTTATTAATTGTGATAATAACAGCCATCAATTTTACAATGTACAATATTATAGAAGAATACCAAGGACGTTTTTAACGTCCTTGGAAGAATACAATGAGTACATTTAGGCCAATAACAGCTATCAAATCCACAACTTATTACGTTACTCATTACAATTTTACCAGAAGTAATCAGCGTACAAACTGAAACAATGTAATAAAAAAATGCAACGCTCTCAAACAAGCGCCGGTTTCAAAAATTGATGATGATTCTTGATTACGTATTTCCGTAATCAGCAGATGTGAGATAAATTATAATATTATGATAGCTTTATCCCCAAAAAATGTACCATCAAGGAAATTGATTCCTAGGCAGTTGACGAACCTACGTCATGTGGTCGGCTTATGTCAATTCAATGATAGCTGTGATCGGTCGGATGGGTTTGACCACACTTAACGCGACCAAATTTTTTAGGTCCGCCATCTGCCTAGGAATTCACTTCTCTGAGAGTACAAACGGTTCTCGCGAGACAAACGATTTTTGCGCAAGGCAGATGCGGGCATTCACTAGTATTTTTTTAATTTAATATTGTAGAAATGGTCAAGGACATTGGTGTAAAAGTAACGAACTTTCAAGAGTTATGTCACTGTGTCACTTGTTCATACTAATGACATAAAGATTGGGGTCATAATGAGTATTTTGATGACTTTGTGTCATTCGATATGCCGTGGAACCACTTAAAAAACTGGCTGTAATATGATATTTTTGTACAACTTTTATTATGTGCATAAATCTACAGCATAATATTATAATATTATCAACGACACAATATGTTAACATAATCTAAAAATTCTGATTTTTTTAGCTCAGGAAACCATGTGCAGGAAACATGGACACATTTTTTGAAAGTTAATGTGGCCGGTTTTGTTGTAAATGTAGATGTAGTGTTTATTTATTTTTTGTAGATGTAGAAATGTAATACATGATAATTATTATATTTATTTAACATTTTTACTAGTAGGCCCTTTTTTCTACGATATCTATCTTATGTGTAAATATACAATTTTACAATTAGCTTGCATTAAAAAAATGGCATAGAGCCTACCAAGATAAAAAATGCGACAGTAAGTTTCAATGAAAAATGCACGATGACGCTTGCATTGCAAGCGATTTAAGTAAGACAATGTATACCTATAGCCGCGCGCAGAATTTTAGAAGCCTTTTACATAAATAATATTAAAATGTTCTAAAACAAGATTGATCGAACATTAATAAAACTGCATAATAGGTAGAATATACACGGTAATATAATTTATGAACATAAAATTTAATATTTCATTGATCTTTAATTAGCAAGTTCTGCTTAATATTCATAATGTATTAATATTAACAAAACCATATCAATTTATTATTTATGCATAAAAACATATTATGATAACAAAAATATAAATAGGTTTTTATCTACTATATTTTATACACCGAAACAACATTAGCCGGGTCACCTAGTTTTACTCTAGATTAGTCTGATTATTGATTGACATTGTCATATATTAGTCAGATATCGTGATCGTATCATGCCTGTGACACGATACTTAGCGTCACGTCAATTTACGTCTGACACGTCAGCGCCTTAAAATTATCAAGAAACAAGATCCCGCGTAGGTTGAAGACCATTTTCATTATGAGTATTAAAAAATATTAATCACTAAAAGGTGACAATGACAACGCCTTCTTCGCATTTTGATATACCGGCGTACAATCGTGCGGTGAATTGTTTCCAGAAACACCTACTAAAAAAATAAAAGGCCATTAATCAATGGGTGAATCATTTTTAGGGTTCCGTAGCCAAAATGGCAAAAAAGGAACCCTTATAGATTCGTCATGTCTGTCTGTCTGTCTGTCTGTCTGTCTGTCTGTCCGTCCGTCCGTATGTCACAGCCACTTTTCTCCGAAACTATTAGAGCTATACTATTGAAACTTGGTAAGTAGATGTAGTCTGTGAACCGCATTAAGATTTTGATGCAAAAATGGAAAAATTATTAAAAAATTTAGGGGTCCCCATAGGTACAACTGAAACAAAAAATTTTTTTTTTCATCTAACCTATGCGTGTGGGGTATCTATGGATAGGTCTCCAAAATCATATTGAGGTTTCTCATATCATTTTTTTCTAACCTGAATAGTTTGCGAGAGAGACTCTTCCAAAGTGGAAAAATGTGTGTCCCCCCCCCTCTAATTTCTAAAGTAGAGGCATGATAATTCTAAAAAAAATATATGATGTAGATTACTATAAAAACTACCAACGAAAATTGGTTTGAACGAGATCTAGCCAGTAGTTTTTTTTATACGTCATAAATAGTAAAGTACAACTGAAACAAAAAAATTTTTTTTTCATCTAACCTATGCGTGTGTGGTATCTATGGATAGGTCTCCAAAAAGCATATTGAGGTTTCTCATATCATTTTTTTCTAACCTGAATAGTTTGCGAGAGAGACTCTTCCAAAGTGGAAAAATGTGTGTCCCCCCCCCTCTAATTTCTAAAGTAGAGGCATGATAATTCTAAAAAAAATATATGATGTAGATTACTATAAAAACTACCAACGAAAATTGGTTTGAACGAGATCTAGCCAGTAGTTTTTTTTATACGTCATAAATAGTAAACCTTAATCTAAATTTCATTAAATCGACTGAAATATAAAAATAAATCAAAAATATTTTAATTTCATAAAAATAAACCTTATTGCTGCTGCGGAACCCTCCATGGGCGAGTCCAACTCGCACTTGGCCGCTTTTTTTTAGGATTGTCTTTTTTAATAAACTATTTATTGTGAACAAACTGCATAGGTACGGTAGCCGTCATTTTCCCACCATTTTTTGACAATTTACAAGACTATAATATTATTATGATAGGTCAGAAAGATAAAGATGCAGCTACTACTACAGTAGGGTTAGATTTTTGTTTAAATTAATTATAGTCAGAATTTTTTTTGCACCAGTGTTTAGAGGATGTCACAAATAGCTTAAATTCAAAAACTCGACCAAATCCGACGTGTGCGTTAGCCGCCATATTGGTTTGAAGGTCCAATCTTGTTTTAGCTATATCTCCTTTATTTTTTAATTTTTATTAAAATAATAAGGATCTAATTTGTCGCAAATTTGAGTCTCCACAACTTTAGTACTTATAAATTTTATTGTAAAATCAATATTTACGGAAATAACTGCAAATAAAAGCGGCCAAGTGCGAGTTGGACTCGCCCATGGAGGGTTCCGCAGCAGCAATAAGGTTAATTTTTATGAAATTATATTATTTTTGATTTATTTTTATATTTCAGTCGATTTAATGAAATTTAGATTAAGGTTTACTATTTATGACGTATAAAAAAAACTACTGGCTAGATCTCGTTCAAACCAATTTTCGTTGGTAGTTTTTATAGTAATATACATCATATATTTTTTTTAGAATTATCATGCCTCTACTTTAGAAATTAGAGGGGGGGGGACACACATTTTTCCACTTTGGAAGAGTCTCTCTCGCAAACTATTCAGCTTAGAAAAAAATGACATGAGAAACCTCAATATGATTTTTGGAGACCTATCCATAGATACCACACACGCATAGGTTAGATGAAAAAATTTTTTTTTTGTTTCATTAAGTTTTACTATTTATGACGTATAAAAAAAACTACTGGCTAGATCTCGTTCAAACCAATTTTCGTTGGTAGTTTTTATAGTAATATACATCATATATTTTTTTTAGAATTATCATGCCTCTACTTTAGAAATTAGAGGGGGGGGGGACACACATTTTTCCACTTTGGAAGAGTCTCTCTCGCAAACTATTCAGGTTAGAAAAAAATGAT